>JAECXB010001625.1:0-560982 GCA_018151435.1 Zaprionus africanus
TCATTGAGGAGAGATTTGCCTTTGCTGTGCTTTGTTTACGAAAGCGTTTTATGCGATTTTAAATTGATTTCATTTCCATACGTATTTCTTATTCGCATCGCCAGCGTCTAATTCTGCATACTGCTCGGGCACATCCTGTCCAATATCCGCCTGGAATACACACACAAGTGTATACCACACATGTGTGTGCGTGTGTGTGTGTGCGTGTGTAAGTCAGTAAATCAAAGCTAGATCTGTGTTAACAGCTGGCGTCCAGTTCTGTGCCCAACCAATCGCTCATGCAATCAATGGCGAATGTCTTTCTATGAATAAGCAATATTTGTTCCGCACAAATATTTTCCTTGCCACAATTTTCTTCAGAATTTGTTTCACACGCTTTTCCTGTGCGCTGTCGCTTTCGGCTTTGTTCTCTGGCATAAAATTGGCTGTGATAATATCTAATAATTTCTTATCATTATGTGCTATGGTCATTTGCCGTTCTGCCCGCGCGCACACACAGATACACAGATACACGGCGTCTGCCCTCATCTGTTCGCCTTGTATTAGCCTAATGGACATTACACGACCCCGCCCCATCTTCAACCTCGTTTCTTCGTCGTCCTTTGGCCCACCCACGTCTCAGTGATTACCGAACAAATTAAATTAGTGAAAATGTCGAAACGAGACACGAGAAAAGAAGGTGCAAAAGAGAGCGAGAGAGAGAGAAAAAGAGACAGCGCGAGTGAGCTGAGAGACAATCTAATAGCTTCAGTAGATGGCACACAGTGCCTGGTGGCTGGTGCATGGTGCCTGCCACATGCCACATGCGACTTTGTATGTTCACAGGCATGTTAAATCCCCTCGACAATGTGGAACAGGTGTTGGCATCAATTGGCCCCTGCGACCAATTGAATTAAACAAGCTAATTAGGTTTCAGAGGTACAAATTAACGAGCATGAGGAATAATGCCATCTCGCTCACACGGCGACGACAGGTCTGTCTTTGTGGGGAAACAAGATTAACGCTGAAGCATTTTAATCTGCATTAAACAGTTTGTTAGGCAGTAAACATGGCTATGTCAAAGGAGTGAAAGAGATATTGTACTCCAGCTAGTTCACCTTTCCTTGAAAACTTGAAAATAATAGGCGGGGCACTACTTATGTCTAACACTTGCAACACGCTCATCTATCAACCCGATTGACCATAAGGGATCAAAAATACTGCGTGAACGATTTAGTTGAAAAAATTATTTTGGCGGGAATCTTTGAAAAGAAGAAAATGTAACTGGGCATATCTTACTGGGTAACTGTTGAGACGCAACTGTTAAGACTCAACTGTTGTCCAGGAATGGAATTCAAAGTTTTACCCGTTTTTGTTCAATTCCTGTTTTTTTTTCAATCTAACTTTTAAACTTACTTCGACAACAGCGGAGCGCCATCTATCTGTGATATTTGCATAATTGTGATAGGTCATTCATATCTACCAAACGCTAGATGGCGCTAATGAAAAGATTAAGGTATCGATAAATTATTTTAGTGCCCAATTTTGTTGTTATATCGATACTATCAACGATTGTTTTGCTGCTCTACTACAGAGTGAGTCAAGCTGAAGAGAGAGCTGTCCAGTACCGCATTTTTCTGTTAAATCTCTCTGATTTTTAAAATCAACTTAGGGAAACATTTAAGAATTGTGAGAATTGGTTTATGAATTAGCCCAATTTATAGAAAATAATGTGGTAAAATAATCATTGGTTTTCATAGCACTGCTGGCAAGACGAAAGCTATTTGAAAATGGCGGCACAAATTTACTTTAACGGCATATTGGTATATCGGTATTGAATAAGCGAGGTTCTTAAGGTACTGCATACAAAGTTACTTTATAAAAGCAGAAAAAAATATTTAAAACTTCTGAGAGATTACTAAAGATATACAAAGTATTTATAAATAAATAAAATAATAGAATAATAAATGTTATTAATAAATTTATGGTAATTTTCAGAATGTTTTATTTATTCATTCAAGAAAAGTTTAATTTTGCATAGTCTAGAAATTTTTATTTTTAAAACAAAGTAATTTTGAGAAGTTAAAGCAATATTAACTTATAGAACAATAGCATGTATGTAGTCCTAGTAGTCGTCACTGCTAAGTGTACCTCTGCATACCTGAACAGCAGTCTGTTTAGCTTTCGCCCTGCCCTCTTCTGTTACCAGACGACCCAGACCCAGAGCTCTGGTAATCGACCAAACTAAACACGATTGATGCCACAGTCAGTTGCTGCCACAGTGAGGCGCGGCTGACAAGGCAACGCGCAACAAATTAAAGCAGGTCAGCAAGGACAAGGAGCTGCATTCCAGCAGTACAAGTACGAAATGAGCGCCAATAAGATATTCCTGCGCTATTATCCGCCAGGTGATTGCGATTTAAAGCTGAAATTTACAGATTTCAAAAGGCAATAAATTTCTTTCTTAGGTTTAGCACTTAACTACCGTTCGGCCAATGGCAGCGAGCGGTTGCGACACTTTGATCTGCTGGATCTCAATGCCAAGTAAGTCACTCAGTTGATAGAAGTCCCCAACTCAAATCTCCCTCTGTGCAGAACAAACGTGGATGAGCTCGCAGACAGTATTTTGCTGCAAGAACTGCAGGCTGTGGAATCGGAACGCAACCAGGAGGAGGAGCAGCCAAGCACGTCATGTAAGTCAACCAGAGTTGACCTGCCCAGCAACTGCAAGGCTTCCAGTTCGCGGGATACGTTCAGTGCCCTCAAACAGGCCATCGGCAAGCTGCAGAGCAAACTTAGGGAACCCACTAAGAAGAAGTTTTATCTGCACAAGAGCTACAACTCTCACATCCTTCCACTGACCAATGTGTGCTTCGATCGCAGCGGAGAACGCTGCTTGACGGGCAGCTACGACCGCACCTGCCACGTGATCGGCACCAGCGACGCACAAGTGCAGCACATTCTTACGGGCCACGACAATGTGGTCTTCTCTGTGGGATTCAATACGCCGCGCTGGTAAGACAGTTGCCTTCTTTCTACAGACTGATAACTTCCACTCTCTAACAGTGACAAGGTCATCACTGGCTCCTTCGATGACACTTCGAAGATCTGGTCTGCCAGCAGTGGGCAATGCATGTGCACCTTGTTCGGTCACACAGCTGAGGTGGTGGCCGCCGAGTTTCATCCGTTGCACGACGAGTCTGTGGTCACTGCCTCCATTGACGGCAAAGCGCGCATATTCGACGCAGAGACAGGACACGAGCTGCAGTTGCTCGAGCAACACGGAGCGGAGGTAATAGCAGCGCGTTACTCCCGTGACGGACAACTGGTGCTGACGGGCTCCTTTGATCACACAGCAGGCATCTGGGATGTGCGCACCAAAAGGTGAGCAATAATTTGAATCCTTCTTACTCTCTATTCTATTACCCCAATCTCCTTACATAGCTGCTGCCATCAGCTGCGCGGCCACACGGCAGAGTTGTCGAACTGCGTGTGGAATTTCAGCAGCACCTTGATTGCCACCGGCAGCCTGGACCGCACTGCACGCATCTGGGACATGCGACGTCTGGATCAACAGCTGCACTTGGTCTCCACGCACAGCGATGAGGTGCTGGACGTCAGTTTCGATGCAGCCGGCAAGCTGTTGGCAACCTGCAGCAGCGATTGCACCGCACGTGTCTGGAGCCTAGAGTCGGAGCTAGAGATGCTCTCACTTATGGCTGGCCACATGGATGAGGTGAACAAGGTGTGCTTCAGTCCAAGCGGCTGCATGCTGCTCACTGCCTCGGCAGACAACTCCGCCCGCCTCTGGCTAACGGAGACGGGACAGTGCTCGCAGGTGCTCAGTGGCCACGAGTCGGAGGTCTTCAGCTGCGCCTACAGCTATGCAGGCGATGCCATATTGACTGCCTCCAAGGATAATACCTGTCGGGTCTGGAGGTGATACGACTGGTACACGGTGCAACTGAACAGTGACTGAACGAATGAGGGAATGAGGGAACCAACTAAATGACGAGCATCATTCGGGATCAATTTTTAAATAATTCACTTTTGGGTTTTTGTTTTTCTTTCTTTTTATCAACATTTACTACAAACTCGGGCGTTATTTTCGTTTTTCTTTTTACGTTTTGCGTTTTAGGTTCTTCCATGTTTCATGCTCATCTCGCACACTTCTTACAAATTAATAGTTGTTTTCATTTTTCATTACAGTTTTCTTTTGCGTTTTTGCAATTTCTTTTTCGATTTTTTGTTTAAGTTTTCTGTTTTCGGCATCTTTCATATACATTTACAAAAATAATAAAACAAAAACTGATTCTGCGTAACAAACAGTTTACAAAGGTCCGCACATCGTTTCGAATTCAATATGTATGAAGATATATGGTATATAAGTATATTTATATATCATAATCAGTTTGAAATCAAATAAACAATTTCTTGTACAAACATTAACCGAGCGACTCTCTCTTGGACAGAAGACGATGACGTAAACGGAGGCGGGCAAACAGTTCTAGGTGAGGGGCAGAGGGGAGAACTAGTAGATATGGGACTGATTGAACGACAGACTGTTCCGACTGATATAGACTGGAGGACAGACAGACAGAGGAATTCAAAGATATACAATACGATCTGCGTTGCAAGAAGGTAATGTAGTTAGTTGGGAAGTCACTTTGTGTGTGTGTGTTTATGGGTGTAGTTTGGTGGGTGTTCAGTGGGTATTGTATATATATATATATATGTGTGTGTGTGTGTGTGTGTGTGTGTGCGTGCTGGCTTTGAGCCAAACCCTGTTCTGTTCGTTCCGTTTGCTGAGGTCTCTTCTGTTCGCTGAGGTTCGCTGCCTTCTATAAGTATGATCTACGTAATACAAGGTTCTTTTGTAGTTGTGTGTGTGTAGGACCGGCTTCACGTTTAAACTATGCATATATGTATGTATATGTATTATAATAATGCTATTATATTATTAGGAGTAGGTTTTATCAAAATAGAAAACGGTTTGGTAATTGTGTTTCGTTTTGTTTTGCTTTGTTGTTGCAGTTTGCTTTTGATGTTATTGCTGTTGCTGTTTCTGTTGTTGTAACGTACTGTACTCTTATTTTTGCATTTGTTTTACTGTGACTGTTTCTGTTTATTCTGTATTTGTGTTTCTGTAATGCGTTGGACTCTGCAAGAATAACAACAAAGAAAAAGAGATTAATAACAATCGGCCATCCTTAGACTTATACAACAGGTACAACTAGGTCGCAGGCAAACATGATGCAGCAGAGAGACAAAGAGAGAGAGAGAGAGCAAGAAAGGAGGAAAGTGGATGATGTTGATTGATCGATGTACGAGTTAGGATTTTTAGTTCTGGATGAGCATGCGATGTGATAAATAAAAACAATAACAATTCGGACTTGTATTTTCTTTGTTTATCGGGGAATTTGGACATGCGCTGCACTTCTTCTAGGCTAAAAACGAAGAGACGCTAATAACAAAATGATCATCTTCTTACATTCAAAGCATTTGAATACAATGTTTTGTTTTAAGTTTCATTTGTTCTCTTGTTGGTTGTTGTTTTGGTTTGTTGGTTGTTTGTTGTTGTTGTTGTTTGATTGTTATTGGTTGGTTTAGAAATAAACAATAGTTAGCATTAAACAATTCATAGTTCATCATATGCATACAGCTAGAAGTAAAAGAAAGAGAATACGTAAAGAACGTTCGGGTTTGTTAAGCAAAGAATAAATTGTGATGCATTACAGCAATGAAGATAGTTGAGAGCGAATAATTAATAATGATAACGATGATTCTACAAAAAATAAAATGGATTTAAGCAGAATAATATAATCATAGTATGTGCGTTAATGAAATAATAAGGCTAGTACAAATTAAGCAATTCTTAGTGGCAAAATAAAATTAATTGTAGGTCTAAGCATTGTGATGAAAGCGCGCAAGTGGAGAAAATATTACAAGTTTCACATATTATAAAAAATATTTCGTACTTCACATGGTCTATCCGGATACACCTCCTTGAATGTGCGCTCGATAATATGATATCTGCGTGAAAGAACACAAAAAATTAGTCTCTTGAACAAGATAAATTAAAATAGAAATTCTTTCATACTTGGACTGCAAACCGCCGCCGGGTGGAAGACCTTCAATGTCAGCTCTGTCTTGTAGACACCTTAACAGATCCACGTAGTCGCTGATATCATTACTTTGAATCTCGCCTGTAAGAATGTCACAAAGATGAGAGTAAATCATTTAATTATTAGTTGCAAAAGTATCAATTAATAATGTAAAAGCTTAGTTATTAATGATATTGGAATTTGTATGTACAGTAAATACGAATTATAAATAGTTTTAAGCTACGCAAAAGCAAAATTACAATTCATAAAAGTATAATACGAAACGGATGTTGCAACAGCGAGAGCCGACAAAAATTTAGCAACAAATTGAACGTGAGGCTTGGCTAGGTGGTATGCAGGTCGATCGAACCTTCTGGCTATCGATAACATCACTTCTTATCAAGTTTTGTTCGTTCTCTACAATTCCTTCGACCTGCATTTTAAGTAATCGGGTAAATGATAACAAATGTGATGTCGCAAAATTGGCACTTGAAGAGGTCGGGGGGCAATACACTGATCAGTAAAAATAATATATATATGTATGTATAAAGAAAAGAGCGGCAGTTCTGCGGCAGTTTTCCCCTCTTGTTCTTTGTTTTTAGACTTTGCATAAGGGGAACATATTATCTAGAAGAAAACTGTTTACAGCATTCAGTGTACAACAAACATTTGAAATTATATCAAATTGCATAGGTATATATGTATGTATACATATAACTGTGATTGGATTTATAACAAATACATAGATATTAATAATAGATTGGTTCGGTTTTATCTGAATTGAGCATGCATATATATCGTTTACTTTTGATTTGATTCGTTTGTGTGGTGGGATCTATGTGCCTTACCTTATGCTCACTCATCATAAAATTTGTATTGCTTTCTGTTTTCTGGCATTGATTTGACTTGATACGCCCATTCTTGTTAATAGCGAGATGCGCGATCAACGACAACGACAACAAAACAAGAACAACGCGTTGCTAAATTTACTTCAACAAAAGAATACTTGAAAATATATAAATATTGAGTATACACATGAAGTGATTAGTTACAAAACTTAAAATCAAAATCATGAATGAAACTGAAACGTTTGAATAATGCTGCGATTATTTGAAGATCAGAGAACGAACTGAACAAAATGAAAAGAATATAATACATTGATTGGGCATAGAATGCGTGAATTGTTTTCTGGTTTTGTTTGTGTTGCGTGGGAGGAGGAGGAGGCGTGGAAAGCAGCAGAAAGATTGTATCAGATGAGAACTGAAAACTGAACAACACAGCAAACAAACACTTTTGGATTGGTTTTCGAATCTTCATTTCGTTTCAAGTTATATTTTTGATTTCTTCATCGTTTTTTTTTATGTTTTCGTTTTGTAATGTTACTTAGCAGTGAAAATTATTTCAGAGTTTTCTTTTGTTTTCCATTACGGTTTTTCAATTTACTATTTTCTCTTCCTTCGTATCCTATTAATTGCTATTGCGATATCAATTACGAATGATTGCTATAGTACTTAGGTACAAACGTTCTCAGTGTGTCAAAGAAAGATATTCCTCGATCTGATTTCATTAGTTTTTTGATTTGATAAGCCGCGCTGCGATGCGCTCCTTCAATTTAATAGCGTATCTAAAGTTTACATTTAAAGTAAAACTGTTCACGTTGACAACAACAAGCACAACAATTGGTGAGCATAAGGTTTACAATGTTTCGTTTATCATTCTCTCTCTATTCTAGAGTTCCTTCCCTAGCATTAAAAACTTGTCAACCTAGGCTAAGTAAATTGTCTGGACATTTGATTCGACTAGATAGTTTCGTTTCATTTTGTTAAATTATTGATTACTTAAAATTAAATTTGCTTGTACACTTGACTAGTATGATCATTATTAGTTGGGGGTGTGGCATTTGCTACTCTTGTAAACCATATACAATTTTCAATATATATTATATGGTATTTCGTATAAGGTAAAGTTATTATCTACATACATGTGTATAAAGAACACGTCCGCTTTTCGCATTAGGACTTTTAAAAATTCACTTTGGTGTTATAAATACTGTGGGCGCATTTACAATTTAACCTAGGATCAATCACGGATACACACTACAAAGTATCCTATGTGGTATATATGGCAGATAGTGTTAATACTTGAGCAAAAAACCTAAACAATCAATTCCATCAATATTGTATGTGACATTGTGTTTACTCAACTATTCTATACGAATTCTTAATATCTCCAGATTTGGTTTAAGAACACAATGATGTTAATCAATTGGTGGCTATCTATTTAAAGTTATTCTGCTGTTGAGTGTCTACTACATGCTAGAGCTCTATGGATAACTTGAATTACTTAATTCGATTTTGATTCTATCGATTTCTTAAAAATGTCATATCAAATATGTGTGTAAGGGGTTCTATAATGTATGGATATATTGAACTATATACAAGCGCATGTACGTATGTAGGTATGTAAGTATGTACACTGGCTGGGGTGGCCTTAACTACAGTTTGAACTGGGGGGAATCGAGAATTGCTAATAAACTTATTATTCTACTACTCTAAATGGCATACTAGGACAATATGGGTATACTGGGTATGGGGGCTTGGAATTGGGCTAGTTTAGCTACGAGGAGTCCGCTCTCACCGCGAGCGCTTTGGCAGTTGCTGTAGCACATAAACTCATTAATACATGTATAAATAAATAATACTTTAACACCCACACGCAGACGCTCACACAGTCACACACACACACACACACACACACACATACACACTGGGCCACACGCACAGCCAGTGGAAGAAGATATGACAAACTAACACGCTATTCAGTTATTTGCTATGCATTAGCGATAGGACAAATGTATAATATATATATATATCTGTGTATATATTGCTTTCTATTGGTAGTATACGTATGTATGTATATATCGACTTGATATTGGCAATGGTAATAGCAATTGTTTGCTTACTGTTTCTATTTGGAAGGAACACTTTAGTGCAATTGCATTTGCATTGCGGGTTCGACTGACTATACGATGCGACTTGATCAATTGATTTTGCAATTATGTATGTATCTACCTAGCTAACAACACACCAATACACACACACACGCACAGTTGCATGTATGCGAGAGTGTATTTGTAGGTTAGTGTATAATTATAATCTGCTAATCTAACTGCAAACTGTGCTATTGGGGCTATCTTTGCTATCGTTACGTAAGGTACAATGTATTCGGTTTGCAGTTGTCTAGTTCGACGTAAGAGCTACGACAAAACCTGCACTGAGACATTCGACATATTCGCATTAGGACTATCGTTAGGATTGCGATTAGTTATAAACAGAGTAGACGATTTAGACAACCTCTTGCGATCTTCTCGATGTGTTTCTCCAACCGTCGCTCAGCCTCTATCGCTTCTTCAGTTGGCTTTGGTGCTCCGGGGAAAGCAATTATGATGATGCTCATATTATCACGGCTACCCTGTTTGATTGATAAACAAAAAAGGGCATTAGATTCATCTGGGTTACTAAGATTGGCATACGCACCTTGTGCAAACAGGTGTCAACCACCTGATTGGCAATGTCTACCAGATCTGTGGTCACTTTCAGCCTCGAGTAGATGAAACTGCATACATCCTCATTGCTCATAACATCCCAGATGCCGTCGCAGGCTAGCACTAAGAATTCATCGGTGTCCTGGCGGCTTTGGCAAAAGATTTCCGGTTCCGGTGAGACCAACTGTTCGCATTGTCCCTTCTCCTTGACATTCTTGAAGTCATAGTCGCCCAGTGCACGCGAGACGGCCAGCGTTCCATTGACACGTTTGATTATCACACTGCCGCCAGCTTTATGAATGCGTTCCTTCTCCTCAGGCAATATGGGCTTATGATCCTGAGTGGCAAACACCGGCACTCCCTGGCGACAAAGCACTGCACGAGAATCCCCACAATTGGCAATATATATCTGAGTGGAGCTAATGAACGCACATACGGCCGTGGTGCCACCGCATTTCGCCTCCTCTTGGGTGAATTCGGGCAGATTTCGCATAACCTCATCGATGCGCAGGAAACCGGTTCGTATTCCCTTGACATGATCACCGCTCTTAAACTCCTCTGTGGCAGTGATGCTCTCTAACAGATGCATGGAACAATGCTTCGATACCTTGCAGCCGGCATGACCATCAAAGACGGCAAAGAAGCTCCACTCATCCAGTGGATTGAATAGCCGTGCTTTTGCATAGTAGGCATCCTCCATTTCACAGCGCCAGCCCTGCATGGAGCTGACGCCAAAGAGCAGCTTATTGCCTTCTCCCTCATCATTGTGCTTTGCAGTTTTCGGCTTATCCAGGAATCCGCCCATGTCTATTGAACATAATGTGTGTGTCCCCCGGAGTTAATGTGACCCAGTCGTGGGTTTGGCGTCGTTTGGTTAAACTGTGGATGCAGAGAGCGTGGGGGAAAGAGAGAGAGAGAGCGTTAGTGGGATATACACCTTGGTGAGTTGGCGCTCAAAGTCAAAAGAAAAACAAAATACAAAATAATTTGTGAACTTGAAAGTCGTTGCGCGGGATGCAAAAATCCATAAACGCCAGACACACACACACCCACCCACACACATACACACAAAGTTGTATACGGCACACACACACACAAACAGTGGAATCAAGGATACGTATTCCGCTCTTTGCCGCCTACACTCGACCAATTCAGAAGCGTCTTTTTTATAAAGTTGTTGCTGTTGTTGGCGGTTTCACTGTTTCTTACTTCCTTTGGCACATCGATTTATCAAGAGGAGACGGAGCGACAGCTCAACCGCTATATTTAGCGCTGTCCGAGCGACACGACACGCCCACTCGCCCCTAACAGTTGCAAAGTCTTAGCCTTGGCAGTCAGCAGTATTACGGTTGTTGTTGTTGCCGTTTATATATATTTTATTATGCTTTTTTCCGGACAGTTGAAAACAACCCGACTGGCTTTGGGCGCGCTACACAGAAATTTCTGCAGATGTGCAAAGTGAACGTAAGTGTCACTACTGTTTATATATCGATTGTTTTTAAATTACGATAAAATCGTTTGATGGAATATACGAATACGAAAAATAAATTGAATCCAGGCAGGCTGGAATGGATTATCACACACAGCACATAACACAGGGGTGTATTAATTAATTATTGCCGATCTCATTGTTGTTGAGGGTGTGAGCTCATTGTTTATTTCACAATCACAGTAAGCACTGTATACATTTCAAAATACACAAAGCATCGTTCATCGCTAGGGTGAGTGTGGATTCGGCCAAGTTGACAGCTCTTTGCAGGGGGCAGAAAACACGAGGAAATATACATAGATATTTTTTAAAGTTATGATCGCGCACACGCCCTTTCGATATTTAAGACAGCACAGTTGGAAATTGATTTCGATATTTTGAATAAAGCATTTTATTGTATTTTTCACCTTAAAACTTGTAATTACTTTTCTCTCTTCTCTTCTTTTCTCACGAATGCGATGCTTGCGATTTTTGCAGTCACTTGTGTGTGTTGACTGAGCGTGCGTGTGTGTATGTGTAAGTGAGTGAATGTGTTTTTTGCAGCTGAATAAAAATTTCTTTGTTTGATTTGTGCGTCACCTTCTGAAATACACTCAATTGACCGAAATCTAATCACTATGGAATCTTGCGAACGCAATCTTTTCGTAACAAAAATAAATATGTGTATGTTTTGATTAGAAAAAAAAACAAGCACAAAACGAACAGACTGACGTATTTGACGATATCTATTAGATATATCGATACATCGTTGTGGCACTCTCGTAGTTTGGCTTCGATATAAACCCGATTGTCGCGGAAGGCGATAAGACACCTCTGTGGTCAATAAATGTACTTATCGGTTTTTCACAGCTACACAATTAAACCAAAAGATGGCGCTACTGTGCGGCCGTTAAATTTCAAATACAGTTTTTATTATCAGCATGCAAGGAAATGGATGTGCTTATGGAAAAACAACCAAAGTGTTGATGTCCAATATATTATGTATTTTTAAAACCATCAGAATTTCAATTCAAAAATATTCAGAGAAAAGACACATTTTTATATAATTTGTTGAGTTGCGCTGATTGTAAACTGATTGATAAATTAAATTTAATAGAATAATAAATTGATTTCAGCGTCATTTATAGGAGGAGTATTTACAACTGTTCTTATGTATGAAGTAGCTAAAAAAGAAAAAGATTAATATTAAATTGATTACAGCGTCACAAAGAGAAGAGATAAGTATTTCCCAGAAATTCAGTTGATTTGTGTTGGACTGTATTTTACTTTTCATCAATATATTCAAACAAAAATGATGGTTTTTTAATACTGCAATTAAAAATTTATAATTTAATGATTAAAATGCATCTGTTGAGGGCTCCTCGGTAATGGGATCGTCTAGTTCTGGCTTAATGTCTCCAGCCAGACACTCGGCCAGTTCAACGTAGGTGTTGGAGGTATCCTCCCAGTAGTCCCTCTCGGCGCGGCTACAGCACGCCTCCTCAATGGTTTCGGCAACACGATAAAGTTCCCTTATTTCCAATGCGTATTGGCCGGCATCGGCAGAGAGAGTGTAAAGCGTCTTCGATTCTTTAGATGCCTTGAAAGTTATACGAATTAGATCGTTTATGCAGAAATATTATCTACGTTCGACTTACTGTGCTTGCAAAGCACTCAAAGGACTCTGCCGTGTTTTTGTGGGCACTGCAGCTCTGCAGCAAAAGGCAAGTACTCCGAGCAGTTTCAGTGATGTTGTGATGTGAATCCTCATATAGGGCATCAATTGCTAAGCACTCCAATTCGCGAGCCAGCACACAACGTTTATAGTCGGTCTCGTACTGGTCGGACACTTTCTTGAGGATCGGCAGATAGCGATTAAAGCAGTAATCAGTGTGATCACCATTGTGATCACCCTTTACTGCGCGAGACTGCATAAGGAACTCTATTAGGCCTCTCTCCGTCTTCATTTTAGCCTGTGGCGGCATAAGAGCCAAGGAGGTTCCTATGGCCAGCAACAAGGCGAAGGTTTTTAGCAACATGATTCCACGTTAAAATTCAAACTTTTAGTGTCCAGTCCAAAAGTGCCGATCTGTTTTTATACGCCGAAAACGAGAGAGAGAGATATGCAAGATTTATGGATGCCCACTAATGTCCGATTACCAATCACTTATCAACAGAATATTTGGCGTGCTTTTTTTTATAAAACCTTGCCCAACATGCCTACTCTCCATGAATTCAAAGACAGCAAGGGGTATAAAAATTTCCCCTATTAATACTCTTCAAAGGGAATTTAAAATAGTTCTGAGTCATTTCGATGTCATCACCGGTATTCACAGATAATCGATAATATCTATATATCGACACTGTTTTAGTATCATTAGCTACCGATAGTTGGCGCTGCTTGCATTCGTTACTTTTCATGAACTTCAATTGCTGAGCTTGGTTTAAATATTGTTATAATTCGTATTATTTTTATTAATTTCATTATTAAATGAATTTTTTTCTGATTTTTAAAGAGATAAGGGGTCTTTTTGAAGAAATTATTCCGAGAATTGGTGACGAATAGTATTTTCCTCAACCCAATGTCAAAAATGTTCGCATTGTAAATACTCTGCAGGGCGGTCAATAGCCTTCTAGAAGTAAGATAAGGACAGCGGTTTTATTAAAGAGAGCGAAACAAAAAAGCAGAACGCAATAGCCAAAATTTTAAATATATCGTAAGAAACAAAAATAAAGTAAAGAAGTTGAAGATACATAGGTGCAATCAATTGCATTCATTTGAAATCGCGTGTATCTTATTCCAAATTCATGTATATGAATACATAAAACATATACTATATATACAGCACATTTCCTGATTCATTTATGCATTGAGTATATGTATATAGAACTCTGTATTTAAAACTACTATGATAGAGGATGTGTGGGTGAAATCCCCGTAACTACTGATAAGCAGTGGTTAACCACACAGTAGTTGGCACCCATAAATCTTGCATATCTAACCCACTTTCGGCGTATAAAAACCGATTGCCACTTTCGGACTGGACACTCACAGTTAATAGTTCGAAGTAGAATCATGTTGCTGAAATCCCTAACTTTGTTCTTGGTCATAGGAACCTCCTTGGCTGTTATGCAGCCACATGCTGAACTGAAGGCGGAGCAGGGCCTGATGGACTTCCTGATGAAGTCTCGCGCAGTTACGGGAAATAGCGGCCTCACTGATTACTGCTTTGGACGCTATTTGCCGATCCTCAAGAAAGTGTCCGACCAGTATGAGACTGACTACAAGCGTTGTGCGGAGGATTACGAATCGGAGTGTTCAGCGATTGATGGCAAATACGTGCAGCCACGTGAGAATATCACCGTAACCGCTTGGGAATCTTGCCAATTGCTGCAGAACTGTAGTGTCATCGCCAATACGGTAGAGGTCTTCGAGTGCTTCGCAGGAAGGGTAAGAGAAAACTGTTTAAGTTGTTTGCATCGAATGTTTTTAAAACTTTCTTTTCTTTCAGGGATCTGAACAATCAAAGACTCTTTTCAACCTTTCTGCCGATGCCGGCCAATATGCTGCAGAGATAAGGGAACTATATCGTGCTGCCCAAAGCATTTCCGAGGCGTGCTGTAGCCGTGCAGAGCGAGTCTACTGGGACGACACCTCTAGCACCTACAGTGAGCTGTCCGAATGTCTGGACGGGAACGTCAAACCCAGGGACCCTGTTAACTAGAATGAGTATGCGATTTATGAATGGCTTAAATTATTTCTGTTGTAACATTTAACTAATAAATCATAACCTAAAAGTTTGCTTATTCATGTATATATTAAAATGTATTACTTAAGATTCAAACGTAAAATTACTAACCCTTTATTATTGAATCAGTTAAGGAAATGTATCAAGAAAACAACGACTGTGTCTAAATGAGTCTGTAGGATACTTTGCCGATAAGAAAGGTTAATTTCAAATACACAAAATAAAGTGTTCGACGCACGCGTTGTTTCCAATTATGATTACAGCGACATGGAAAATTAAAAGATAATGTCGTGCCGAAGTTGGAGAAATCGATATAAATAGATGTGAAATTTGCTGAGTTCCAAAAGCGATTCCATTGCGTCGCATTGATATAGAACTTTTAAAACTCCTGTAACAAACTTGAAACTGTCGTAAGAATGTTTCTCAAGTTATCCCTGTTGCTGTTGGGCCTTAGTGTCGGCATTGCCACGGCCTTGCGGGTGCAATTGTCGTTGAAGACAAACCAGAAAATTCAGGATCTGCGCGGTGACACTTTGGTACTGGCCGAACAGCATCAGGATCTGTCCAAGACCTGCTTTGATTACTACAACCCGAGGCTGAATATAATTGTTGCCACCTACGAGAGCTCGTACACAAGCTGCATCAAAGAATACGAGACGAGCAAGGAGCAGGTGATAGAATTATATAGGGACATACGGCAACAGCTTGAGGATACTAATGTGATTGCCTGTAGGACCCTGTCTTGCTGCAACCAAACAGCGAACTCCTTCGAGGCCTTCAACTGCACCTCCAATATTGTAAGTGTTCTCCTAGTCGAATCCCGTTTTATATATTTTTGTACATGTCTTTACCTTCCATGCAGGCTTTTCATGACGCCAAAATCTTCTATGAGGTGTCCGCTAACGCCACGGATGCGGCAGAGAAGAGCAAGTCGGACTACAACAGAATTGACACCAAGAAATTAGTCTGCGTCAACGAGGCCGAAAGAAACTATGTCGAGTCCACCACTTTGTGCTACACTGAACTGAATGAATGTCTGCTCGGCAAGTCTGTGATTCTTGAGTCGACTCTAGCACCAACTCCAGAACCAACTGCACCTATTGGCCCCGACTATTAAAATAAACAACATCACAATAAAACTTTAATAGCAATTATATAGGCTACTCGTAATATTTGTTTGTGGAAAGGAAAAGAAGAATAAGGATTCATTGAGCTGCAAAGTCAAATGGGGAACAACATACTTTACAATTGATCTATCTCGAAAGAACTCTTTAAATCTCTCTCTGTTCATAAAAATAATACAAATACAATTATTATTTGAATACAGAAATTTATATAAGCAAAATGTATATACTCCAAATGTTATTACGCAAAAATATTAAAGTCTTGCGAAATTTTAGAAGGATTTAAATGAAAACTTAGACTACCCGAAAACAGAGGCTTAAAGTCTTACAAAATTTTAGAAGGATTTAAATATTTTAAACAATTTAAAAAACAAAAACAAATTTTATAAGCCCCCACTGTTCAAATCTGTATGTCCAAAATACTAAGTAGTACTATAATAAATTAGCAAGTGCAAGATCATCATAATTTCTATGAAACTCAGTTTTTATTACGAATTTTGGCTGTTCTCGTTTATAGGTTTTTGGTAAGAACTTAGCATTACTTATGCCATTTAGAGCTGACTATAGTTATATTGTGATCTTTATTTTTCTCGAGAAAGTCGCGCTGCCAGTCGCCGCCAAGGCAACCGTTGGTGCAATGACATCCAAAGATGTTGCACGATCCTTGTCCACACCAGGTGCCAATGCGAGGATTGCCATCACCGCATATGGTTACTCTGCAGGCATTTTTCTTATGATGGCCTCCAGTATCTCCGCAGTTCCCAACACCCACATGGTAGGTCAGCGTCATTGAGGTGGTGCAGCAATCGCCGTGTGTGCCGCCACATAGAAGAGCCAAGCTGCCGACAATGGCCAGGAGAATCGCTACTGATTTCATTGCACGTTTGCTTTACAGTGAGAAGAATGCGACCCTTAAGTAGCGACGTTCAATCGCGTATTTGATTATAATGAGTTATAGCATTCACCTTTTAATTAATTGCTGATTTATTGCTTTGAGCTTCTCGGTACCTTTCCGTTACATTTGAAATTCGTTGAAAATGTTCGTTGCCGGAAACATACCACAATTCATACTTAACAGATTAATTAAATGTTGCAAGTCTGTAGGTAAAGAGCAACAGGATATGTACAGAGAAGTGATTAGGCTGACAAGGTACTAAAGAAACAATTAGGAGCCATCGCACACTTGGATGAATGTACGGGATGTAGCAAGTCTACTAAGAGACTTATCTCGCCAAGAACAAAGTAAAGAAAGTTAAGTAAAAAGAGATAATTTCAAAAACAACATTTAATTAATAAGCTATCAGAGAATACTCGTACACATGATAAACTACATGTGTAATTCGGGCAAAAACAACACGACAAACATGAATCAAATTGTCTGAACGATATGGGAGAGCGTATAAAAACAGCAGACTCTGCGAGAAGCTACTAAGTTGACTTCAAGCTTTACAATGTCTTCTAAGTATTCGCTTTTATTGCTCCTGGGCCTGGCCATTGTGGTGGCAGGTAAACTGCAACTGCCAAAGGTCAAAAAGATCCAGACGTTGAAGCAGACGTCGGAGGTGCTGAGTGCAGAGAATCCTAGAAATTCTGTGGGCTGCTTTGACTACTATCGGCCCACATTAGATATTATAACACAGCAATATGAAGTCCAATATACCAATTGCCTGCTGCAGTATAACTTTGACTCTTCCTTGGAGGACACTAAATGGAAATCGTCACGTGAGCAACTGGAGCAGAGTGGCTCAACTTCTTGCTATGTTCTTAAGGATTGTTCCACAATTGTGGGCTATGTCGAGGCTTTCGAGTGCTTTGCTGAGGCGGTAAGAAGCATTGATGCTGATGCCTGATTTTTTGAGGAAGTTACACTTACTTTCTTCATCACTTTCTCTCCATCTCTCTCCATTTCTCTGCTGTTCTTTTCAGGGTGCTGAGCAATCCAAGGCCATGTACGAAATATCTGCAAATGCAACCGAACTGGCAGTCCAAGTTGAGAAGTTCTACCAGACGCTAGACACCGAAAAGTCCATTTGCATCAACAATGCCGAGCGCCACTATGTCGAGGATACTACCACCACTTATGAGGGCCTGAACAGTTGTCTCAGTGGAAAATCGCCTGTGCCACAGCAAACAAGTCCTGCGCCTGTAACAGAGCTACCAACTACTACTACTACGCTATCAACAGCTTCAACGCCGTTATGGACACAAAAGTATGAATAATATCAACAAACATTTCTGCAATAAATACAAGTGCATAAAGATTCAAAGCGAGCATTATTAAAATCTTCTCCGATCCTAAATGTGTAGCAAGATCCTAAACAGTTGACTGAGTATTTCTGACGCTTTACTCGTACTTTCTAACAACTCGCTGTTCATTCCAATAAACTTTTAACCTTCTCGTATGATGGCCAAAGAGTTCGCTTGTTCAACGCAGATTTCTGTATATATTTAATATTTGTACAGTGAATGCTTAGATTGATTAACTTTAAAATGTAAGCAATCTTTAAGACACTTCTTGAATTCTCTTCAAGGCATAGATATATTTAAGTATGTTCAAAAGATTTTCAGTTCAGTAAAAGGCAATCTAAATAGCATCAGACAATATTCGATCACTGTCCTACTCTTCAAGAGATGTTCCAATTCTGTATAGACCACCCGACAAGCATATGAAATCCTCAACTAAAACCAACTAACTAGTTTTTTTATGTCAAATTTTACGACAATTTGCGGCAACAAAAGAGGCACAAGATTCCCACACACTCCGAAGCTAACCGAACGGGACAAGAGAGATAACACTTGCGATATGGCGATTATCGGTACAAGTATCAATGAGAGCTGCAGGTCAAGGCGAGCCATGAGAATCCTTTGCCTTTCGGGTATTTATGACCTTGCCACACCCATGCAACATGCACCACAAGGTCGGGTGCAAGGGACAACAACAGGTAGCGGTAAATCAGAGTCCTTTGAGTTGAGCCGCTGCAGGTTACAAAATGAAATTTTGCGCCTAATTATTTTCGAAATATTTGGCAACCCAATTGAGTTGTAAGTCGCCAGTTGCTCGGGGGTTATCCTCAATGGACGGAGGCGGACGAGGTTTGGCTGTAGAAGGATCGTCGAACTCGGTCGCAGTGCAGACGCGGCGGGGGAGGGGTTGGGGGAACTACAATTGCCAGTCATGTCTTCATAAATTTTATTGAATTGAACCGCTCGCCGGGGCCGGGCAACAGTCGCAACATGCTGCGGCCCAAAACATACAAAACGGCTCCGTGTCTGCAGGCAGGCAGCTGAAAAGGGGGAGGAGTGGAGCAGCCAGGCAGGCAGTCAGGCTAGCAGGCTGGCTGGCGAAGGGGAGCCTCTTTGGCGACTTGCGCCTATTTGACTATTTCATCTTTTGCCGACGCTTGTACATGGCCTTAAATTGAATCGTTACAAATTTTGTTGCTCGTTATAGCAAGCGTTTTATTGCCCAACCAGTTTGCCAGCTAGTCAGCCAGTCAGCCAGTCAGACCCAATGCAAAAGCAGACAGCGTCTGCCATGCTCCCCGGGCAGATTATGATCGTCTAGTTTGTGCCTCGTCCTCGATCGCAGTCTCTCCATAGGCCGCCCCCGCCCTGTGGCAACGCCTTCGGGCTTCTGTTAGAGCCAATACAGCGTTAAATAACTTCATTAAATGCCCTTTGACATTTATGTCTGCTGTGCATAGAAAACAATTCCATTTTCAGTGTGTGTGTGTGTGTGTGTGTCTCCAGATGCCCCGTCGTCCATCAGCCACTGGCTATCTGTGATCTGGCAGCGTGCAGACAGGTAGCCCGAGGCTCTATAAATTACACAATCATCTGATAAGGAAACTGTTTACAAGCAGCGCCCGGCAGCCGCCACGCCCAGCAGTCCAGCAATGCCCTTAAAAGGTCAGCATTTGTTTCGTTTTTTACTCGACTGATTAGTTGAGTTTTTATGAAGACCCACGAGAAAGATCTCCCGGCTAATTGCTCTAATTTCCAGCTAAGCAACCGCAGCACGCAGCTTGCCCCGCTCTCTCTCTCGTGGCCCCCACTTCATGTCGGGGTTGACATTTCTGTCGGCTGCGCCATAAATTTCACTTGTGGCATCGTTAAAAGGATCGAATCGGTTAAGATCGACGGCGCGCAGCTTGCCGCGATGTTTATCAAGGCGAGTCCTTGCCCCCCCTCTCTCTCCCCCTCTCGCATGGCAAAGGTTCCGAATTTGTCTGCATTTTGGAAGCTCTCAACAGACTTTTGTCGGCCCTTTTGGCACAAAAACAATAGCTTTGCCTGCTTTGAATTTGACTCTGCTTAGCGGAGTCCGAAGAGGAAGAAACGCGCGCCGGAACCAAGATTTATTACGCCCAATGATCTACAGGCGACCAAACGATCGTACTTGGCTCGAAGGCACTTCTTGAGCTTAATAATATCATAGATATTATATTGAGAATGATAAAGATATAATTGTTTTTGATTAGCAAAAAAATATTTAGTGATCTTTGTTTTAATCTTCTGCTGCATGCGAGAACCTTGAGTGATCTTTTAACTTTTCAATTTACAGCGCATTTGAGCAGTCACCCAAGCCGAATTTAAAATTTCCTCGATCTGCCGCTGAGATTTTTGCGTATTTTGTCGGCACGTTGCGCAGTTCTCCCCAACCAAAAAGTGATCGATATGCGACGACGATCGACGATCCTCGATCTGAGATTGGGCTCTTTTGGGGTTGCTCGCCGCCCGTGCATGTTTGATCACAAAATTATTATGTATCTCGAAGCGATTAACAAACGCATTTCAATTTTATTGCGCCAGATCATTATCTCAGCGAGATCGAAACCCTTTTTCGAGGGCGGCAACAAAAACAATGGCAGCGCACAACGGCAAATCATTAGATTCATGAGTGGAGTCGAGAAGATCGGCAGATCGGCAAATCGGAGGTCGATAGTTGGGTAGATCGGCAGCCAGTTCATGGGAGCAGTGAAGCATCAAAGCATCAGCCGCAGATTAACAAGCAGGCGCGAAGAGAAACTTTGCTTTCGCTTGACGATTTCACCCAGTGCCACACTTCCACATGGCAAATGGCAACTGTGCAACTTGGCAACCTGGCAACTTGGCAACACTCTCAACTGAGCAACTGGCAACGCGGCAAGTGAAGATGTGGCGATCTTGACGACGTGCCGTTGCGGGTGGCTTTGGTAATTAGACAACAAGTGGCTAAAAAGCGCCTCGCGGCCAGTTCAAACGTGCCACGAAGGCAACCCACTAATGAGGTAACCCAAGCACCACTGATGATGACCGACTAGGTGTTAAAATCGTTGCCGCCTTTGGGCAATTGATCGCTACGCGGCATTGGGCAAATAAATTAATCAGAGGGAAATCGTCAGTGCAGGCACAATGAGAGACAACGAGACTCTTTAACTCTTTAAGCGGCCCGCTAATTTTCATGAGGTTTACCCAAGAAATTAGGCAGCAGCAGCAGCTCCTCGATCGCTGGCCACTTAGGCATCGCCGCTCACATTCGGCGATTGTCAAACAGTGTTTTTGTATTCGTGTTTGATCGCACCGCCGTCGGCGTCGTCGTCGGGCAGTCCCAATATGATGACGATGGGCACTTCGGAAGCGGCTTCTGTGGCCCAACAAACCAAATCAATTTAATTTGTTTGCACGGCGGCTCGGCGATTGGTAATGGAAAGCTAAGTGGCCAAAACAGTTGTTTGACTTGAGCGGAGAACAACAAGGAGATGATGGCCAAAAGGCCGATCTGTTTGCCCAACTGACAAATTGTCTGCGTCCCCCATTCCCCCAGTCTGACTCTGTCTCTGCCTCTCGCTCGCTCTCTCTTTCTCTCTCTCTTCAGCTTCATCAAATCGTAATCCTGCATAAACATATGCTGAGACCCTCACTTGGAATATGTTTTCCTTGCTTCCCCCAAGTCGAGGGTTAGTGCTAACCACCCGTAGCCAAAGGCAAATCCCCGTCCCAAACCCAAGACGACTTTCGTTCCACCCTTCAGCGCTGCCCATAATGATGCTATGATATATGGCATGCGTATTTGATGCTCACGATAACGAGAGCATTTAACCGAAACTCACACACACACACACCCAAACACACACTAAGTATTTGCTTGATCTACTTAATAACCTCCACAGTGGCCCAGCCTGTGCGTATTCTTGTAATTTGCCCGCCTAACCAGTTTCAGTTCGCCCACAGTTTAAGCTAACCAACTCCGCCCCGCTGCCTTCCCACTCCCCCGCATCAGTGGTTGCTGCTGCCGTTGCTGCTGCTGGCATCGCCATCATCCTGTTGAATTGACTTCTGGACTGGGCCGCGTTTCAACCGCTGTCAGCGCATATTAATCCAATTATCATGCAGTGTGCACGAAATCACTTAATCGCTTCGAATCCGGAAGGCGACGCCAATGACGCACGTACATTGTGACATGCGTGTGTGTGTGTGTTTGTGTGTGTGTACTGTACTATATATTGGGTAACTGTTCCACCAAAACGTTATTACAGTTATGCTAGTTATGATAGTTGCGACTCCCTTCGATGGGGTTATTCATGGGGGCAGTTTGATTGATAGGGGTCACAGTTGACATTTTTTTGAAAGATTATAATGCCAGGAGAATTCAATAAATATATAATAATACATTTCTGGTGTTGTTTAGGATTATTTAAGCTTACTTATTGACTCAGATTTGCAGAACTGAGAACTTCATAAAAACAGAAAGATTTCTTATGGCTTTGATTTCACATTTCTATTTCAATTATATGGATTTAAAAATTAACATTTTGTTAAGTTTTTACAAGTTATCCGATAGCAACAAATTCAAAATTTAGCTGGAAAAATAAAAATAAAGATATTTATCGTTAAAATAGATAGTTTTATTAGGCTGTCAAATAGGATAAATAGGGTAATAAAGCGACCGTTTTATTAATGGGCTGAATAGGTTTAACTATGTTGAGCCTGTAAATTTTATTTAAGCAGCTTCTGCAGTAAATAATTCAAACACCTCTGCAAAATAGTTCTTTTATTACATTTATCTCAAATTTTAACTTTGTCAAAAATTAATTTAGTTTTTTGTTGAATATCTTTTTGCGCATGGTTTGGTATCGCAAACGACAGAACTTCGCATTTTTCATAGAACAGATATTTCAATTTAACCCACAAATTCCTTTTTAATATTTTAAAATTGTTTTAAAATTTCAGAATTTCAGTTTTTTCCTTAGGTTGCTTAGAAAATCAATTTTACTATGCATAGAAATCATTTTTAAATGAGTGCAAAATAACAATATTGTGGAAAATAGCAATTGTTTATAGATTTAAAGAGTTTTTATGCACACAATTTTTAATTTTTTATTAAATTATTTTTTTCCATTGATCGATCATTTTAATAAACCAGCAACAACCTAATTGTTGCAGCTCTCAATCCTTATTAAATATTCAAAGTATTCGAAAATTATTTGCTCAATCAAATGTAATAAATCCTGGTAAA
The DNA here is from genome assembly GCA_018151435.1 of Zaprionus africanus. Taxonomy (NCBI): domain Eukaryota; kingdom Metazoa; phylum Arthropoda; class Insecta; order Diptera; family Drosophilidae; genus Zaprionus; species Zaprionus africanus. The sequence goes on from JAECXB010001625.1 coordinate 23,467, forward strand.
TAAACATACTCACCCCTTCAGGCAAAAGTCGCACGAGAGAGACAGCGAGCAAGAGAGACAGAGATAGAGGGGGATGGGAAAAAAACAATTTGATTTAATTAAAAAATTACGGGATTACACATATTAATGCTTGTCGAGCCAATATATATGCAAATTGCATAAAGAGCACGGCAGGATGGCAGGCTAACAGGATGCAGGGTGCTGGTAAGGGGTGTAGCAGGGGCTGGGAAAATGATACGACGACGATGGCGAGTGTCGCATATTAAAGAATATTTTATTTGCTTTTATTACAGCACACGCCCAGATTCACCCTGACCGACGACGACGACGACGATGTGGCAGAGACCATTTGCTTGTCTCCACACCCGCTCCTTTCCCCGTCTCGCAGTGCCCTTCTCACGTACCGGAAACTTGCAGCAGAGACGCCCAAGCCGAGTCTGATATTGTTGTTGTCGTTGTCGCCGGTGAAGAAAAGCGCAAAAAAATAAAAGGCAGCCCACAATGAGGCTGAGAATCTAATAAATTGTGGCACTGTCACTTGGCTTACTGAAGGATAACTGGCCACACGCCCTGCGCAGCAGCAGCAGAGGGCAGAGAGAGGGGAATAAGGGGCAGCATTGTGGCATTGGGCTCATCAAAAATTCATAACGCGCCACGTAATAAAAATTATTCAAATTTTTCGCAGTCAACGACGGGTGGGTGGCAGGAATAGAAAGAGGGAGAGGGAAAAGGCGGCTAAATTGCGGTGATGTTTCATAAGGATGCTCTGGCCTAGCAAAGCGAACGCAGCAAAGGACAAATCACACCCTCGATTATGATGCGCAAACATAACACACACAGAAGTAGCGGAGGAGGGGGGGAGGGGCGCAACTCCGGGTGTGTAAGGCGTGTGCCCGAACGGAAATTGAATGATTTTGCGCAACAGTCGCGGAAGTTGCTACTTTATAGTCATTTAGTGGTTGGACGCCACCACTGGCAGTGGCACTGGTAGGACAATGCAACCAGCAGGCCGGCGGCGGTGGCAGCTTATCGCAGTGGCCCGGCACAATATGCTCGACGTCGCCGAGTGGCCGAGTGTGTGTCACATGGGGATTATGCTGTATCTGCCGAAAAGCAGCAGGGCAAACGCGTGAACAAAGCAAAAGAGCAAACCACAAACAGTCGGAGAAGTCAAAAATTTTTGAACAGTAATCGAAACCTTCACTAGGATGTCCGATAACAAACTGAAAGTGCCGCGACGTCGGTAACGGTGACAGTGGCAGCGGCAGCGACGCGATGCCAAGTCGACGCTGTTTCCGCCGGATGTGTAATTTGATACTTTTACAGTATGCCACATGCAACAACAACAACTACTTTAAAAGGGGTGTCTCAGGCCAGCTAATTTCTGCAATTGACTTCGACATTTTGCTCGGGATGCTGCTCGGCTTCTGCTGCTGGCGCCTGAGAAACGCACGTAACGAGCTCCTTTTTTGCGATATTCTCTGCATTCCAATTCAATTTCCTTCTGCATGCGAAATTGCGCACAGACTGAGAGAGAGAGAGAGAGAGAGAGAGAGAGAGAGAGAGAGAGTTGGAGAGACAGACGCAAAGATAGACAGACTAGACAAGCAGAAGGACAAGGAAAGGGTCAGAATGACCATTATTATGCATGTACGTGCATATACCAGTATGTATATTGATGCGCTACAGTGGAGACTGGCTAAGGGATATTAAAAAAAAATGTTGAAAAGTTGGGATTATATTAGATACTAAACTAATCTATCTGATAGTATAAATATATTATATAATAGAAAAAAATATTATAAAATTTTTTTAATATTTTAAACAAACAAAATACTGCAAAGCAATACAAGCAATAAAGATTTTTGATGTTTGTTTTTGAATTATTTCTTTTAGTAAAAACAAATACATTTTAATGCATTAGACTCTTATTTGAGCAAGGTACGAGGGTCGTTTGATAAGTCCGTGACTTTTTGAATAAAATATATTTTTTTCGTCAAAGAAGCGTTTTATTTCTCAACATAATCTCCTTTTAGCTCTATACATTTAGTCCAGCGTTTTTCCAATTTTTTTATTCCTTCCAAATAATAGGTTTTCTCAAGGCCCTCAAAATAGTCGTTTGTTTCTGTGATGACCTCTTCATTTGACCCGAATCTCTTACCGCCGAGCCATTTCTTCATGTTTGGAAACAAAAATAGTCACAGGGGGCTAAATCTGGAGAATATGCTGGATGGGGTAGCAGTTCGTAGCCCAATTTATGAAATTTTGCCATGCTGACTACACACGTGTGCACCCGTGCATTGTCCTGATGGAACAGCACTTTTTTTCGCCAAATGCGGTCGTTTCTGCTTCAAATCAATATCGAATCTGTCCAAAAGCTCTGAATAATATTCGCCGGTGATCGTTTTACCCTTTTCAAGGTAATCGATGTGAATGATACCTTGTGCATCCCAAAAAACTGTGGCCATGACCTTGTTGGCCGACAGACCCACCTTGGCCTTCTTTGGTGCACGTTCACCCGGAGAAACCCACTGTCTTGATTGTTCTTTGGTCTCTGGTGTGGTGTGGTGGATCCATGTTTCGTCTACGGTAACGAAACGGCGCAAAAATTCGTTTGGATTGCGGTTGAACATCGCCAAACACTCCTTTGAAATGGTCACACGGTTGCGCTTATGGTCGTGTGTGAGCAATCGCGGCACCCATCGCGCGGAAAGCTTTTTCATGTCCAAATATTCATGTAAAATGTGATGTACCCGTTCAGTTGACATGCCTACAGCCTCAGCTACCTCACGCACTTTCATTCTCCGATCATCCAATATCATTCCATGGATTTTGTCGACGATTTCTGGCATGACGACCTCTTTTGGGCGACCTGAACGTTCGGCATCACTTGTACTGGTACGACCACAACGGAACTCAGTAAACCATTTCTTAACCATTGAAATTGATGGTGCAGAGTCCCCATAATATTTATCAAGTCTTTCCTTGGTTTCGGTGATGGATTTTTACGCAAAAATAATGCTTAATTAGCACACGAAATTCACTTTTTTCCATTTTCGTTAAAATTCACGAGATCGTCTGCTTTCAATGCCTATAAAACGCAAACCAAAAAACGCAGCTTTCTCAAAATTTTACAGTCAGCTGTTAATCGATAACTGCTGACAGGAGCAGTGTTGTATTTAGAGCAGGTGCGCGGCAAATACAAAAAGTCACGGACTTATCAAACGACCCTCGTAATTAAAATTCTCTAATATCTGGTATATTTAGCCCCGAGAACATTGGGTTTTCCAGTAATTTTGTAAAATATTTATAAAGAAATACTCTTTAATTTACTAAATAAAATGAATAATACTTAAATAATTAGTATTTATTGTTTAATTATTTACTGTAAAATCTTATCAAATATCCTATAAACATAAACAAGCTTTACTAACTTGTTTTTATGCTGATTTACTTTTTAATTGTTTTAAATATACTTATAGATTGTTAATTTTTAAAATACTACAAGAGAACATTCAGTTTGAACTTTTTTCACTAATTTTTAGATTGTGCTAAACGCAAGAAAGTCCCTTTTATGTTTTTATCAATTTCAAATTTGATTTCAACTCAGAAAGAAATGTATTTTGTGTAAAAATACTGACTGGCAAAATTAAAATATACTTAATTACCAAATTAATAAAAGAATACCATTAAACCATTCTAAAATATCTTAATTTATGGTATAAATTATGGTTAAACCGTTTTTCTACTTCAAACAATTAAATAAATACAATAAATATGTATATTCTTTTAGTTTTAGGTATTATAATACTAACTTTACCGAGAGGTTCAACTTTTTACTTTAAATACTGATACCTCACCACTTTATCAATGTTATCCCTTTGTCAATGCCAAATCAAGTGCAAAAGAGTATTTCAATTGATTGGCGCAGATTTCTCACCTTCCACGGCACGTGCAATCATCGATGCGTTGTAGCGAGCCCCCACTGTACGTGCGATACGAGTATCACGAGTGTATTCACAATTTTGCTGGCCAACTTCGGTTTGGCTGCCAAGCACTGTTTGGCCAATTCAATGAATCGCCTCGCTGTCTGTCTGTCTGTCTGTCTGTCTCTTTCCCTGTTGCTGTCCCTGTCTCGCGGGGCTGCAATGTGAGTGAGTGAACTGTCACAATTGACGTGGGGCGTATAAATTTTACATTTAACGAAAACGTAATCGAATTGAGCTCTCTATATGGACTGCATGCAATGAAGGCATGAGAAAGGAGGAGCAGGAGGAGTGAGCCTCGTCAGGCGAAGCTGCTGCACTCTCCCAGGCCAGTTAGCTGCTTAGTTTAGCTAGCTATATCCCACTGTGTGTGTGTGTGTCTGTGTTATGAAGACATCAGGCAAGGCGCACGGCAATTTGTGGGACGCCACATTGCCGGGACCTTATGCACAGCTCACCAATTTGAGGAGTGTACAAGGGGGGAGGAGGAAGGGGGGCAGGTAGTCAACGCATTCATCAAGCTGCATTGTTTGCCTTTGATGGGCTGCAGCTCGGGATTGTGCGCATTCCCCGTTCGCATTAATAGTCAATAATGGCCCACCTTGGAAAATAATAGTGGAAGGCACTGTAAGCTCAGCTGGGAGGATTATCAAATGAAATTACCTCGCCTCATCACCTGGGGACACATTTAGCAGAGTTTTTCAATCAGCATAAAATTTATCAAATCAAACTCGATTGCCCTGGCGTCGTGCAAATAAAATGCAAACCAGCTGAAACGAGCACAAAAATCACATGCCAATCGCATTGCAATCAAAGTGAGTTTCCCTCCACCCGCGTCTCTTCCTGCCCCTCCCCACCATCGACGCCATATTGATGATGGCTTTACGTGATGTTTGTGCCCAGGAAAATTTGCATGTGAAAAGCTTTTCCATTGGCTGCATGGGCTCCAGCAAAACTGGCTATAAAATGGCTAAAAAAGAAGGCAAAATGAAGAAAGAATGTAAAACGTTGAAATGGAATTGAAATCGATTAAAATGAAATCAAATCGCAAACGAATCGCAGCTTTGTTTGCCTTGCATCGTCGGCGGATACTCGAATATCGCTAATGTGCTGCGCCGTCGCCGTTTGTCAGCTGCGCACAAATCGTTTAACTCAAATTGATTTGTCAATATTTAATTAGGCGCAGTCCATGCGGGTGAAGGCGCTTTTGATGTCCTGCTGCTTCCTGCGGATTAGTTGGCGGTGCCTTTTGTGGGCGCGGCTTGTTTGGGCAGAGCAACCACTTGAGCTCGCACAGGAAACTGCGAGATGCATCAGTCCAGTGTTTACTTAAGAACGTGAGATTCACCTATAACCTATAACCCTTTTGCAGTTAGCAGAATGATTAATCTAGAGAGCTCTGCGTATGCGTGATGTTCAGTGCTTCAATCACAGCAATTACCAATCAATCAATACTACAATCGGCAAACAACTAACTCACACGCCAAATCAGCTATAAATGTCAACTTGCTGATCAAATACAATTAAAGGCTTTGGCCAAACGGGGCGGGAGGCAGACAAGAGGGGAGAGAGGATGGCAGAAAGAGGGGAGAAGGACCTGCGCTAAGAGGCTTAATTTCTTGGACGCGTCGGTCGCCTGTCAAAAGGCACGTGAAAAAACGTGTCCCATTGACATTCAGCTTGATGAATGATCCTAAGCGCTGAGAAAGATCCCGCCAATGTTCCCAGTCGTCGAAGGGTTTGACTGACTGCCGACACGTGACTGCCAGTGCGGGGTAGACGGGGTTGCTCTGACAGCGACGCCGGCGCTGGCGGTGATTGCAATAATGCGATATTATATATTATCTTCAGCAAAGCTGTAGCGAAAGACTTTCCGAGTAATAAAGGAAACTCACGAAAAAACCTTAGAAATATTCAGCTTGAATACCTTCTCGATTAGAGATATTCTTGGAGGTACGGGAATCAATTCAAAAGAAACATTTATGATTTAGTTAGAGAGATAAAAAAACAATTTGAGTAATAAACAATAAAGAAGGGCCACAGTTACAGATGGAAAACTTTTCAAGGCACATTTCATAATAAACATGCTCTAAATTATTATATTTATTTTGTTTATAAATCATTTTCCAAAAATACAGCAACCTTAAACTACTAATACTTTATCTTAACTCTACTTTTCTATGGATTTCTTATTAGCAAAGTCATCAATAGTTTTTAAATAATAATATATTGATTATATTCTCTTTCACTCTGCATAAAAATATATTAAGCTATCGTAACATAAAGTAAGTTATCGCAATAAATGCTTAAAAGTATATATGTAAAAGATTCTACTATAATATTATATTATTATGTATACTATGTATATTATCTGCATTATGTATATTCTATACATAATATATTGATATATTTTTTTTAATATTTATTTTTACCTATGCATAATATATTAAAATAATGCCACACACACCACAGGGAACACCCCTAATGTATTGTCAAGTTTCACATGTTTCTAACCACTTTGTAGTCATTTCATGAGCCACAATTTGCTGTTTATTGACGAAAGTGTCAAACTTTTCGCATACCTGTGACAAGACAACACTCGACGCTGTCACACACGCACACACACACACAAACACTCGTTGCACACACACAGGAGACATGCACACATACAGACAACACACACGCACACATCCGGCATCATTAGCACATGTACTACATGCTCATCTATCGACAACTTCGACCACATCGCAACGTCAAATGGACTTCGATTTGCCTCCTCTCGCTCCTCTCCCTCAGTCACCCCCCTTTCCTACTCCTTCTGCTCCCTCTCCCTCTGCTTTTCCACTGTTTTTTTGCACTAGTCAACGGAAATTTTGCAGCAACAGAAACTTTTTGCTTCCTGTTGTTGTCAATAACTAATTCGTTTGTCATTTTCCGTTTACATAACTGGCAACAGCAGCAACAACAACAACAAGCGGCAGAGGGGGAAGCGAAGGGGGCCACAGAGGCAGGCAACAAAATGGCGCCCATGTAAGGACAAAGTTTTGCCTGCGTCTTGCGGCTGCTTTGTCCTGTTTTGCGGGGACTGAGGGTGCCAGTTGTCGGTTTGTTTATCGCTTCAACTTGCGACATAATGCAAAAATGTTCGAAACATATTGAAAGCTCACACCCTGTTTTCCTCCTCTTTTCCTTCTCTTCGCCTTCTCTTTGCCTGCAAAAGAAGCTTTTCTTCAGCATTTCCGATAAAGGGAAAAGTGTGTGGGAGTGTAGGGCGCCCGAAAAAGGGTTGTCGCATAACTTAGCACAGCTTTGTAGGCTATAAAATATGCATTAATATTCAATAAGCAAGGTGGCTTAGGAATACCCTGTAAAAAGGCTAAATATACTTGAAGAAATATCAGGGAGAGTCTTTTAGCCAAATTTCAAGATAAAAGTTCAACTTCTTGCCTACATTGTATAAATACAGGTTATATGCTAGTTGTGTTAATTCAACTGTTATGCTGCCGCGCATTCAATAGGCAACGGGAGCTTATAGCATAAAGTTTACTCTATAAAAAGATATCATTTACAAAGAAACAAGCCAAAACTTGACTCCCATTACCACTGCAGAGTATCTGCTAGTCGTGCTCACCCACTGTGTTGTGCTCTGCCACGTAGGTGGCGCTTTGAAGTGGCACTTTTCGAGTGCCGCTCATAAAAATAGCATCAGGCCTATGAAAATGCGACGCTGCGATTTACATTAATTTGCCATTTTTCATGCTGTGCACTGGCAATTGATGTGTGTGTGCGTGTGTGTGTGGGTGAGTTGTAAAAAAACTGTGAAGATTTTATTATGCAAATTACGCGCTGGCATTGAAAAGGATCAAGCTACGTTGAGTCTTATTAAAAAGTAGCTGCTGCTAAATTTGGCCGCATATCCTTTTAGCGGGAAACTGGTTTGCGATTTGCATTCGCAATAACATTTGCCTGACAAGCGCCCAGAGAAATGTTAATTTAGTGTGCGATGCGATGCGATGCGTTGACGCGGACAACGACGACGACGACGTCGAGATGGAGATGGAGCAGAAGATCGACAGCTTTATGCAGATATATCAGTCACTCAGCCAAAGTCGAAGCTGAGGCTGAGGCTGAAGACGAAGACGCGTTGTCATAAAGCGTTCAACGGAAGGCTTGACATTTCAATTTGCAAGCAGACGCGATCGAAGGAGACGCTGTCAGGAGCAGGAAGCGAGAGTAGGTGCAAGGAGAGGGAAGGGGGAGGGGAGAACATGCAGGAGACAGGACACGACAGCCGTAAACAACATGCAGCAGACATGCAAATATGCAAATCAACGCACGCTGACAATTTTCAGCCAAATCAAATATGCAATTGCAGCGGGAATTCACAGCATGTTCTCCCCTCTCTCCCCTCTCACTATCTCACCTTCCCCTCTCTTGCCCTCTCTCAATCTGTACTGCTGCCTCTTGGCTGTCTCACGAACTTCGTTAATTTATATTTGCCGCGTGCCGCACACACAAATAATCCAAGAAATCGCTTAGGGCAACAATGCAGCAACAGCAACAAGCAATTACAAAAAGTTACTGTAATCCTTGGCAAAGTCCTGCTACAGGTACCCCGACCCTCTCCCGGGCGCGAGTCCTGCCTCATCTACTGCTGCTGCTGCGCCTGGTCCCTGTCATAGTAACAAGCGCTAAGCCGCTTAGCATTGTTGACTTTCACATGGCCATCACTTAGGGGTTGCTCTCACTCTCTCTCCCTCTCTCTCTATTTCTCTGATGTTTGCCCAGATCCTTGCTGCGTCTGTCCTACTCTGCCTCTCCCTCTTGATGCCTCTCTTTTTGATGTGTGATTAGCCTATTAGCCAAACAACACAAAAAACCCAGGCTCAGTGCAGCAAAAACTCGTGATGAGAAACGTAAATATTGAACGTGATGAGCTGCCGCCAGGACCAATGAATACGCGTAAATGTCCTTGAGGCATTATAGTTAATATATCCAAGCAGCGAATGCAGCGAGCGTGGGATAGCCCAGTCTCGTTAATCTCGATTAAACCTGGTTAGCTTAGCGCTTTTATTGCTTTTTTTGTGATTTTTTATAGCCTTCGTCAATTGAAATTTGTTTGTTTTTTTGCAGAACTAATTGCGCAAATAGAATAAAATATAAAATATGGTTGCATCCGGAGATAACAACTATATTGATTTACTGAAAATGAAATTTTAACACTTTCAAGAAAACAGAGATTAATAATCTGAAGAATATGATTAAATTGAACATTTCAAAAATGGTATTTCGAATTTCCAAAACAATTAGAAGTTTATTTTTTAATTTTTTGTATTATTATATTTTTATTTAATGAAGTGTACAATATTATATTTTTAATTGATTTACATTAGAAAAAACAAAAAAAAAACAACTTTTTTTTGCATTTTTACTACAAATAATTTCCCTTTTTCTGTCTGTATGAACACGTAGATCTCAGCTATTATAAAAGCTAGAGACAACAAAATTAGTTCAAATGTGTCTGTAAATAATACGCAGACAATGTGTATTTCAAATGTTGTATACCACTTCCACCGCCTTAGAAATTTGTAATTAATTTGTAATTTATTTATTTTTCGTAAGTAAAAATACAAAGACCTATTTTTATATTTCTTCAATTGCTAAAATGTTTTCGGATTCTTAAACTTAGTTTCTTCAATAGTTTTGAGTACAAATAATGTTTGAAATTTGTAAATGAAGCAAAACTATACTGACGTTTATAAAATGATCATTAATAAGTGGTAATTAAAGTGGAGCAGCTACTTCTGTCATCAGTTTCGTATTGTTTTCAGAGTCTCACGAAAGACCCCATAGCATATTATACGCGTAGTTAATCACGACATATCTGAAATGATTTCGTAGTGTCAGCTGAGCCAATTAGAGAACCTCAGCGAGTGTCCAGCGTAGACTGCCAGTTGCCGGACCAATAAATCAGCTAACAGCAACAACTACAAATATGTGCAAGTATTTCAGGGGGTACACACACACAGATACATACACATACATATGTGTGTAGCACTGTCTATGGTTCGCTTTGGGGCTCAGCATGTTGGTTGCATTGTTTTCTTGTGGCTTATTGACGAAAATTTCAGAAATTTTAATTTAAAATATTTCTTTGAATGCTAAATTGTTGACTCTTTGCACCCGCAGGCTGCAAGGCACTGCGAGGCACGGAGAACGGAGAACCAAGGCGAAGAAGAAGCCGAGAAGAAACCAGCTAAGCAAACCCCACGACAGAGGAGACAAAAGAACAAAAGCGCGCGACAAACAAAACCAAAAGCAAACACACAAACAGCAGAGCGAGGGAGAGAGGGAAACAGAGACTGAGAGCGAGGAAGAGAGTGAGGGAGCTAGGGGGCGGACTAGGGTTAAGCTGCAGTTGAAGGAGTCTGCCAGAGAGAGAGAGGGGAGAAGGAAGCTTAGCTCAGTGCTGGCTGAGCCTGAGACAGTCTGACAGTCTGCAAGGATCGTGTCGCTCGTTTGTTTCTGCTGAAAATCTTAAAATTCTCGCAATTTCATGTTCGTTAAATTTTGATGTTGCAAATAAATTGAATTGTTAAACGTGCAACTTCGAATGTTGTCGTTGTCTCGTTGCCTGTTGCTGTTGATGTTGTGGTTGTTCTTGCTGTTGTTGTTGCTGCTTTTATTGTGAATTGCAGGCGCATATTTAAACAAATGATGGCCAGATTTGGCGGCACTGCACGCTGGACATCTATGCGAGAGAGACAGAGAGAGAGGGACAAAGGAGGTGAGGGAAGAGAGAAAAAGAGCAGCTTAGCGAGGGCAGCTCTGTCACAAGGCAGCGAGGGTTGCCCAAGCCACTCTTCTTATCTTGCTCTAGTGCTCCGTTTCCCTTTCCTTCCCTTTCATTTCTTGTGGCTCTCTAGAACTCTGTTAGCTACCCTCGCCCGGTGAACCCCACTGCCTTTTGGCGCGCACTTGCATCCGCCTCTGTGTCAGTCCCTGCTCTCCGCCTCCTGTCCTGCTTCGCCTTTGCCTCTTTGTTATTGTGAGCTAAAATATTTATTTGTCGTAGCGCCTGCTCGGAGTGAGAAATTCTGATGGGTTTCTTATTTGCTTCTCCGAGGCTCGGTGCCTTCCTTTTGCATACGCCATGTGTCCAGTCTGCCGATGGCGATGACTACATTAGCCGTATGCATAATAAACCACAGTCGATGCCGCAGCGTATTGACTGTCCGCCCTCCTCCTCGCTACCCCTCCCTTGGCTGCTTCGATTTTATATGGAAATGCGACTGCAACAATGGCTTCATATTTTCATCTTCTGCACTCCTCGCTGTGGCAGCAGCAGCGGCGGCGCATTCAAATCCTTGCTGCACCTTTGACATGTTCGCCTCGCATGATTTATGCAGCCATGCAACGTCGCTTTGCCACGGCCACAGTCGCAGTCGCAAAAGTCTGTGGAATATGTGAAAAATTAAGTGATATTTCTGAATTTGTTGGCAGCCATCGCAAGGCGACTTCGGCTGCAGATTCCTCGCTTTGAATTCTCTCTGAGACTTCTACTTCGGGCTCGGATTTGACTTCGGCTTGGACCTTGTCTGCTGCTCTCAATCAATGCCCAAATAGATTCTTCGAGCGGTTTCCCAAGCTGCAATAGAAAAATTATTAAATGCCCGTTTTTGTTGTTGTTGTTGTGTCGTGTCATTTGGCTTGTTTGCCCATTAATTCATCATTATTAAGATGTCAGCATTGTGGTTGACATTTGTGAATGCTGCTGCTGCCGTCCCTCATCTATCGTCCCTCTCCTGCTCCTCCCGTGTCCGCTCGACCATGCGGGCCACTTGACATCTGCTGCCTGTCACAGTGCGCTGCGAGATTTGCCTGCCTCACAGTCGCAGTTTTGTTTTTGTAGTTCCCATTCCCAGTTCCCATTTCCCCCCTCGCTCCCTGTGCGTGTCTGCACCTGCGCTTGATTGATGCTAATTTTAGACGACATTATTGCAAGTTCAGCCCAGACATTCTGAGAAATAGTATTCCCCCCAGACTGATCTATCGATATGACCTCCATTTCTAAGCCATTAATCGATGCTGGGCCTCAATGTGGGCAGTATGCTTGTCCAGCTGCCTTATAAATATGCATATAATGAGTACAACCCTTACAAAGTGATCTACTATCTGCGACCATCTTTAACTGACAATTGTCAGTGGACACTGAAGCTGTCATTTATCTTGGCATTACTCTCTTTTTCCCACTCTTAATTTCCGAAACTATTTTAAATAATATTTCAATTTTATAATGGTTGAAGAATGCATTAGTTTCTATTTGGGTTCCCAAAACTGTTTTAGATGATATTTCATTTTATTGTTTGAGTTCATTTTGGGTTCCTTAAACTGTTTTAAATGATGCTACAATTTTGTAATATGGGATAAGGGTGATTAGGGTTCAATTTAAATTCTATTCCAAGGGAACTAGTTTAAATTATCTAAATTGATTTTTTAATGATGTTTTCTTTTCTGATTCTACTGAATTTATATTCAAATTCTGAGTTTTTAAAATCGTTTAAAACTTTATTTAAAATATTTCGATGTCAATAATAAAATAAAAATTTTAGATCTGCGTCTTAAATTTTTTGAAGATTTTTATCAGTATCAGAATATAATGGAAACTGAGGTTAGTTTCCATCATTTAAATTATTTTAACAAATCAATAAAATATCAATGAAAATAAGTATTTAATATAGTCTTTTTTCTGAGTGCTAAACAGAGTTTTGAAATACATTGTTTATATTTGGTAAATTTTTATATAGTAGCAGTGGAAAAGATTACTTTAAAATTCAGATAACTCTCTCATTAAATTAACCTAACTAAATCAACTTCTCTGTCCTTCTTTTTCCTCATGAAACTAAGCTTTGTTTGAGTTCTTCCTGAATTGCTTGGGATATTTCATTTAGTATCTCTTGTCCGCCCCAGCTCAGTGCCTACGAATTAAAAGTGATGAACCTTTCGACACCCGCTCTCCCTCTTTGCTTCTCTCTTCACCCACCCGCAACGCTTGCTCAACCGCCTAATTAATGCCAACTGCGCTAAAATTTACGTTTCAATGCTTAATTGGCTGGCTATCAGAGCCGTCGCATCAAATCACATGGCTATTTGTTACATCAACACCAAGAGACTGGCAAGGGGAGGGGCTAGCGGAGGGGTAGGAGCTGTAGTGGAACCGAGCTCAGGCAAGAGACAGACACGCAAAGCTCGACGCACGCACAGACAGAGCCACCCACAAGCAGCAGACAGGCAGGCAGACAGACAGACACACACACGCGCATGCATAGTGTGTGTGTATATAGACAAGGCTTATGTACGAGTGACGCCATTGCAAAATCACAAAATGCCTTCCTCACTTTTCGCGCTTAATTAAACAATTAAATTTAATTACGGTTAATATGGCTCTAATTGCTGTATTTCCTACGCCAAAAGGCTGGGCGCACGCACATGGACGACGCCAGAGCGTCAGCTGTACATAGCTGCGAGAAAGAGAGAGAGAAAGGGACGGAGTGCGAGAGAGAGAGAGGAAGGTAGAAGGAGCGCCAAGGTTGGTGGGGAAGTCGAGGCAGATCTCATCGTGGTACATAAAAGCATCAAATTAAAAGTGCCAACGTCAGGTCACAATGTGCAAAAGAGAGAGAGAACGAGCAAGAAAGAGACAGCAAATATGGACCAGTGCGTGTGTGAGTGAGTGCGCTGCAGCGCAGTATCCTTGCTGGGGCTATCTGTCCGCTGCGCAGGGGCACAATTAAGCGGAAAGAAAAATTATTATAACTTTATGTTTTGTCATTCGCAGCACGTCGCCAGCAGCAGCGGCAGCAGAGCAGCGCAGCAACTTCATCATCATCATCATGCAGCTTCCCTGATATGTCTATATACCACATGGGAGCCCTGGTGGCGCAGGGGCAACCCTATGTACTGCTGAAATCGATAAAAACTACCCCCAAAGAGGCGAAGGCAAGCCAGATAAGTGGGGAGAAGTGCAAACTCACCACGCGTGTTGACTTTGTTGGGCATGCGCAGTCTGCGTGCACAGGAGCAACAGGGACAGCAATAGTGCAGCACAGTGCAGAACCTCTCCACACTCCACTCCTCCGCGTCTCTCTCTCTCTGTCGCTCTCTCAGGACATTTCTTTCACTTCGCTGCGTTTATTTGCACAGTCAAATTGGCAAAAATGGCGTCGCGCACAGCGACTGCGCTGTCGCTGCTGGCAGCGTTGTTGACGCAGACTTCGCCGTCGTTGTCGTCGTCGTTGTCGTTGTCGACGCAACCATACTAATATGTCCAATTGTGGAAAATAATTATAATGAAACAAATTTCCACTCACTTGCCAAGTGAAAAGCAAAACGTCATATCCTTTTGGCCTGCGCCCTGTGCGTGCTCGCTCGCACTCACACCAAACGTGGCTGGCTGCCTTGCGCAGAGACCCTCTCGCTCTCGCTCACTCATTCTCTTTCTCTCATGTACCGGGCAGATGTAATAAATGGTTGCGTTTACCGTTACTTTTTAAAAGGGTTGTCTGTCGTTTGTATGAGTGGCTTTGTGTGCAGCGGGTGTGTGTGTGTGAGTGTATTGAGTGTGAGTGCGAGTGTGTGTGCTGTAAAATATGTGCATGTGGTCGAGGCGAGCGAAATTAAGTTCGTATAAAATAAAATATAACAAGAACAGCAATTTCATAATGAAGGCGGGGGAGTTAAATCGTTTATACTTGAATTAAGGTGAATTCTCTGCTTCTGTGTGTGCGTCATGTGTGTGTGTGCCGTATGTGTGTGTTTGTATGTGCGTGGGTAATAATCTCTGTGTTTGTGAGTTTTATTGTTTCTACTTGGCGCGGATTTTCAGTTATAATTGGAAGTGTAAAGCAATAAATGTGTGTGCATAAGTGTGTTTCTGTGTGTGTGTGTGTGTGAATTTGCATGTAGTTGTAGGGAAAGGCTTACCGTTGAAAACGATTGGAGAAGATTACGAAAAAGAAACACAATGTACGTACAAAACAAGCAAATGAATGGGGTGAATTATTCTTGTGGCATTTTCAATGTAATTTTGATAAGGGTATTAAATGAGTTTACTTATTGGCAAAGGGAGGAGCGGTTGATATAAGTGTGTGTGTGTGTTAATGAGAGATAGAGAATGAGAGAGAGAGAGAAAGTAAGAGAGAGAGAGGAGAAGTAGAAGTTTGAAGTAAATACAGTCTAGGGACATTGATGCTTCAGTTTATGCAATACTTTCAAATAAAGTCGAAGATTTCCGTTCTTGCTTTCTGTTTATAAAGTATGTAATGTTACGTTAAATATAAAAAAATAATATATACATATAGTAAATTAATAGCCCGTCTTATAGAAAATCTCATTACAATAGTATGTAATACTAGTAACTATGGTTTCCACATTGCAACTTTATTACTGACTATCCAATTATCTTAATATTAGAATTCATGTAGAAATGTTTTTTATTCAAGATAATTACAAAAATATACTTGTAATCTGTTGTCATGGAGAAACTTATTTTATACAGTTTTCTATATTCAATATTGTATTTATTTAGTTTAACATTCCATACCTCATTTTAAGATATCAAAATCAAACTTACAATTTGTCAAGCAGCAAGAATGAATTAAACATATTAATGCAATAAACAATAATAAAATAAAAACTTGAATGAACAGAATATATAAATATAATATATAGATATGCAAAACATGTATAAACGAACATGCATCATCTCTACCTTCCATAATGAGATTTATGAATGAAGCTGATATGATTTTAGCCTCTTTTTCTCTTCTTCACACATCTCATTTATCCGAGCATCTTGGCTCAATCAGCGCATATCTTGCGGAAACTATTATGCCTAATGGCATAATCTGCTGGCTCGATTTGTACACGAAGGCATTCATGAATGAGATATATGGGCACCATCAATGGGGACCCCCCGTTGGTGGTCGCTGGTAATCTGGCTCGATAAATCTCTTTCGATGTTTGCTAATTTGCTTAATAATTGCATTTTGCATAGAGTGTTTTGCATTAGACAACAGCAACAACAACAACAACAACAACTGGCAGACACAGACAGATAGATAAGTTTTTCTATTTGGCATGGGAACAATCAACGTCATTCAGTGCCTGGGGCGCCTAATAGCAACAACAACAATAACAAGAATACCAACAACAGGAACAAGAACAACAATCAGCAAGTAGCTTCATGTGGCAAGCCATCAATTCTAAGTAGATGACACCGCGCTGATAAATTTGTCCCACTAAATTGGCCAAAACATGAAATAATTGCGAATGTAATTAGTTATTGCCCACAAGAGCGAGAAATGCACACACACACACACACACAGACACTAGATATAGAGGCTGCTGCTGAGAGTGGAGCACTGTCCCTGGGCTGCTGCTGCTGCTGCCTCTGCTGCTGGTGGAGTCAAGTGGAATGCCATGCTGCAGATGCCACTTAATTTCGCACAAAAGTGAATTGTCTTGTAGCTACAACTGCAACAACAACATGTACAACTACAACAACAACCATGGCACTAGAGAGAAACGAGCAAGCATTACATGCTCTGCTCTGCCCAGCCAGCCATGCCCCGCCCAACACCACAACCACCGCTTCCTCCCCCAAGTGGTGCAACCTAGAAAACATTGGCCTGGCCCAACTCAATGGGAACAGCCCGGCATGGATCCCAGAATCATTGGTTGCTTGCGCGGCTGTTCCTACTGCTGCTGCTGCAGTTGCCTCCTCGCTTCGGGGCCGTATTGGGCGCGCATGCCGACGATTAAAATCTTCAGACAAATTTTGCATTTCGCTGGCGTCCCTGTCGCACACAGCGCGGCCTCATGAATTAAAATACGTGAGAGCGCAGCGATTAGTCAGAGACCGAAGTGCGAATACGCTTGAAGGGAGCAAGGAAAGTGTTGAAATGGTATACAACGAACAAATCGATAGCGATAGGTATCGATAAAAACATACAATTATTCTCTGTCAAGAGCATTAAGCGGTTCTGTTCAAAATATTCTTCGCATTGACGGCAATCGATTACGGCAACGATAACTTATCGATAAAACAAAAATGTGCGCTTAAAATGTGAGAAACAGTACAATCGATAGCAATAAGTATCGATAAATTGTCGATTAAACGTAGAACTAGAAACAAATTAGGCTATCGAGTGGATCAACTAATGAAATTTCTTTGTTTTGACGTAATCGACTATCGCAAATATTGTTTATCGATTAACCTACAGCATTTTTAAGCTAGCAAGACAAACGAGTCATCATATTGGAGATAGAAATCTAAATATCGCAATGAAAATCGAGTTAATTGACAAATTATTAAATAGAGATGGTACTTTATTACAATTCGATTAATTAGACTATTTCAGCTCTCTTTTAGAAATGTCCTAAAACAAAAAAATCTACATTGAGTAGATATCGATATTCAAAACAATCGATAACAGTATTTATCGAATTTTATTAACTTGACTATCGATAAACAAGAAATAGCACTAATCTCTGAGCCACTCTACCCTTGTGCAGAGTATGGCAAATTAAATTGTATTTGCAACGCGGCCTACACTTTCGCTAATGTATCTCACAGATACGTGCGTTCGTTTTGGGGTGCAAATTAATTGTGCGCCCAAACGGAGCGTGCCGGCAACGAAGACGACAACGAAGGCGACGAGGACGACAACAGCGACGGCAACAACGACGACGACGGCGACGTTGACGCGCTTGATATGCGCGATTCCTTGAAATTGTTCGCATGAAAATGCAACTGCAACTGCGCCTTTAATTCAATTGAAAATAGTGCGAAACTGTTGCAACAACAACGGGGGCAACAACAACAGCCACATCGGCAATCAGCCACTGGGCACAAAAATTTAATTGAGTATTCAAAAACGTAAATGCAACTCGTGGAGCCCAGCAGGAGGGAGGAAGCAGCAACAGCAGAAGACAGAAAGGGAAAGCAAGAGGGATACAGTTGCAGAAGAGGACTCCTCGTAGTATATTTTCCGTGCTCCTCTTGCCACGTTTCGCAGAATTCTAAACTTGGAAATTAGGTTTCAGTTTCAGTTTTCAGTCTTCTTCGCTTCTCTTGCTCCACGACATTGTTCTTGTTGTTGTTCTTCTTCTCTTCTTCCGAGTCGCCTATCGGAGGCGTATCTCACGCTATTTTGTTTAATTGCATTCTACACATTTTGTTTTCCCGGAATTTTTGCAGTTAACCACAAAATTAATGCAGAAGGCCAAGAGGAGGAAGGTAGACAGGGCCTACATCGCTTTCATTAAACGCCCCACAAACACTTTCATGGCAATAAAATTATGAATGCCGCTTACGATCGGTCCGAGTCGAAGGCACTTGACTTATATCATAATTATGCGCACATTTTCGGCCAATTAAAAAGTCAGCTTCAACTTTATTCGGGCCATTAAAACGAGTTCAACCGAACTGGCGACCCCGTTG
Source organism: Zaprionus africanus (assembly GCA_018151435.1). Lineage (NCBI taxonomy): Eukaryota > Metazoa > Arthropoda > Insecta > Diptera > Drosophilidae > Zaprionus > Zaprionus africanus. Next base: position 41,956 of record JAECXB010001625.1, read on the forward strand.
TGGAAATTATTGTAATTGTAACTGACCCAAAAGTGTTCGGGAAAAACTGAATAATTTGCATAATATGCTTGAGTACGATACATTGTCGTCAAATGTTTTTGTTACGCCCTTCTGGCTTGACAATTGCAGTGGAAATTATGAGGAAAAGGACATAAGGGGAATGAGGAATGGAAGTGGTTAATTTACCCTAGATAGTAGGTTAGGTTAGGGTAGTGGACTCGTTTTATTGCGTAGAAAGTTGAGTTATCGTGTGATGATTTTCTAAATAGTATTTACTAAATTCAAGAAATTTTGAACACTTTTTAGAAAGATCTGAGATATTACATTGACATTACTGGAGAACTCGATCGTTTTAAATATAAAAGATTCTTTACCTTTTAGTAGATCACTTGTGAAGTCGATTGAGTCGTGTCCATCTTTTTATTTGTCTCTCTGTCTGTCTCTGTGCCAGCCTGTTTGTCTGCTTGTCTGTCTGCTCGTCTGCCTATTTGTCTGTCTGTCTGTGCGACCGATTGAATATCTAGATCTCAGCTATCACCTTACCTAAAAACACCAAATTTGTAAAAATGAACCAGTATAACATTAGTTATTCAATTTATTTCAAATATTGATAGCCCACCCCTTTGGTTTTTAATTAGCCAATTTGCAAGTATAAAGCACGCATAGTACAAGTGCCAAATCTTTCTGATATTCTTCAAAGGAATAATCTTCTATCATCTTCAAGATTTAATGGTCCCACATCTATTTCCATCGTACCTCCAACCTTATTAATGTGCGCAATTTCCCTGAACTGCATTACAAATGCGCGAACCAAAGGAGTTGCAATGTGCCCAATGTGCCCCACTTTGTGCTGAAGCTCGATGTGGTCGCTGTGGTGGCTGTTGGACTGTTGGATCGGTCGGCAGGTGGTTGACTTTGGCTTCTTGGAAAAACGAGCAGCCCAATCGACGTACAGCAGCATGCTACGCCGCCGTCTGTCGTAATGAGGTGAAAACATTATTTTTATTACCTAATTACCTCAATTTATTCGCGGTAATTGTGAATGCTGCCTGCCCATAAGAGAGTTCCCAGTCCCCAGCGACTACTTCAATTCAAAAGAGTCTCGAGTGTGTTGAGTACTTGCTGGCGGAGCAGGTTAAGCAAACGGATTTCCAATTCGCTTAAGTTTATGAATGAATTTTCTCTTGTATTTTCCATTTCTGGGCAATTTTCATCTGCTGAACTTGCCACAAAGACCAGCCAGACTGAGAGTCAGCGTACTCCGCTGAAATGGCCATGCCTTGCATAATCAGCTCATAATGAGCTCATTTGCATGTGTGCGACGGGGGAGGGGGAGGTGATGGAGAGAGGAGGGTTGTGCTGTGCGACTGGGGTGTTAATTAAAAATGTTATGGCCAGCAAAGTGGCAAAGTGGTCGACGCGGGAACGTGTGGAGGCGTCACCTGCAACGGGAAATTCAACAAAACTCATTAAACTTTTCGAATGCCAGCGCAATCTATACGAAATTATCTGCTTTTTGGCTTGGATCAAGCTAAATATTAGTAAGAGATCTATCAGGTATCGAATAATTAAATAAATTCGAAGCAAGTTGCCAGTTTTTTAGACATATAAAATACTCAGTTTAGTTTATTTAGTAAATAGAAAAGACTTAATGAAGCAATAAAAATCTATTTTTTTTTTTAAATTTTATTGACTTTTTCATATATAGAAAATAAAAGGGATAATAAATAAATATAAACCTCCTTCATTGCATTAACATAATCCGAAATTATTTCAATAAAATCAAAGAAACTTTATATAAACCTAATCAATAATTATATTATAAATATTAAAATCCCTTTATTTATTTAGATAAACAGATTTTATTGCTGTGGAAAAAGAAAGCCGCCAGAAAATTGTTGTGTTAAGAAAACCTTTAATTTCGAGCACAAATCTCGTAAATAAATAAATAAAATTTCAATAAAAGTTAAGATCTCCGCATCACAATGTGCCGTTGCTCGATGCCCTGTGGAATTGTGCGTCGCCTCGCGGCGTTCCCATTGATAACTTTGAACACAAATATTATCATTGTAAATGCGCCGCCTCACAGTTGGGCGTTAATATCGTGCTGTGCCACCGTCCTGCTGGGGATGGCACAGTGTGGTGGAGGCCCATAGTACACAATTTGATTGGGCGCAGAGCATGCGTCGCAGTCGACGCCGCCGCCGCTGCCGACGCCAAACAAATGCGCGCAATCAGCGCAGGCGGCGCTGTGTCCATTAGGCCAGATATAAAGCTTAATTGCCGGACCGAGGAACGCGCAGCGGGCGAGCAATGTGACCAGGTACCGTGATTATAATGTTCTTCGCTTTGGTCTCCACTCCGCTGGGTCGCCGCTGCTGCGTCTTCGCTGCTGTAGCCTTGCCAAATGATTTGATTACGTTTTGATTAACGCGTTGCACTTTCCGTCGCGGCGCGTTTTGCATGAGGCCACGATGCTGCCACCTGTGGCTACCTGCAGCCGCATCAGGCCTAATTAATAAAGAGACCCAGATTGACGTCGCTGCCGCTGTCGACGATGGCGTCGACGTCGGCGTCAGCGTGGGCAGCACTGTAATTATATACGCGTAATTAATTGCGGAGACAATCGATTTGACATTCGAGATAAAATGAGCTCTGCTCGACTCCGGCTCGGCTGGAAATTTGCATTCGCATTTGCAAAGCATTTATCAATGCGGACAGACGGACGGACAGACTGGCTAATTAATGCGTATATAATTCCATAATGTATTTGATATCGAGTTAATAATATGACAAACGGCGCTTACACCTTAATTGTTAACTAATTTTCAATTAAGGCGGCGCGTGCTAAGCGACAGAAGCAACAACTTCATGATACCCTATTTAATTGTAGACAATTATTAATTGAGAGAGATAGTTAGAGAGATGATTAATGGACGGCGTGTAGAACATGTAGTTTGTTAGCTTTGTTAACAGCAGATTTATAAGCGGAATATCAAAGTTGAAATTGAATTTGTAATTAAAAAAATCAAAGATTTTTCATAAATAAAAAACTGTGAATTTAATATTAAAAAATATACGCATAAAAATATCTGCACATATGTAAAGCAAATTTTTAAATATATAATACTTTAAATAAATAAAGTGACATGATTTAGGAACTAGATAACGAACTTAAAGTTTTATTAAAAACAATTCTGATTTAAGATTTTACTGGGGGGAATTTTAATTAAATACAGCGATTCTTAATATTTAAAGTAAACAAAATAAAAAAAAATGTAATATACCATAAATAAATAGTAATAAATTTTTAGTAACAAAATTCAAAAATATTATAATCAAATAAATGACAAACTAAATAGCAGTTGCCAGCCCACAGTACTTCCCCTCCAAATTCCTCTTTGTAATGACAACTGTTAGTCATCCTTTTGAAAAAAATTACTGTTGTCATAAATAAAATATTAAATGAAAGATAGGAAATGCCCACTTTACTCAAATAACAATTTAACGACAATTTTATATTAAATGAAAACGTTGCTATACGAGAAATGTGAACTCGAACTCAATTTTCGCTTATCTGCTGAAATGTGGCAAATAATATTGAAATTTATTTATGAACATGCGTACACAGTATATGCAATATGTATGCGCACAGCACAGACTGTGTGTGTGTGTGTGCGTGTGTGCAGCGTGTGTGCAAACACTATCTGCACAACTGTTCACGAATGGCAAATAAATCAAAATCACAAAGTTTTGAGTTTTCAACGCGGCGCGTTATTCCATTTGTAATTAAATTAATTGGGGTTTAATTCAGCGCGATAAGCCAGACACAGAGTACCGAGAACACTGTCAACAAGAAATGAATACAAAATATAAAAAAAAAGCAATCGTAATCGTATATATACTCCATATATATGTGAAGTCTGTTATTGAACCCGTCTGACACTCCGACAAATCGTATAGAAATAAAAATTACAATTTGATAATCATTCAATTCAGCTCGAGCTGTCGTTACTGATGATAATTGAGTTGTTAATGATGAACATTCTGTGCATGCTGATCGTGCTGATCATGATGATGAAGATGTCTGTGCTTAACCTCCACTTAGTTGCCACAGATCGAACAAACTACAGTTGGCGTAAACAACAGTACGCATACGCCATGTGTGCCGCCTCGCAACGATCCCTCCCCTCACGGTGCCCTCGCCTGATTAATTAAATATTAATTGATCGCTGATAAGCACGCGCTGGCGCTTTTGCATTTCGCACTTGACTGTTTCGATTGCGAAATTCAGTGTTGATTTATTGATTCCACATTCAGCTTCAATCAGTGTATCAAGGTGAAGCTGCAAATAGACTGATGACACTAGCCTGACCTCATTGTATCATCGTGTAATTATATAATTACTGCATTTCCTTACGAGACCAGATACACGTATATGTCTAGTTTCTTTATTGCACAAAGAAGATTGTGTCATGAAATTTATTGTAATTTTTTTAGAGCATATCTAGAACAGATTACTGTAAAGTTACGCTAACTGAGTTGTTCTTCGGGTCAAGGAAACAATTATGTCCCAACACCTCACAGCAAACACCTAGTTAACTGATAGAGAGCTAATCGTTCAGTACACTATTGACGTACATTACGAAATCGTGTTAATCTTTGTACCTTCCTCAAATACTAAATACATTTTAGCGATCATTATCAAATCAGTCGCGGCAAATAGATTAGTGTAATATGCCTTGTAATGACATCTGAATGATTTAGTTTTTAAGAGGTCTACAAATTCATTGAGAGCTCTCGCAAACATTGCGATTACATCGTACAGAAACAGCCAGACGAACGGGAAGACGGATAGATAGACAGACTGACTAGGGCTGTGCCGAGAAGAATATTCGCGTGTAAACAAGGTCAACTAAGATCTGATACTAAACTAAAAAAAAATTCCTGAATTTCCACAAAAAAACATAAATAAAAGTCACGAAAAAAAGTTTTTTTTTGTATAGTAATATATTTTCCATTGATTTTTTGTTGTTTTTTTGTAAGTTTTTTGGGTTTTTTTTTCTTTCTCTCCTTGGGGGCTTTTTGTTTTACGATTTAAGTGTAAACAACTACAGAGGATTAACACTATATGGTAGTATTTCGTATAAATGTATGAGCTATGTATATAGGGCTAGGGCTGTGTATTATAATAGGCTTTCTTTAATGTGTAATTAACGGCATAGTTATAGTAGCTGTTTTAGTTAAGTTCCTTAGAAGTATTTTTTAAATACATGCATAATCCACACGATCCATCCATCGATCGTCTCTTGATCTTCTCTTTTAACTAGTCTTACGATTAGAAATTACATAATACGATGAAATATCATTTACGGCTTTAACTTTGATGTTTATTGACTTGAGTTTTACAATAATAAATTAATCATGATGATGTTGTTTTTTGTTGGGGTTCTCTAATGTTCTCCCCTTGTTTTCTTTTTTTCGAGATATTTTTTTTTTGAGATTCTATACAAGGGTCTAAACGCAAAGTTGGCTTCAAAGAATTCTTGATTAGGCTTAGTGTGCTAGTTTTATGTACAATTAGGAAACATTTTCTCGCTTTTAGATATATTTACAGAGTTTGCTAACCGATCTGCTCTCTCTTTCGCGTTATGCTTACAGTATTTACAGAGTGCATTTTGAAACAACATTTGGAAGTATCGTAAATTAAAATGCGCTTTACATCACAGCAAAATTTTGGGGTTTTTTTCTATTTTATGTTTTGTATTTTCGTGTCACGACTATCGAGTGGGGCGTGTGCTGGCATCGAGGGCGTGGCTATTTGGTTGTGCTTGTGTCTGTGTTTTTGGGTGTGTGTTGGGGCTAACTAACGCACACCAACCTGGCCGCCACTTATCCCAAATGCATCAGACTCGGATGAAAATAACCGGCCATGGCCCACTGTGCACCCGGTGCCCCTCGCCCCAAGGCGGCCATTTTGATCTTCTCGATTTCCGCCTCCTGCAGCCGTTTAGCCTTGGCGCGACGATTTTGAAACCAAATTTTCACCTGTGTCTCGGTGAGACGCAGCGATGACGAGAACTCTGCCCGCTCCGCGATGCTCAGGTATTGCTTCTCCCGGAACTTCTTCTCCAGCGACAGCAGCTGCTGTGTGGTGAAGGGAGTGCGCGGCTTGCGGTTCGGTTTGTGTTTGCGCAGATTGCACTTGATGCGTGGCGGCTCGTTGGCATCTGCAACAGACAGAGAGAGATGGAGAGAGTGTTGATTAGTTTGATGTTGAGCAAGAGGCGCTGATTGCTTAGGTGTCTAAGGTGTTGATTAGCCGCTTGTCTCTCGGGCAGTCTCGGGGCCAATTAAAAGCAACTAAATCCGCGACATTTGCATACAATTGGAAGCGCCCAACGAGATGCTGTCAAGTGCCCACAGACTGGCGCCCCTCCCTCCCTCCCTCTGCTCTGCACTGTCCTTGGCCTTGCCAGAGGCAGCCAGCAACGTCTGCAGCCAACGGTAATTACTCCTTTAAGTGGCCAATAAATTTGCTGTCTAAACTATTTGTCAGACAAAGCTGCAGTCGCAGTCGCCGACGGGAAATGCAATGTCCCCATGTGCTGTACCCCTTCTCCCCATCCCCCCGCGTTCCCTCTGCTGTTGTGACTGTGCTTCGATTCGCTCTTCGGATCGCAAAACAATTTTAATTTGGGCATTTTGTTTTGGCAAACAAAGAACGAGCAGCGGCAAAAAACGTGCATGCCTTATAAAGCGAACCTGCAACGGCAGGCAGCATGCAGCAGCTGCCTGCCCCATCGTGCGCCTGTGGCATTCGCTTGGAGTGTTGTTAATGAAAGTAATGAGCTTGCCACAAAGATGCAAATGGCATTTTAAAGATGCATCCCCGGGTCAGCCACTGTATACCCTGTAGTCTGTCTGTCCCCCCTACCCCTCCTTCCCTCTGCGCCTGCCCCTGCCCCAGCTGAGGCACGCGTAATTTATGGAGCAGTTTGTTGTAAGACTGACTGAGCAAGACATCGACTGTGGCAGCAATCAAAATGAAGAGAGCCACAGCAAGCAGAGTCGTAGACAGAGAGAGAGGAAGGGGGAGTGGCAGTAGGTTGGGGGGAGGTTGGGCAAATGATATGCAACGCTTTAATTTTACGCATAATTACGCAAATTGAAATTGTTGAGTGACAAAGCAAAAGTCTTCTTCTCTCCCTCTCTCTCTCTTTCTTTTCTTTTTGGCATTGTAATTGCTTTTTCTGCTTTGATTGCTGCCTTGGCAAATGAGACGTTAAACAACAGATGGGGCAACAACAACAACAGCAAGTTGAGCAGCTCATGCAACTCGAAGTTGCAGCCTGCCAGACGACTTCAAGTCTGCCCCGTTCACACACACAATTTGTGGCACGTTATCGTTATCGATAAACAAATAAATGTCAGCTAGAAACATGTGTACGACTCTCATAATGCACTCAGCCCGAGAGAGAGAGAGAGGGAGAGAGAGAGAGACACTCTGAGTCAAGCATCGATCGACAGTGGGACTGGACAGTGGGGCTGATCAGCTCATTAAGTAATTAGTGTGACATGTCAAAGTTATGTTAATGCCCCAAGCTCGATCGAACAGATTGGGCGCTTATCTCTCGCGTTGCAGTAATATGCATATAATTTCATCTCCCTCTCCCTCTCTCTCTCCCAGTCTCTCTGTCTGTGTGATCGTTATGGCCTAACAAGGTGAAACGAAATGTGAAAATTCCAGATTAAAATAATAATGATCACGATCACGATCGCGACGAGATGCGATGAGCTGAGATGAGCTGTGCATGCTGAGGATGCGCCAGAAATTTGTTACAGACAGAGAGACGCGTCCGTCTCCCTCTCTCTCTCTGTCTGAAACTATAAATATAAATAAACATATGTAGTATATACTGCATACATACTATATAGACAGATATTTAAATATGTTTCTTTCAGCTCTTTCTTCTGCTTCTTCTTCTTCTGATTTTTATTGTTGTTGTCGCTCTTGTTGTGATGGCCATAAATTAGTTGCCAAATTAGCATATAAACGATGCGGTTGCCCCACTGTGGAAGGAGGGGAAAGGGGGGGTTAGGTGATTGGGCAGCCACAATTGTTTCTCATCATATTCGAGCTGCTCTCGCGGGATTTCTCTGTCTCCCCTCCGCTCCCCTCTCTCATCTCGCTGTCTCTGTTTGTTGTTCGCTTTGCATTTATTTCAAAATTAATTGCTCATTTGTCGCTAAATTGCTGGAATGGGGTTTCCATTTCCATTTGCAGCAAAAAACTGTAGCAAGTGGAATTGCAATTGCAATTGGAATTGAACAGTGCAACTCCCCCTCCCACCTCTGCTGCCCCGGTGCCTACGCCTCTGCGACTGCCTACGTTAGTTGCCTGCCCGGATCAGGCCAGACCAATAGCTGCGATCGCCTGTTGCAACAAGATCTGGCAAAGGAAGGCAGCAGAGAGTGGGGGGGGGGAGCTGGGTACGGGGCACGCACGTTCAAACCAGAGTGCGAGACTTGTTTTCGCCTTTTTGTTTTGCCTTTTTGAGCATTGTTGTTGCTGCTGCTCGTTGCCGCTGCTCGTTGCCGTCGTTGCCGTTGCCGTCGCCATTGCCAGCCGCGAATACATGCCACAAACGCCAATTGTGACATTTAGCCTATGTTTGTAATGGATTTTCAATTAATTTGAGTTCTCCGGTGTATTGTAGACGAGACGACATATAAGACTCGATCGATCGATCGATCGAAGCAGCGACGGCAATTGTGAAACTTACGCGTATCGATCACCTGCAGCAGCAGCAGCTCCATGCGATACCTGTGCGATAGTATGTGGCCTGGCCTGCGATAGCTAAACGATATGCGACACGACACGACACGACGATGGTGACAACGTTGGATTGATTTGCGCTGCAAATTGCTGGCAATTAATTCTTCATTAAAGCGTTTTACGCATAGCCAAATAGGCAGCAGGCACAGTGGGGCACAGTGGGGCAAACACACACAGAGAGGTGCTGGAGTGGTACAAGCTTTTTTGTAGTGAAAATCATTTTGCAATCGATTGTGGCCGCATTGAACGTTTGGCTAATGCAATTACACGCTTACGGTCAAACGGGGAGAGCCGCCGACGGAGCTGGAGCTGATTGGGGCAGCTGATTTCATAATGAAGGATTTTAATTAGCACCAAATATGTAGGTGAGTGTGCGTGTGCTTGTGCGTGTGCTGGTGTGGGGGAGCAAGGGAATTGCATATACTCTACACACATGGTTTATCGTATCGTATATCGTAAGTGTGTTTCTCCCTCTCATATCGAAGTGTTCGCCTTGGCTAAACTGTTAATTGGGTTACAGTGGAAATCAATTATCCATAAAAGCGCAGGTCTGTTCTACTTGAAGAATTTCCACCTGACTACGTGATCTATGCGGCTGCAGAACTTATTGATCCTGTTTGAGGTTAGTGAGATGAAAAGGAACTAAGCGCAGAAGAAACTGACTGGAATATTGAAGAAGGTTTAGGATGAGAAGTAAGAGAAAATAAATCGAATGAAGAGACTTTATGGGGCTGAGGAACTTATTGATCACCTTTGATCATCTTTCGATTGAAAAGAAATCCTAACCTAAATACTGCAAAGAATAACTAACCTTTCAGACCTATACAATTTCGAGTAAGTTAAGAGCATCATTTTAAGAGAAAAGAGTAGAAAGAAAAGACTTTATGAAGCTGAATAACTTATTGACCTTCATTGAGTTGAAATTATGGAGTGAACGCACAGAAGCAACTGCATTAGACAAAGAGAATGGATATGAGGTTAATATCGGAAGAAATAAAAATCTAAACGACCTATTCAATTTCGAATACATATTGAAGGAATCTCATGTATATTGAAAGACATAAGTATAGAAGACCAGACAAAAATCTTACATTGATTAGGTTTACAATATAAATAGAATGTAAATGCAAAAAACTTTGCTACACTGTTCTACATATGTGCTACATATACTATAAATATGAGAAACTATTTCGCATGATATCATCTGCCATAAAGACCACACAGACTCATAAAGTACCTTATAAATCTTTGAACTCTAAACAGAAACTACAACTGTGCTCTACAAACCGTAAAGCCTTTAAAATTATTACAGATTCCAGCGATATATTCAGAAATAAGTGTGACCAGGTGATACGCACTTGTAGCCTGGAACCCTTTCTGCAAATTTGTAAACCTGATTACCGTGGACTCTCCACACAAACTGTGGCACGTCCCATGAGAACCAGCCCATTAGAGTCTATTAATTAGCCGAGAGCGTGTTAAAACCGGCTGCCATAGATAAGTTTTGCCAAGGCAACTTGGAGAGAGGAGGAGGAGGCGAGCTGCAGGAGAGCTCTGCAACTGGGCGCGATCGTTGGACAAATCTTGTCGCATTGCATGTCGCCCCGTTCTCGGTTCCGTTCCGTAGAGTTTTGCTTGGAATGGGAATTGGAATTGGAATGCGATGTTGCTGCCGTTGCTGCTGCTGTTGCTGCTGCTGCTGGCCGCAATGTGGCAATGAAGTGCATATTTTAATCACCAATGGCTGCCTCTGTGCAAGATAAGCGGCGATAACGAGGCCAGTGCCAGTGGGGGGAGGGAGGCTGCCTGGGTAAGAAGGGGGTGGGGTAGAGACAGTGCGTTGCACGTGGGTTGAGCCAGTTCAGTTGCTGCTGCCCACCTGCTGAAGCGCTCATTTAATTACTCAGCTGAACACACACACACGCAAGCGCAGGCGCTCTCTCTCTCCCTTCCTCTCCCTCCCCCCTCTCTCTCTTTCTCTCTCGCTGCAGCAAGACAGTGACTCAAATTAGTTGAACTACGAATTGTCTACAAACATTTAGCAAATGTTTGCCGTTGTCTGCATGTAACACACACACACACACCGACACACACACACCAGTTCACACGTTCCAACTGTCTGCAACACCTTGCCAGAGTCCCCCTCCTTCCCCTCTCCCCTAAGCTCACTTAACCCCTTAGTGCTGCTGGCGTTGTCTGCGCGGTAATTTAATGCAAATAAATTTTATTTACCAAAACATACATCAAAATGTCTGCGCCAGCACACCCCACAGAGGAGTACCCCCTTATCCCCTTTCCCCTTATGTTCCCTGCATAGCATGCAGCGTGTTTGTTTGTGTATTTGGTACAGCTTTTGCACGTTAGATGGCGTGCTGAATGCAAATATTATTTTAGCTTTTGGCGTCTTCGCTTGCGGCCATTTGGCGAATGGTGTTAAAACGCATGCAACAACAGTGAGCGCCCCCTTGCAGGCCCCTTCCCCCACTGCCAGCTCTCCACCTCTCCATCTACCCCTGCCCCTTTGCTGCACGCCCAGCAGCCGTCGGCTGTCGCCGTCTGTCAACGTTTAAATTGCGGCCTGGCTGTGAAAAATAAAAATTGCGTGCTTAGGTGGGCGTAGCTGACATGCCACACCTACTAGCGCTTCAACAGTTGCGCACTCCCTCTCTCTCTCTCTCTCTCTCTCTCCTTCTCTGTCTCTCTCGTTCTCTCCCTCTCTCTCTCTCAGTCTTTGTGCGCTTTGTTTATGCAATGACTTCCAAGTTGTTGCTCGTTTGTTCAGCTTGAAAATTAATTTCTATAATGGCTGCCAAGCATTGCAGCTGCATTAGCTGACCCCCTTCGCAGCCCAGTCCCCCCTCCCCTGTGTACGTGACGTGCCTGCGCTTTGCAATTAGTTAAATTATGAAGGCATTGCCGAAGGCATTTTAACTGCACGTAAATGTAAATCAATTGCGCAGAGACCCTTAAAGAGGCATAAAGCCATGACGAAGAGGCAAGTAAAGAGGGGTGGGGGGGATGGGTGCACCTCACCTGTGTCTGTGTGTGTTCTCGCTGCAGGCAGTTAAGATGCCTGCGCTGTGGTATTTCATTTAATTGAATCAGCCATGAAAGAGAACATGAAATTAAGCCCGCCCGATAAGGTCGGCTACCGTTTTTTCTTTCTTCTTCTCTTTTTGAAGAGGATGGAAGCAGCCACAGCTAGAGATACAGATACAGACAGGCTCTAAGTACCTAACACTTGACATAATGCGAGGCCAGATAGCGGCACAGGTCACACAGACTGTGAGAGAGAGGAAGGGAGGGGGGCAGACGACCTGCTGCGCTAATGAGACCTGCTGAGGATGAGCAGGGTATAAAAACAGCTGCCAAAACTGAAATGAAGTTGTAGAGAAACAGGGGAGTGTGTGACTGTGTGTGTGCCTGTGTGTGTGTGTGTGTGTGTGTGTGTCTGTGTGGAGCTGCAGTTGACAGCAAATGACAAAATAAGCGGCAAATGTTTCAAATACTTTTGTTGTTCTCCCCCCTCTCATGTTGTTGTTCGCTGTCAGTTTAGATGACAATTTAAATGAGCTGTTTAGAAGCGCTAATAAAGTGTGAATAGCTGAGAGCGCCAAGAGATGTGACAGCTATAGCTATAAAGACTCTATATAGAGTGGTTGAAGTAGCTTAGACGATGAGCCTTTCCAATCGGCATGAAGTATTAACAAGCTACGCAAATTTGTTACAGTTTGTTATTGAATAATTAAAATATTTTGTAAATGTTTTGAAAGGGAAATGAAGAAGAACTTTGAATTGCATAAGATAAGCAGACTTTAAGTTCTGTAAAAAATACAATATTTTATAGGCAAATGATAAAATTAATAATTATCCTAAAATTTAGGTTTTAGCTATGTATTTGAAACATAAATCATTCAATTTTAGTTATCGTACTACGCAGAATGAAAAATAACTTTATATCATTTGTAATTTGACTTTACAAATCAGCTCAAGCATTGAAAGAACTTAAAAATTTTCACTTAACAAGAGCAAACCTAATCAAAACTGCATTTAAAATAAATTCCAATCGATTCAAAACTAGCTAAAAGCATAAATAAATATTGTATTAAGTTTATTGAACTCACAAGCACAGAATACATTCGAATGCACTTGTTTCCGCGAAATTGCGCAATTATTGAAAAAATGGGAAAATTACTGGAATTTCCCAATTGTTTTTAAGTGATTGTTTTCGAAAATATAAAACCAGAAATTTACTAATATCGCTGCTAATGATTTTTCTAATTTTTGCAAATACACTCGTTATACTCATTCCGCTTATGAATAACAGCTGCATTCATAAGTACGAGTATGTTAATTGTTATTGTTGGCAAGAAGGCAACGCTGAATGTGGCGCCTCGCAGGGGCGTCTGCATGTTGACAGCTTTATAAAACAATGCAACACACAGCAGCAACACACAACAGCAACACACAACAATAACAACAACTTGTGTAGTGTTTTTTATATAGTTGTTGCCTGCAACGGAAATGCAAAGTTCGCGTTAGGTTTTTTGCCCCCGCAAAGGCAGCAGAAGTGAAGCAAAGTTCACATGTCTGTCAGCCGTCGGCTTTTTGTTGCTGCTGCTGCTTCTGCTGCTGTTGTTGTTGTTGTTGTTGCTGTTCTAGGTGTGACCGTGTTGCAAGCATTGCTGCTGCTTTGGTCACTTTTTGTGCCTGGTGAAAAGTGTGAACTGTGCATGCAGATACCTATCGTCCAGACCTGTCAGACGCGCTTCAATTAGTCTGCCCCGACAGCGCAGTGCATACTATATGCGATATAGTACTGAACTATACCGTATAGTGTACACAGTCTATATAGATTGCTGTGCATTGGGGGGCTGACATAGACCGGAAAAACACCGAAAAAAGCAAACGAGCAGCGATGCCAATGCAATGAATAAGCAGACGCGGCGACAATTGAGTTAAATCAAAACCGACGACCCAACAGCAACAAAAACAACAATAAAAGTAACTAAAACAACAACAACAAGAACAGCAAATGATAATAATGATGTTTGTTGAATTGGAAGGAACATTTCATTGTTTTATTTAAAGCGACGCAGCGAATAATTGCCACGCACTTTGACTACACAGCGCAGACAATGCCAGACAGTGGCGTAGAGTGAAAGGGGGAGTGGGGGATGAGGCCAGGGGTACTCACTAGGCACCCGCAGCACCCTTGGCCAATGGCCGATTTATCCAACCATTATCGTATGTGACCAATTAAGGCGCGGGCCGTCAGTTTAATTCAATTAACCAAGTGCAGCACACAGAGAAATAAAATGGAGTTGGAAGTGAGCAGCAGATATAGCTGTTATATGTGTTATATCGAATATATATAAAAACTTTATAAATTTATAAATTTTATATATATGTCCATACGAATTTGTATTAATTAAATTACAAATCATTTATGAAAAAGTCGCAAGAATTTCCAATGTTAAAGCCCAAACACAATTTGAATCATTCAGTTGTATAGTCACGCTATATAGACAGCCCCTGCTAACTGTTATACACATATGTTATGCAATCTTTATACTAAATAAACTGCCAATAAACTACGATATACAAATTTATATAATTGAATAAATAAACTGAATGCAATTTAATTGCCAAATAAGTTAAACAATTTTAACTAAAAGATACTCAAGTCATTTTCTATCTTTCAGTTATATAATCACACTTTATGGTATATCTGTTGTATATACCTATATTTTAAAGACTATATAACAATATAATTTAACTTAAGAAATTTGTATATTTGCTACGCTAATCAAATTGCGAATTTATTGCAAAATTAGCTCAACAAATTCCTCCTCTAAAGTCTAAAAAATTCCTCCTCTGATTTATCAGTTATATAATCAGACTATTTAGACAACCCTCCGCCCTGCGGAGCTGCCCCTGCTGTTCATTTGACAGCCAGACACGCTTCTTTCAGCAGCTCATAGAATATTTATAAAGCATTCTCAGCGTTTTATCGCTTCGAATTCCTACTTCGATTTCGGATTCAGATTCAGTTCAGGAAGTAATTAGTCACTTGGCATATATTGTATATTCCCATCACTTAGGCTAATCGTATGTTGTTGTTGTTGCTGCTTACCTCCACCGAATCCCTGTCCTGGAAACAGTCCGGGCGGTCCAAAGGGCGGCATTTGCCTGGCGCCCGGCCATGGAACGCCGCCTCCCATGCCGCCCCAGGCGACGGCAGCGGCGGCTAATGCACTAAATGGAGTCGGTCTGATGGGCACATGTCCGCTGGCTGCCAGTGCGGCGGGCGAGAGAATTGTGGATGGCATCTGTCCAGGAGCGCTGCCAGCCGAGCCAGGCGGACCGCCATGTGAACTCTCCAGCGATTTGCTGCTGCTGTCGAGACCGTCGGGCGTGGAGCGCGGCGAATCGTCGGCATTCATGTCCTCAATGTCCACTATGGAATCCTCCTCCTCGTCATGTTCGCCCTCGTGATCGTGCAGCATATCGTCGTCGTACTCCAGCTCGGAGTCGGTGTGACTGCTGCCTCCCAGCGGCGAGTGGCGTTCATGTTTGGCGGGCATCGAGCTGACTCCGAGCGCATGAGCGACGGGCGTCGAGCTGGGCGTGGAGCTGGCTGAGGCTGAGGCTGGTGGAGAGCTGGTGGTGGCACGTGCATCCGCTTGAGCCTGACGCAGTTGCGCCATGGCCAATTGCTGCTGCTGTTGCTGGTGTTGTTGCTGCTGCTGATGTTGCTGCTGCTGCTGCTGATGCTGGGCATGCGCTGCCGCTGCTGCATGGGCGGCATGCAGCAAGTGGGCGTGATGCGCTACGGCGGCGGGATGAAATGCATGCGTTGGCGGCACTGCTGGCGGCCCTGTCAACGGTGGCGGAGGCGGTGTGCCCGCCGCGCTGCTCTGCGAGATGGGCGATGTGGCGGCGGAGCTGGAGAGATTCGTGGGCGCATCACTTGTGGGGGGCGTGCGCGGCCGCGTGTCCGCCAGCAATGAGGCGACACTGAAATTGCTCAGCCTGGAGCTGCTCTTGTGCAGATGATGTGGCGATGGATGCACCGAGGCGGCTGCTAAGTGCAGTGCCTGCTGCTGCTGCTGCTGCTGTTGGTGTTGCTGCTGTTGCTGTTGCTGCTGGTGTTGCTGATGCTGTGCCAGCAAGTGTTGCTGATGCACCAGCAACAGTGCCGACGGCGATGTGGGACTCGCCAGAGCAGCTGCTGCCACGGCGGCCAGGCTGCTGTTGTTGTTGTTGCCGCTGCTGGAGTTGCTGCTGCTGATGTTGGTGTTGTTGTTGACGCTGCCAGTGCCGTTGCCGGCGCTGAGCGTTGTGGTTGGCGGCACCGTCGGGCTGGTCATCGTTTGCCGCAGGCCAGTCACTGTCATGCTCCTGCTCCGGCTCTTGATCGTGCTGCTGCTGCTGCTGCTTGGGGGGATCGCACTCGCGTTGGACAGCTTTAACATAAAGTCTGTATATAGTATATATATACAATATATCTCTATCTATATGTATGTATCTTTATCTGTAGCTCGTGCTGCTTCTACTTGTTGTTGTTCCTATTGCAACATTGCACTGTGGCAAGCTGAAATCGTCACTTGTGTCACTCGTGTTAATTTGTTTTGATTATCTTTTAATGAATTCGCTCGTTCTTCACACACAGGCACTAACACACACTCGCGCACACACACACGTACACGCACGCACGCTCATTTGCTGTGTTCGCTTTGTTGTTGTCGTTGCTTCTTCTTCTGCTTTTCACGTTGCGACTCTGCGGCGACTCTTGAGACTCGAGAGAGAGACACGTCCTCTTGAGATCACGTCTGTGCTACAACTGAACAAGCAGAGCGCTGCCACTGCCTCTGCCACTGCTGCCGCTGCTGCCAGAGTCGCTGTCTGCCTGCACACACACACACACACAGGCACACTCTGACATGCTCACACTCTCGCTGCTGTTGGTGGTGGCTAAACCGGCCTGGCATTGCGCTCTCTCACTCTCGCTCTCCTTTGCTCTCTCTCGCACTTGCGGCAGCAGCGCTGGCAGCGACACCATTTTTATTGGCCTAACTGTTTCGGTTATGCTCTCTCGCACACACACACAGACACACACACGCGCACACAGTCATTTTTTTTCTTATTTACCTTCTGCGCTTCTTGCGCCGCCTTCTTTTCGGCCTCGTTGTCTCGTTTCCAGTGTGGTGAGTTTCGTCGCTGCCAGAGCGAGACGGCGCTACAGTCGCTGCCGCTGCTGTTGCTGGCTCGCTTGCACGCCTAATTATTATTGAATAATTCAATCTTCAAAGCGTTTTTGCTGCGCGTATTAGCATTTTATAACAAGCAGCAGCAGCAGCAGCAGCAGCGACGGCGACGGCGACGGCTGCAGCAGCCACCGCAAGCGTCGCTTGTCCGTTTCCACTTCTGTGCCAAGTTGTTGTTGTTGTTGCTGTAGTTGTCTCCCCCAGCATGCGGCGTCTCGCTCTGACACGTCGCAGCTTCCACATTCAATGACTTCATTTGCCTGCTGCCGCTTGCCGCTTCTTATTAAATTCTGCTGTCAACGTAATTGGCGTCAGCGTCGTCGTCGTCGCCGTCGTCGTCGCGCTGTCTGCTCGCGTTGTTCTTCTCGGAGTTTTTCAGAGTTTTTCCGAGGGAAAATTTAATTGGTGCTCCAAGCTCGGGCGCAAGCGGATTGCTTAATATTCTGCTAAGTATCTGCATATGTATTTGTGTGCCTCTCTGTGTGTCTGTGCGTGCGTGTGTGTGTGTGTAAGTCGCAATAATAAACAATAAGCCCATCATTATATGATGAAAAGCGCATTCGTTGACGACGGCAATGGCAACTTATCGCCAAGCTGCAATCTGGGCCAGGAAATTATGTTTTTTATGCTCCTTCGTCTGTCGTTAAGCATCTTTGGGTGACCGAGAATTTATGTCTAAGCCGCGCACCTCAAAGATAAACCATAAAACTCTTATCGCTGCGCATAAATCGAGTCCGAGACGAGCGCAAGGCAAATCAATCACACGTAAATCTTAAAATATGCAGCATGCCCTTCCCCTTTGTCCTGCCCCACTCTACTGTTCCTGACAACAACAAAAGGTCGCCCAGGATAAACGAAACTTTGGAGCTTCATTATATTTTATAAACGAACACAAAAGGCAGCTCTCTCTCTCTCTTGGCCCACTTTCTTCCATCTACCTCTCCCTCTCTCGCATCCTGTCTGCCTTTCGCTCTGATTATCATTTTACTCTACAAATTAAACTCATTTTAAGGATTATTATGCGAAAATTGTTTGCCATTGTTGGCTCTGTGTCTGCCAAGGGTTAATGATAATCTAGGGATATTTTCGAGGAAAAGGGGGGCGGAGGGGGGAATTGGGTCTTTATATAGCTAATGAACTTTTGCTGCTGCAGCATAATAAGCGCAATTAGAGCGCTGAGAATCGCCGAGAAGCGCCCCCTCTTTCCATTGGCAGTGCCAGAACCAACCTCTCTCGGCGATTCTCAGCGTTTCCAGGGAACTAAAACTTTATTGCCAATTAGAAAATGTTTCGCATGCTGCGCTGTTTTGTTATTTTCACCTTATTCTCTGCCAGCAGGTTCATTATATACGCCTTGTCGCTTATCAAATAAGAAATACCCAATTAACTATGCTTTCAAAACCATTAAAATTCCATATAAATCGTTTGAGAAATATTTGTGGAATTTTAGAAATTTAAATTTAATTTGTTTTCTATTGCTTTGGAAATTTGCTAACGTTCTCGAAACGTGTCGCATGAAATTTATTGAAATATTTAGCGAACAACTTATACATACATATATTCAACTTGCAAAAGCACAAATTGGCTTGTATCTCTTAGGATTAATATAAGTATTTTAAAAAATCATTTTTCTTAAGTTATGTGGTGAATAAATTAAATATGATTGAATTGAATTTAGCAAATGCTAAAACGAGTCTTGCTTTTCTTTATGTATTTTATTTTTGGGTTTCTAATTTTCCTTGATTTTTCCTCTTTATCTCAACTGATTAAAGCGATTCGTAGCTGTCAGTGAGGCGCTTCATTAAAAACCAACAAAGTCGCTTTCTTTTCAATTAAAAATGTTCAAACAACAAAAGGAGGCTCATTAATATAGTGCTTGTCTCGCTCCCCCTCTCTCTCACTGTCTCTCTCTCTCTTCCCCGCTTTTCTCTCTTGGCACAAACAATTATAGCCAATTACAAATATTAATTTCCCAGACGAGACGCGTCAAGAGGTTTTATCATCTTCGACTTGGGCATTATTCATTACTCATTCGCGCTTTGAAATACGCAAATGAGACCCGCAGCCAAAACGAGGCGCAAATTAATTTTTCAATAAACATCATAATCATATACTACTTATCCGACTCGGACTGCTGCCTTTCTTCTCCCCCTGCCCCCACCATTTTCCGCCTTCTCCTCCCACACCCGCTAAGCTTTTGCATTTTGCTTTTGCTTTTCGCCGCACAAAGATGAAACGACGCCGTCAGCGCAGAACGGCAATAACAACAACAGCAACAACAACAACAACAACAAGTTTGGGAAGTTGGTCAGTTGATAAATGGGCAACGCGTTGGCCGCGCCGCATGTAAATGTTTTGATAGTTTTTCAAAATTTTGTTCAATTTTTTCTCAATTTTCTTGCTTGTTTAGCTCGGCTGCCATTTGTGTTTGATTTTGTTTGCCGCGCGCCCACAGTGCACTGTGGGCAGTGGGAGGGGCAGGGGGAATATCTGAAATGCGTGCAAGTGTTAGTGCGTGCGTGTGTGTGTGGGAGTTGCACATTTATGTGGGCAGTTTGGCATTTCAAACAGCCGCCGTCGTCAATTAAACAAGATTGTTTTATTTGATGGTGCAATTAATTCATAATTAAGTTGCGTAATTGCCTGATTTACAGATGATTTTGATTGGCATATAGCGCTCAATCGAGCAAAGTAGAGCTGTAAAACAATCAAATGAGCAGAGAACTCATATTTTGTTGAAATTTAAATTTTTAAATCAATTTAAAATATTTTTTATGCGGAAAGTTTTTTTCTATGTAAAATCGAATGCTTTTTAACACATAAATAATATAAATATATAAAAGTATCTTATATATATTAATAAAGTTCATGAAAATAATCCGCAATAAAATATATGCGTAATGCTTTGGTATTTTAATCTTTTTTTTACGTGTCATCATAATGAAATTAACATTTAAATTTATTATTTTAATTTGTGGAATATTTCAATTTGGATTTTAGTTGCCGTCGGACATTAAAAATGTGTTTATGGAATAAGAATAACAGAGAATTCCACATTCCATTCGCAGATAAGAAACTTGGGAGTCGACATTCTGGGAAATAATATTAAATTAAATTATTATTAAATAAGACATTAAACCGATTTAATGGGTCATGAATACAGCAATAAATATATAATTGTGAAATTTTGCACTAAATAAAGAAATTAAATATTATTTTGATAAGAACTTCTGGGCGCCATTCCTTTGTTTTCAAAAAGCAAAATAGATTAAATTTATAAATAGAAAATAAAACTCAAAATACTTAAAATTCCAATTAATTAATTTTTATTTATTTTATTATATTGTGTTTCATTTATTGGATAAAGACAATAAAAAACAAAATACTTAAAATTTCAATTAATTAATTTTTATTTATTTTATTCTATTGTATTTCATTTATTGGCTCATTAAAATATATTAAATTTCTTATAAATATTTTATTCCACTTAGTCTGAGAAGTTGTATACTACATGTACAAAATATTTCAGTAATATATTAAAAAGAAAGTGATTAAAGCAACTTAGCATAAATAAACCTTCAACTGTTTTATTATCTTTCTGTTGTCGTGAAGTTTCTCACACCCGAACTAAAGCTAATGAATGATAATGATAAGACATTGATGTTTCCCACATGTTCGCAATATTGTGTTCATTTTTCAAAAGCAAATCACACACTCACACTCACACTAAGGGCTTAACAAGCCAAGTTAATTAGCAGCTCGACAAAAGGGAGCAATCTTCCCTTCTTCCTGGAACCCCCCTCCTCCCCCGCTGGAGCTGATGACATCCAAAGTAAAATACACATACTTGACACTTGGAGCGATAAATACGCGTCGCTTTGGTGGCTAACAGAGGCAGCCAAGCGGTACATAATCAAAATTTCATTATCCCTGCGATGCGTTAAATCGCTTAAACATGCTAAAAACGTTGCCAGCCCCCGCCCCAGCTACCGTCCCGCCAGCACCTTTGTGGCAGCCAACCCCTGGCGACTCCCCCGCCATTTGACGTGTTGACAGTTGAGATTTTTGCCAGAGTTGGCAGGCGAAGCCGAAGCTGGTGCGAAATTTAGTCAATAAACGTTATTGAGGGGTCGATGAGGCAGTTAGACGGGGGATGGTTTGCCAGCCAGAAGTAAATAAACCAACCCCCTCACACACACACACACACACACACACACAGGCGCACAATGCGGTTGTCAGTTCGTCATTTAGTCATAGCGGCTGTTGTGGCAATTGCGGCAGCTCCTCTATTTCTCTCTCTTTCGCTCTCTGTGTGTGTATTTATATAGCCTGCTAAACGGTTGGGTGTTGAGCGCAGGCTAAGGGATGTGGCAGGGAGGCAGGCAGGGTTGCCACTCTGATGATGGCGCGCTCGTTTATTGAATTACATCCGCATGACTGCGCATTTAACGAGCTCTTGGGTGTCGTTTTGCTGATGGCGTAAATGTTTGCCAAACAACAAACAAATAAATAAAGTTCTGATTTGGCGCTGATTGCTTTACGGGGTGCACTGGCACTAGCAGCAGCGGGGAGAGGAGGAAGAGAACGGGCATGAAACAAGGGGGCAGACGCTGATCAGTGCAATGCGAGTGTCAATCACACAGCATGCACTGAATATTCGACAAGCATTGGCTCTGCTCCCTTTACCTCCCCTCCTCTCCTCTCCCCTCCTCTTCTCTTTTCTTCTGACCCCACTCCCTGCACTTAATTGCCTACAAAACGGCTGCACAACGACGCTCGTTATGATTCCCTTACACGCGGCCATTTTATTAATTTATTTTCTACTTTATTCCATGCTCCACGGCCAGACAAGTTCTCTTATCTTCATTGCCGGCATTTAATGCGATAAGCGCAGGACGACGACGACAACGGCAATGGCAACGACGGCGACGGCGTTAGCAAACAACAAGCTTGCCCATCCTCATCCACATCTTCAGAGCAGTCCCCTCCCATTTCCATTCCAACCCAAGCAACCCTATAAAAATGTAAATCAAATAAATTTACCTAATATCAAATTTCCCCTTCGTCGCAGCTACCAACAACGCAACCAGCAAGGCCCACCCTGTGCTTGTGCGTTGCCCTGATCTCCCTTCCCCCCGCCCCTGTCCACCGTCCTCGTCTTCAGCCATCATCATCATCATTCACGCTCATCCTTTATCCGCGCGTTTAACAATCATTTAATAATTTAGCCTGGTAAATAACACTAACACTCAGGCAGAAGTCCGTCGGAGTTGGGGATGCGAAGGCAACTCCGCATTGTTGCCTGCTTTTGGGTCTTTGATTTGGCTACAGTGGGCCACAAACGAAATGATTGTTGAGCAAATGTTATTGTAGATTAACTATTGCCTGTACCTTTGAAAAATCTTTAGAACTTTTCTCTTTATTTTATTATTATTAAATTAGTTTTACAAAGGTTTAAAAATATTCAAAAATATGATAAAATATTCAATATTATTTCATACAAATTTTTTAAAGTGTTCCTCACCCTATAAATAGATAGCATAGAAGAGTTTGATAGAAAAAAAGCAAAACATTGATTGAGAATGTCGAAATTGACATTGTTAGCAGTGATTTTTTAAAATATTTTATTATTATTACTAAAATAGTTTTATTGCAAAATTGAAATAAGTCTTAAGTATGTTATTTGATCTAAACAAATAACTTATTATACAGGCACAATAACATTATCAAATTTCGAAACAATCAGCTTATGTTTATACAAGCTTTTAACAAATGCTCTAAGATTATAAAATTCTTTATTTTTTTTTTTAGCAAATATAAATAAAATTCTTCGACTAATTTTTTTCGCACTTTATCCCACTGTGCCTGTGCTTCAGCGTGCGTTTATTCTGCTCAGCATATTAGCTGCTATCGTGCGCCAAACCGCAACCCCCACATGCCAACCCAGCGTAGACTGGTGTCTGAATACCAGGCCAGGCCAGGCAATACCAGAGCAGGCCAGACCATGCTCCTGGCCCTACTTGGCTCTCGAGTCATTTAGCCATTTAACTTTGGCTTAATTCAATTTGCAATTTTTTAAAAGCCGTTGGAGCAGCCGTTGAGGGTGTGTGGAGCTAGAGAAGGCGCAGGAGGCATTTAAGTTGTTTGAAGAGACCCCAGCGTTGCCACGCCTCCACCACACACACACACACTCACAGACTGAGACAGAGCATACGCTTTTCAAGCGTTTTTATGCGTCTTCTGGGGGTTGCGTTGACTTTTGTAATTTCAGCTCGGCTGCTTCCGGGCGCAGGATGTGCGGTTCTGTCGCCTTTTATGTGCCCTCTCCCCCTCCTGCTCCCACTCGGTGGTCGAGGTCGTCCTGTGCACATATTTACTCGGTATATAGACGAATTTATAGGCCTCTGGTTTATTTGTCGCTGCGCGGCTAATGAATTTTGATTGCCATTGTCTTTTGGAGCAAAATGGGCAGAGATTGAAAAGGGGAAGGGGGTGGGGAAGGAGAAGAAGTAGGGCAGCCTGGAAAGCTTCGTTGACGTCGGCTGCCTTTGTGCGGCTTAATTACAAGTTAATTGCGTTTTATGCTTACAAATTTGCAGCTTCCCATCGCGCGACGACAGCGAAAATCAAATTAGCTAAATGTATTTATCTTGTCAATTGGCAGACGCGATTGCAACTTGCAACCTGCAACCAGCAACTTGCAACTGCCACAACGACTGCCTCTGTGACTGCAACCCAGATTGCCAATGCCAATCACTGGGAATCACAGCAGCAGTTCATTAGGCAGCCCCAGTTGCAGTTGCAGTTGCAGTTGAAATTGAAGTTGATGTTGAAGTTGAAAAGTTGCTAAAATGTTTACAAGTCACTTGGCCCGATCGCTGTGCCCGCTTTCAGAAGCTAAGAGACCAGGCAGACAATTCGCTTAACTGTTGTCTGGAGTTGGCCCTGCTGAGCTCCCCTCTCTCTCTTCCCTCAATGCTCTGCTGGACCACATCAATTGTTTGTTTGGCTCAGATCTCACTTATTGACTAGTCGGCTTCCACATTTGTTTGTCAACTGCGTAGCCTCTGTGATGGTCGCTGACTTTCCTCTGCCTTGGCTGGCTCTCCCTTTCTGCCCTCTTCTACCTCTCTCCCTTCTGCTCCTCTTCTTCTGCTTTGCACTGATCGCACTTTGCACAAGGATCTCTCGCTCTTCTCGCGCGACGCACATAAAGTGTCATTCCGTAGCTGCTAATTGACATCGCACACAACCGCCAGAAACTGCTCCAACAACAGCAGTTCCAAGTGCCGCTCCCCGTTGACCCATTCCCTCTCCCCAGCCACTTCCCTTTCTTGTCTCTAGTTGGACAATTGTTCTCGTCCCTGCCTTTACTGTCCTTGTCTCTTGTGGCTCCATTGATGCAATTTGAATGCGCACGCGGCGAATGTTTCTTTGCCCTAACCAGGAATGGGAATGAGTCCTGCTTGCCGTGAGCCGTTCAAAGTCTAAAAGGTAATAAAACTGTGGAATGGAATCTATATAGAAGCTCAAACAATAATTTTTAAATAAGTCATCTTTCACATTCTTAAAGAATTTCTAAAATAAATTTGGAGAATATAGAAATAAAATTACATAAGATTATAATACATTAGTAAACTATATATAAAATATAAAAGAATATTTCATTTGTTTTAAATTAATAAAAATTCAATATATATATGATAGTATGCATATATAATGAATATAATTTATGGATTCCAAATATCCGAGTCGTATCAAATTCGAAAATACATATAGAAATTATCTAAAATTATTAAATTTTCCAAAGAATTTGGGAAATAGAATAAATTTGAAGATTAAAATTTAAAATACAATAAATGATGATCTATAATTTTTAGACAATTTAAAAAAGCTAGTTAAATTTTTTTTCTTAAGATTAATTTAAATTCAACATTTTATAAATCAATATTACATACATATATCTCTAAAATGTGCCTACATTTTAAAATATTTATTATAATCTAAATTAGATTCCCTTCTTGAAGCTCCCTCCAAACATTTCAAACGACTAACCGCAGTGTATTCGCCAGTCGACTTGGTCACTGCCAGCGCCATGAATCTGCATATGTGTGCTCCGAGTGTGATCGGGTTTATTTATAGAGCCCGGTAGCTATGCCACACACTCAAAGTGTCGCAGTTAATTGGCAAATGTGAGTCAAAGTTTATAGAAATCTGCCACAAACAATTGGCGTGACGGCACTTTGAAGTCATAATAGATGTAGCCGAGCAGCACCAAGAGACTGCACAGGGAAGAGGGGGAGAGGGGAGATGCCCAAAGGCGATCCTCAAGCTGGAGTTGGAGACGGCGACGGCAACGGCGACGACGACGACGACTGAAGTGCCGACTTTCCAATGGCCACGCAGAGACACCTGACAAGGCTGGCTGGATGGGACCACACTGTGGCCGGGCACTGTTGCCATATTTGCATGGTCAATATTGACACCTGGCTCTGCCAGGTTGTTGTTGCTGTTGTTGTTGTCGAAGATGCTGCGCGACGAGCAGCTGAAGAGGATGACGACGGAGCAAATAAATCATAAATACTCTAAGCGCGCTGTGCATTGGCTTCAACTGTTTGGCAAAGTAATTGAGTAAGTGGCAGGAGAGGCATCAGTGGCGGCGGCGGCGACTTGTCGTACCCATTAGCATTTGTTTGTGAAGCTGCTGCGGGGTTGTCGCAGAAGCCGAAAGTCATACGGCGTAACACAAATGCCACATTAATTGTTTCAAGTTGACGACGCCGACAGCAGCGCCCGCAAATATTTGCGCTCATTTTCAAGTGGCAAGATTATGACGCATTCACGCCAGCCAAGCGGCAGCCACTAAACCAACAACAACAACAACCGATCGATGGATCGCTGGGATGTATTTGCAGAAAACTCAGGCGAGCCAACTGCATCGTCCACTTGTGTGTTCCAGTTCAGTTTCAGTTCTCCTCGCTGTCTCTCTCGCTCACTCTTCTCTTCCTTTCTCTTGGGTTATTAATTGGTATTTAAAGTAGAGAATAATGTTAGCTCTCTGGGAAGGAGGACACCGCAAGCACTTGAGAGGCACAACGAGTGAGCCCCGTGTGGGCTCATCCATCACCCACAGCGAGGCTCGAGTGTGTTAGGTAAAATCGCCTCGAAGTTTGTTGAGAATTAGCCCAAGGAGGCAGCTGTGCAGCTGAATAGAGGCAGAACACACGTACTACAAGTGCTGCACACTACTCTCTCTCTCTCTCGCTTTCCCTCTCTCACTCTTTCACTCTCTGTCTATCTTCCTCTGTGTTGGCATTGTCAGCGAACCGCAGGACACATTTTTGCTGCCCATTTGGCAGTTTTATTATTTTCACACTCGAAAATAATTGCATGCTGTGCGCTTAGCCCGCTTAGGCCGAGGCGCAGACGCTGCGGCACCACACCCAGCAGCAAAGGTAGACCTCGTGGCAAGCTGCCGCTGCCTCTGCCTCTGCCTGTGTTTCCCTCTCTGTCTGTATCGCTGTGTATGACGCCGACATGGCAGCTGTGGCCCCTAGTCTCCTAGTCTATTGCCTAATGCTGCAGCCAGTTCGGCAGTTGGGCATCGCGTTAGCCGTTAAAACGACTGCCAAAACATTCAATAAATATGTTGGCTCATATAAATTATGGTGGCTAATGAACACGCGCGCCATTTGCCCAACAATCCAACAGATACACACGTTCTCGATCTCCAGACTAGCCCTGGCTTGCCACAATAAAGCGCAGCGCGCTGTTGCACAGTTGCATCTGCTGCCGCTCCACGCTTATCAACCGCCACGAATCTCTCTCCCTCTCTCTCTCTTTCTCGAGAAGATTTCCTTGGAAATATACTATATCAATAGTCCGGCACACAATGTCGACACTTTGGCCCTAGTCACAGCCAGTTCACAGTTGCCCTTACAGACTGTATTTCTCTCTCTCCCGCTCTCTTCTTCTTTCATCCCAGTCTTTGTGCCTTGTGTTGAATTCCCCCCTCGACCCTCGGACTGATTGAAATTTGTGTGCTACTTGGCTTTATGGATTGCTAATTAACCAAACAGCAGAAGAGGAAAAAAAAACGTAAACGAAAACGATATACGAAAGTCATTCAGCTCGTGGTTCTGAACTGGATTATGACATTTGCCCGCCAGCTGGATAAGATCGACATATAATGGAGAGACACAAATGGAGCTATTTATGGCAATCAACTGAGGTGTTTCTAAGTATGTGTGTGTATCTGTTAAGTGAAATTCCGCTTGATTAGGAAGGTTATTTAGGATTACATTTTAATAGAAAGAAAGTCAGAGATCAATCGATAAATTGAAGAGAATTTGATAGAGTTATTATTCAATTTTATTATACAAATATTTTAAAATATTAAATATTTATAAGAATCTTAAGAAATATGCATTTATTTTTAAATAAAAGAATAATACATTAATCTAGTTATATTTATAACGTAGATTCTAAAATGATTAAATTATTTATACGGTCTATACATGAAGAAACCTTTGTAATTATGTGTTAAAAAGTATAAATAATTTAGTAATGAACAGTTTCAAATGTAGAAAACTATTCTGTTCTTGATTAACAAATACAGTTATATTTCTTATGCCCATATCATTCATTTGAGATTCCATTGTTCTTCAGACAGTCTGCAGTATATTAATTCTCGATTATTTTGTACTTTGTGGAATGCCAAACAATTGATAAACCGCTTATGGTATGTCAAGGGATGCCCAGGTTAATATCCAATTATATTACATTTGACATTTGCTGCGCTTTTCAGCAAACACTTCTATGGAGCAAACCAAGTATTTTTTAATTACAATCGATCAATAATATGTTCGCAGTGAAGTGTTTAACGAGAACTCTCTCTCTGTCTCCGGCAGCTGCTTGAGCCCCCAAACAATGGCAGAGTGTACCTAAGGGACGGAGGTCCTATATATCTATGGTCTCTATAAGCGCATAATGCGACGTCTGCACTTTGACTTCCAAATTGGCTGATCCATTGGCAACAATGGGCCGAATCCGTCTAATCCGCTTGTAGTGCCAGTTGCCTTTTTGACACTCATCAAACGGCTCAACAACTTTTCAAACTCAAGTGCCATTGTCAGAGTGCATGTGTGTATGTATCTGTGTGTGTGTTTGTGTGTCTTTTGCATATGAAATTGTTGCCGATTTTTCACAGTGCAAATTCGCCTGAAAAGTAGAAGAGGAAAAATGGGAAAAATATGGAAAAATAGCAAACAATTGGGCTGTCAACAATGTTGGGTGTCAAGGGAGCAACAGTTTCGAGTACTCGAGTACTCGAACTGCAGTTCGAGTTCATTATTAAATCATTTTTCGACTCGCTTGGACAGGGGACACGTGAGGCTGACCACACACATGCAACGGAGCAGGAGGAGAAGATGGGCAACAGCTGTGTGGATGACTGGACCAAAGCGAGTACCCAAAACGGGCAGTGAGTGTAGTAATGTAGTCACTCACTCATATCTATAGCTTGTTCCGTCTGCAAATCAATTAAAGAGAGAGACTCAGCCTCAGCTGCCTCCCGCCCCGCTTAATCCAGGCATAATTGGCTTATTGCGCTGCACAAAAGCCAGAAATAATGAGGGTGAATGACAACGACGATGACGATATCAACGGTATCAGCGGGCATTACGTGGGGGAGGAGCACTACTGTAGGTTGGTGTGGCAATCAAAGCAGAGAGTCAGACAAACAAATGTGGCGATAAACATCTCCATAATGGGACAGATCGCACAATAGCGATTGCCAAGGATTCGTAGTCGGATTCATCTGCGTACAGGATGATTCCAATTGCGTTTCCGAACATATGCTTTAATTGCAGCTTGTCGACTCGTCCAGCAGGCAATTAAATTGCGACTCAAGGACGACCGAGCGATGCAGCCATGGATGCGGGTTGCCTGTGCCGCCGCCAGAAGGTGCCAACAAGACACACACACAATACAGTCGCACTCGCACAAAGCATTGGCATTGTGTAAATGGCTGCAGACCGATGCGAGCAGTTGTTGGACAATCCAAACACGCCCCCCTTGCACAATGTGGGCGTGGGCAAAACAATTTTCAAATTAAAAACCACTAAAGATGCCGTTGACACGCTTCATATATCAAGGTGAGAGACAACAACAGAGAGAGAGAGAGGGAGAGGGAGAGAGAAGAGCTGCAAACTGTAGCGCACCTTTTTGATTTCCGGGAAATTCGAAGGAGAAGGCACGGAGTCCTCACCCGCTGGTGCTTGGCACTTGGCACTCTGGCTTGTCCCGCTTGGTGCTTGGTGCTTGGCAATTAGATGCGCTTCACTTGAACCTCTTTAAAATACAATTGCTAGCAAAAACACGCTACTCACACAAAGGAGGTGTAAAATTCGAGTGTGCCTGTGTGTGTGTGCGAGTGTGTGTGTGCCGGCAACAATGCACGGCCACTGATTGAAACAATGGTAGCGGGCAACGGGCCAGGATGCTGGCTGGGCTCAGACAATGGCCAAGACGCTGTTGCTACAGTTTTTGCAATTCGAAAGCGTGTAAAGACGCTGCGAGGCGACGACCCGCGGCCAGAAAGGTGTGTGCACAACACCAACACACAGAGGCAAACAAACACACACACACACGCAGTCGAACAATGGCCGCACATTATGCCGAGGCGCTACGAGACTTGGCCTGCCCCGAGTCGCCGGGCTTATCGCAACTGATTTGTATTTTTTAATATTTCTGTAGCAAGTTCAATAAACTTCAAAAATAAAGAACTAACCGTATCAGCTGCCGCATGTGGCACCCACGGGACCTGCCACTCCACGCTGCTTATCGGGCTCAAATTAAAACATTGCAGCTTGTAATTGCCAGCGGCACAGGACAGCACCACGACAGAACGACAGCCTTATCACGGACTCGCTGTGTGTAATTGAGGCTGTCGTTGAGTGTGCGTATCCCCATCCCACTCCCTCCCAGACTCAGTGCCGTATCCATTCTCAGCCACAATCCGATCCCTCTAATCAGCCGGCATAACGCTTGACTAGCCCCAACGGCAAACGCTTATCGCACATCACATACTCCCCCCGCTCCCGGCTCCCTTCCTCTCTCGTCTCTCCCTCCCTCTCACTCCACGTAATTATGTGCAGCAGATAACCTTGCCACACAGCATTCAAAACTATCGCCTGGCTTGGGCCAAGATTTATGGAGCTCGGCCTGACAATTAGCGCTGATAACTTTTCGTTTTGCTCCGTCTTTGTCTCCATCTTCGTCTCCATCTTCCAGTGAAATTGAAACCGAAATCGAAATTGAAATTGCCTGTCTAATTTGGTGAATTATTGTGCCAAGTTCAATGGTTGAGAGTCGACTGGTAATTATCAATTATTATTGCAAGACAATATACTCCGAGCTCAGGCGATATATCATGCTGGCGACGTGGGCGTGGCGGCTGCTCCACTGGCCCAACATTAAACGGTAGTTAGTGCGATTTGTAAGAGACAGGGAGAGAGAGATTCCCGTTGCATGCCTGACCCTGCTAAATATTGTTCTACAGTCTAGTTCCGTCGATGCGTGTCCAGAACTGGCGCCAGAGGTGGACACTTGTCGCACGTTGCCGCCGTTTTGCGTTCTGCGCCTCTTTCTTTGTGTATCGCATTACAGGGGCCGAGTTCGGGGACTTGGGGAGTTCGAGGGAGTTGCAGCAGTAACAGCAACACTGTAACACAGTTGCACAGTTGCAGCTCCCGCTCTCTCACACGCCTCATTAATATCTCTCATATTTTTCACGCCATTTGCGAGTGCCCCCGAAAACTGGAAAATGCCTAATGAGTTTGTGTCAAAGAGTTTCCAGCGAAACCAGAGACGGTTCTATGATAAATGAGTAGTCAAAACGGAGCTAGAAACAAGCGAAAGAGCTGAGGAATACTTAGCTATAACTAGCTAGTGTGAATGCGCAAGAAAAGACTGAAAGTAAACTCTGCTCGAAGTGGAGATTGAATAGTTTGGATTGATGGATTCGACGGTACGCGTATCGTAAGATATACTCGTATATATAGTAAGATGATGGCTTAGCTCTAGAAATATGAGAATATTAATCATTTCTGGAGATTTTTATCAATAGATATATAAGATTCCAATTTTAAAAAGAATAAAAAAATTAATGTTGTATAAATACATCTTAAATTTCTTTCATCTATACATTTTATTTAGGCACTAATTCTTCAATGAAATTATCGTTAAACATTTTTAATATAGATAACAGAACTGTTTCCTTAGGATATATTTTGTATACATGGAACTGATTTACAATTTATACATATTTCAGATTTCTAGTCTACTCTCTGTATGTGAAATAAAAAAAAAACACTTAAACAATTTTGTATTTCTGTTTTTCAGTTGTTTCTATGATACTTTATCTATGATCTAAAGATTTAACCTTTTCCTATTCATGTTAAAAAACCGAAATCTGTGTTAACTGTTAATCAATTTCATTCCGGCATTAAAAATAATACTAGTTTAATATTTTCATCATCAAACACTACTCTTCAAAATTTATTCGTCATCTAGTTAACTGATCAATTTGCAGATTATAAGTTTATTATTTTAATTTATAATAATAAGCAGACAAGTAAACAGCTTTCCAAATTGTACAAATAAGTTCAACAAATTTGAGCAACCTTTCAATTGTATTCTCCGTTTCTAACTGGCTACACAAATTATTCCCCTGCACACCCATTTCATGTTTGTGCCAAAACTACTGCTGAATAGTTTCTCATCCTCGATATCTGGCATCGACGATCTCATGGCGCATTTGCCGCCATTTTGCCGTGTGTGAAACATGAAACAGGCGCTATTTAATCAACCCAGTGACACATAAGGCATGAAATGGTATGAAATGCAATTTCCATCAAATTTATTGTTATTGTTGTGCGATCGAGTGCGAGCGTGAGAGGAGGGGCAGGGGCAGGGGCAGTGGAAGGGGCAAATGTGGCATGCAAATGGCAAATCTGTCTCATTATGCAGGCATTATGCTGCGCTGTCAGCGAGCACGAGGAGGGAGCCCCGAGTGCGACTGGGTACATTCATGCTGGTCAATTGCCAAAAGCATTGTCATTATTAACACACACGCACACACACACGCTCACACACGCGGGCACTTGCACAGCAGGCTAAGCAGATTGGGGGATATTATTGCCACTATAACGTGTACTATTGTTATCCTTTTAACACAAAATGGCCGCTCCTGACAGGCGCAATTCTGACATTCAAATGCCGTCGCCATTGTTCCAAGCTAACTGTGCGTGGCCAAACTGCAACGCGCCTCGCAGCATCGCAGCGGGCAGTCAGAGAGGGAGGAGGGGGGAGGAGCTGGCAACAGCGGACCCAGTCAACGTGCAGCACTGACGGCGAGCGATTAAAATCTCAGCGAGAGAAACAGCGAACAAAACTCGCCTGGGAAATGCTATGCAAACTATTTGACTGGGGTGTGAAATTTTTGGCATACACATAAATTTGATTCTCGACTTATAAAAGCAGTTAGAGCGGGAATTGCCAGACAATAATTTTAATGATCTGAGAAGCTGAGACAGAAATGAGTTAAAGAAAAGCGATTAAAGAATAGCAAAGAAAGTTGGTATTAAAAGGAAAGGGAATTTAAAAAAAATAATGTATTCTAAATAAATATAATATTCTAAATATAGCAATAGAATTTGATCATATATTATGATCTACGTGTAAGATAGTCAAGTAGAAAATACAAATGATTTTAAAATCTATAATTCGAAGAAAGTTATAAAAAGGAAAGAAAATACTTTATAGATATATCGTATCAGAATTGAGTAAAAGATAATAGAATTTATAAGGCAAACAAAGAATTAAACATACAAGAATATATAATAAAACATACATTATTAATACGAGGGTCGTTTGATAAGTCCGTGACTTTTTGTATTTGCCGCGCACCTGCTGACTGTAAAATTTTGAGAAAGCTGCGTTTTTTGGTTTGCGTTTTATAGGCATTGAAAGCAGACGATCTCGATCTCCATTTTCGTTAAAATTCACGAGATCGTCTGCTTTCAATGCCTATAAAACGCAAACCAAAAACGCAGCTTTCAAATTTTACAGTCAGCTGTTAATCGATAACTGCTGACAGGAGCAGTGTTGTATTTAGAGCAGGTGCGCGGCAAATACAAAGGTCACGGAGTTATTAAACGACCCTCGTATTTTGAGGGCCTTGAGATCGTCTGCTTTCAATGCCTATAAAACGCAAACCAAAAAACGCAGCTTTCTCAAAATTTTACAGTCAGCTGTTAATCGATAACTGCTGACAGGAGCAGTGTTGTATTTAGAGCAGGTGCGCGGCAAATACAAAAAGTCACGGACTTATCAAACGACCCTCGTATTAATACTATCAAAATATCAAAGCAGAACAGTAAAGTTTTTATCATTTAATAAATTCAGAATTATCTCTAGACTGTCTTATAGCTGAAATGAGAAAGTAAGAATAAATAATGACAAGTTTTATACAATTTATTATAGTTATATAATATTAAAACAATAGCAAATTTTATATAATATAAATCAGTAATATTTAAATTTATAAAACACCATAAAAGAACATACCGTATAATCAAATCGTATCATCATCAGTAAGCACAACATCTCATGCCTGCTTTGCAGCTGTTTCCGCTCTAAAACTTGGCGCAGCGAATTGTTAATTTCCCACAAAATGTTTATTAATTGTTTGTACAAAATTGATAATTATAGAAACATATAGTATCGATAATTTTGGAACGGCGGCGGCGCTAGATCGTTAGACAAACCTGCTCCGATTACAGCACGGAAACTCTCACACGAGGGCGGAAATACGAGAGCAGAACGGAATGAGCGCCGCAGACCTTCGGGGATCTTCGTCAGACTGATTGCCGCTGCAAGGATCGTTAGTGGCAGACAAGTTGGGCGCAACCGCAACGACACGTTTTCCGGGAAAACAACTACGGAATTCAAAGCGGCAGCGACAACCACACGCGGCGTTTTCACGCGCACTCGCCGGAGCTCAAGGTGCCGCTAGTTGTGGCGGGGGCGTCTGCATCTCCGTCTTCTGCGGCGGCGGTGTTACAGATGCTGCAAGTAGCTGTCATTTCCAACACATGTTTTGACCGCATCAATAAATCATCGTGTGTCAGGCGTGTCAACAACAACAACAACAACAAAAGTCGAGCAACCAGCTCGAGCTCTTCATTGTTTCCACCAACCGCGATCTAACTAGGTTTCATATTTTAGCACGATCTGTTTCTTGGTACGAAAACCTTAAAAACCTGCAACACTTGATGTGCATAACCAATAGGCGTAGATACAGTTATCGATATCTTGTTATGCCATTCGACAGGCAGAAGCAGCCGTGTCTTCTATCTTTTGTCTGTATGAACACACAGATCTCAGAAATTATAAAACCTAGATACACGAAATTTGGCAATAAGATGCCTATATATCGTACGCAGATAAAGTTAAGTTCAAATATTGGGTGCCACGCCCACCGTGTCCGCAAATCAGTAATATTATTTTCGCATTCGATGTGTAAGCAACATTTAAAATATCAAACATTCTAACTTTAACATATGCGCAGCTGTTTATAATATCTACCTTATTTACAAATATCAATCCTATAGTAACAATATAAGATAACTGTAAAGATCATAATCAGATAAAAAAATTATGAAGATATTTGAATAGGTTGTAAATAAAAGAATTCTCGTTAAAAGTAATTAATAATTAATAATGAGAAAGACTCAAGACCTTTTCTCTTGTTTCCAAAATATTAAGACAATCAACATTATCAATATATCGATATTATATAAATTTCAAGTTTTTCAATATTTTGTTTTCACTTCAAAAAAGCGCAGTAAATTATAATTGAGCTAATCAAGTGAAGAACCTTCTCTCGAGCCACTTAGATTCCCGTTCAATAGCCTCCACACATCCAGAATTAATCTCGAGTTTATCTCAAGTACTTAACCGCAGAAGATAAAATACTTGATAATTGTTTTGGTCCTCAAGTATTCCCACACCCAATTTAAACAATTGCCTGATTATTATTTCATTTATTATAGATAATGTACGCCTTGTCTGCGACCCACCAGCAGCATTTGCAGGAGAGCGAGCTTTGAAATGGGCACTCGAATTTTGTGTGGAACTATCTCGCCTTGGCGATCTGTGAGATGCGCAGATACTTTGGCGAAAGGAACTGCCAGAAGTGGCCACAGCTGAGAAATGCTCAATAAATTTCAAATGTTAATTTAAATTAAATTCATTACACAAAGAGAGAGACAAGGAAGGGTAAGTGAGCGGAAGGGAGATAGCTAGTGTGCGCGTCTATTATAAATCAAGTTAAAATTTGAAAATTCATCGCCACTTTAGTAACCCCTAATGACTTTTATGTAGGAATTGTTTGGGCAATCAAGTCAAACCAGCGCGACCCTCTTGTACCGCCAGCCAACCCCCGGTGTTAAATTAGCCAGATGCGAGAGAGGGATAGAAAGAGACAGAGAGCGAGAGAGGGGAGAGCGGGCAAAGGCAAAAGGTGCAAAATGCACAAATGAGTATAAATATTTTCACAATTAACGAGAAATTAAAGGCGACAAAGATGCATGGCGGCAAAAAAGAGAAGGACGAACAGTGGCAAGGGCAGGGGAGGGGATGGAAACCCTCGAAAACCGAAATATAAATGCGGCTGGCGATCGAGTCTCTGTCTCTGATCTGATCCTGTCGGAGTCAGGCAAACAAACAGCAACCACTTCGGGAGGAGGCCGCGCAGCACTCGAGGCAGACAATGGGCCGAACACGCATTTAATAGACTCCGGGCAGGGAGAGAGGGGGGAGGGAGACGAGGATGAGTCGATGATGATGATGTCCTTCTGGCATTTAATGCGTACAAAATGTCTAATAAATTAACTTCACTTCACTGTTTGTTGTGCGAGTGTGCGCGTGTGTGTGTGCGAGTGTGTTTTGTGTAAGTGGCCTGAAAGAAAAATCGTTTTCAAATGAATTTCAATGCAACGAAGCGTAAAACATTTTACGCCGCGCAGACGGGGTGAGCGGGGGAAACAGAAGCAGGGTATATGAGCGGGGAACAGGAGCTGCACAAAAGGACATGCGGCGGCTGCAGCCACTCGAGAGACAGTCGAGAGATATCTGCCTATGCCCGATGCTATTAAACATTTTATTAATGAATCCTTTCAATTGTTAGCGCGTGATTTCACTCTCTCACATGTCCCTCGGCAGCAGGGGACAATCGCAGGACTAAATATCCTACACTAGATCCTAAATGGGATGAACCAATTGATGTTTATGCACCGGGAGTCAATGAGCCAGAAACGACATGGCCAGAGCGTTTAGCTCACCGTAAATATGATTGCTTATAAATTTGGAGTCCCATTTCAGGAATCCAAATCCGTAGAGAAAAAGGATAACAGATGAAAGCTGTGCTGCCGCTACTGTCTGGTGTCAAATAATTTCCAAGATTTCAGTTTCTTTTTTAAGGGGAAACTCTTCAATGCTTAATGGATATTTATGATCCTTCTACGACTTTTACACGTGTTACGAATCAGACAAAATAGCAGCGTGAGTCCTTAATTACAAAGGGAACAATAAGGGAGCACTGTAAGGAATTTGTTTATTCGTTTATTTACTATGATTAGGTTCTTTCTTTTATTCACTATCAGGATTAGGTTCATTCGTTTCTTTAGAGGTTAATAAAAGCATCAAGCTCTCTTGATTTCAATATGTTTTCCATCTGCCGTTTCACATGACCTCAGTCAAATCGGTTTCTAGTGTGAATCGTAATAAATGTCAAATGATTTCGAAGGGAGACAGACAGACAGACAGCGAGACAGTCAGGTCGCACGACAAAGGATGCTGAGCTCGTGCATTATTATGAATTGGCTTTCGAGTGCCAATGAATGGAATAAAAAATCGTGGTGTAGTTTTCATTATCAGCGAACCATTGAACAAATTTACTCGATTTTTCTGTCTCTGTCTCTGCCTCTCTATTTCTCACTCTCTCTTCTCTCTTTCCCCGCTCTCTTTGAAATATGATTGTTTGTTTTTACAGGCGGCGGCACATGCGAGACGCTGCGACATCGTCTAATACGATTATAAATATGCGATTATTAACACTCGATTGCTCTGTGACATAATTAAGACATGAGAGCGTGGAGAGACCCCGAACTGCTGCTGCTGAGCAAATAGTCTCTGCGAGTCGGGGTGAGGAGTAACTCCTCTCTCTCTCTTTCCTCTACTGTCCCATCCCAGTCGTGGTAACAATGGCTGCGGCAAAATGTCACACGGCTCGACAGTTGCCCGACATTGGCTGATAAGTGACATGTGCTCTCCCTCTCTCTCTCCCTCCCTCTCTCTCTCTCTATGAGTGTGCGAAAGGGCACTCGAGCTGCCATAATGCTCTGCTAACAGCTCGATATACACTCCGTATCAAATGAATAGGTAAACCGCAGAACAAACCAGAGACAAATGTCCAACAAGGGGAACGCTTGGAGTAACATCAAAGACAGCTGATTAATTATAGCAGGGAAAGTGTTCTCAGGCTGAACTCTTTTGAGAACTATACACAGTTAAAGGGGGTACGCAGGAGAGGGATGTGAACATAAAAAGTATGCAAGATGTTCTTATGGAAAGTTTATATACCATATATAACTAATATATTGCTAAGTATATGCCTCAATATCACTTACTGTGGAATTCGTTTGACTTGCCGAGATGGAGAAGGTGTGGGAATTGTGATATTGAAAGGAACGGCGACAGAGACATACTCAATAAATGAAAAAAATACCAAAGCTGGTACAAACACAAACCTCTAACCTTATTGCTCTGTTCCTATACCACCTATGCTCTCCATACAGAGTAGAAACCTCGTAATTGTCTGCAGAAAAGTTCGATTTAAACACTGAACAACTTCCAGGCCTCTTCAGTTTTAAAATTTTGGCTTTGAAATCTTCCTATATTCACCTTTTCTTAAAGTGCTAATGTGTCTGTCCATTAATACTACTTAAGATCATAAACTACCATATTGAGTAACTGAGTCATATTGATACATGTCTTTAAATCTTAACATATGATATATATAAGTAAAGAACAAAATTGGTAACTTCCATACGGAGGAACTGAATCATACATGTCTCTGTCTAGACTCATCGTCTCTTTAAATCGATAAGACATCCACACATGTTATATAAGTAAAGAACAAAATTGAGAACATGTTTCAGTCACAGTCTCCATTTCACTCCCAGTTTCTCTCAGTTTAAGTTAAGAACAAAATCAAAAACTTCCATATCGAATAACTGAATCATATTCATATTCAAAACTCCGACTCACTGGGCAACACTTGATGACAAAATGTGAAAAATTGCATCAAGATTTGCGTATAAACAGAGCGGACAATCAACAATTATGCAATCAACGAATAATTATGCCCTGCCCCAACAACAGGAATATTTTATGGTTCGATAAATTATCACAATTTGCGTTGCATTTAACGCAGCCGCCGTCGACGTTGCTGCTGCTGCTGAAGCTGCTGCTGCGCAGTCGCTAAATTAACAGAAGCCGAATGCAACTAATTTGCGACAAAACGCCCTCAGGTACTGCCCAGTGGAGCCAATAAATCACGTCAGCCGAAAGTGGGAGCCGCGCAGCAGAGCAGAGCTGAGCAGAGCAGAGCGAAGCTCGGCATCATTTGGCGCTCGAATTTGTTGTCGTCGTCTGCATGCGCGGCAAATAAATTGCCCCTGCCCTGGCACAAGATGCAAGCCGGGGCAAGCTGAAGCAGGCTTAGGCACGGGCTGCCGCACGGGGCACGGGTGGCAATTGTGCAGGATCACCATGAAATGGGATTAAATCGCACAAAAATGTTCGTTAGCGTCAATGAAAAGGCCAAAAGCGCAGCCAGCGCAGGCCAAGCTTGCTGGCACGTTGCATGAATGGGGCACGTTGCCGTTGCCGTTGCCGTTTCCACTGCCATCTCCATATCGAGGCCAACTGCAGCTGCTGTTGCAAACGAGGCATCCTCCTAGCTGGCAACAACAACAAATTAACACCTTGGCTTTTGTGTTGCCACTTTGGGTACAAACAATAAATAAATATCACTTCACGCGGCGCGGCCTGTCAAGCAGCAGGCTGCAGCATTCATTCGCCAAAGTCTGCAGGGGCACTGCCTTGAGGGCACTGGCGACGCCGCCAGATTGGCAAATTTATCGTCTTTTAATTAAAGTGCAAGCGACCTGGCCCTCTGTCAGCAGCGCAAAAGAGTCCCAGCTAATTGCAGCTCAATGAGACGCCAAGCCCAAGACCAAGACCAAGTTCAGAGCATCTTGAGCTCGATCTCGATCTGCTGGCACAGGAGATGGCCAAGTGCATTTCCGTTCGGCAGCTCGATTAGATCTGGCACTCGTCGAGCAAAATAATTGACTAGTTTATCTGACTCAGCTTTGGCAAGAGATGTGTACACACATCCGATCGATAAGCTGCTCCGATCTTCAGCTCCAGCTGCAGCTCTGCAACGGTTGCATCCACTGATCTTGGGCCCTGTGCCGCGCTGCCTCGTCAAAATTGAGTAATTTAACTACTCAATTCGCGATAAATAACCAAGTGCCCACAGCACACGGCACAGCAAGTGACCAAGTACTCAGCTGGGCAACTGATCAACTGGGCAACCAATCAAATGGCCGCCAAACTGAGCTGCAACTGAGCCGAGCCTGGCCAGCGCGGGTGTCGACGCTGCCTCCTGCCGCCCACCGTTGGCGATGGTCATCGTTAGCGGCGTTTGAGGTGTTTTTTGAAATTGCCGATCATTATGTGTGGACAGGCGTTGAAGGAGCGAGGGCAGCCACAACAGTTTGCCGGAAATGGAAATATTTTTTATATATTTGTATATATATTTTATACATTTTATATATTTTATTTATTCTTATTGAAAATTTTCTAAAAATAGATGCGGATCTTTAAATATAAATAAAAAAGGTATAATATTCCACTTTAGTATTGGCAAATTTAAAAAAAAAGTTAATCAGAAATTAGTTGGGAATGGTCTAACGTCTTAAGATCCACTCTTCATACAGCTTTTTGTTCTTTTTAGTGTTACACAACACTGCTTCTACAGATAAAATAAGTAATTAAGTTCGTGAAATGTCAATACTTTTAAAATGTACGTTCTTTTTGCTGTTTTGTAATTTGTTATTTATATTTAACTTAAATTTTCTCATTACGCAACACTGCTTCCACATTGAAAATAAGTTACTAAGGGATATATGTCGTGAAATGTTATTATATTTAAAGTTTACACTCTTCATACTGTTTCACTGTTACTCAAAACTCATTCCACATAAGAAAAAAATTCTAAGGGATTTAGTTCGACAACTTCTCTTACTTTCTATGTTCGCACTCTTTATTATTTTTTGATATTTGTTTTTCTTAATTTTGCCGTTACACAGCACTGCTTTCACATATAAAAGAATTTGCTTGTGGTTATATCTCGAATTATGTTAATCTGTGTTTCTTTATTGCACACAAATAAAATGTTTTCACCCTTACAATCTTCATTCTGTTTTGCTTTCTAAATTGCTTCATTTTACTGTTACACAACACTGCATTCACATATTTTATTTTCCAATTTACAACAAATAAATTAGTAAGGTTAATTTTCAAACAATTTGTGCACTACTTTACTCTTCTACACTTACACAACACTGCTTTAAAGTGTATGTTCGCCACAAACTTCTGGCTCAACCCACCACACTCGTTTGCCTGCGCTCCTCGCCGCATGATCAAAATGATCGGTCCAATGTTTTGTGATCTTTCAGCGAACGTTCAAGTTAATCACAGCGCGCATTGTTCGGCTTCAGTTTCAGCTGCTGCGCAGAAGGGCGGAGTGGTGAGGGGGGAGGGGAAGAGGGGCTAACAACTGCAGAGATGTAACTACGAGATACTCGAGCTGCTCTCGTGTACTTATTGCACACTTTGTTCCTGATCGAGCACAGACCCAACTGCAATTTAGTTTATTGTTATAAGTGAGTGAGGTTAAGTACGAGCGTAATCTCTCCCCCCTCCCCCTCTCTCTCTTTCTCTCTCTGTCTCTCGCTCGGCAGCATCATCATCATTTGTAACAAACTGATTGCATTCCTCGGCGCATGTGTGCAGCAAGTGGCGATCGGCGATCGTCGAATGTGCCGGACCAAAAGGTGTTATAAAATTTGTTTTAACTTAATTTAAGCGTGCGCCGTCATCAGGCCAAGAACAGGGGGAGGGAAGGGAAGGCAAGGAACCCAAGAGCGAAGCGGTGCCTCTTTAATCAACGCTCGCGCTCCCAGCCGGGTACGATCAATCAAGTCATCAATTTGAATGTGTTGTAGCACAAAATATAGTTATTTTCAATATACATATTTTTCAGCAATAATTCAATTTGCAATTATCCCCATCCCCAACCCTCTCTCTCTCTCTCTCAGTGTTTTGACTGACTACGCTCGACTGGATCTCCGTCTCTGTGGATCACCGCGGCTGGACGTCATCAAGCCGAACAAATGATCAGCCCCGGGGCAGCGCACGAATCGTAGTTCGGTTCGGTTCGGGGCCCTGGTGTAAATGAACCCAATTGATTAAAGCGTAAATTAACCTGGGGTTAACAATGTTTGGCTGCAATTGTTATTAATCATTGCACGTTTTGAATGCCTAATCAGTTTCGTAAATTATGACTGAATATGTCCCGGTCAGGGGCGGCAATTGTCAAAGTCGCCGTTCCCATGAGTAGAAGAGTGGAAATTTCAATAAACGATGATTAGCCCGAAAACGAAGAAAGTGCGCACAATGCGATCGCCCAATAAATAATTGAAAAGAACTTTTCTTTGGCATCACTGAAGCACCTCAACTGAACTGAACTCAACTCGACTTTGACGATCTCCGGCCTAAGCGCAACAATTGAAGAGTGAAAAGTGATCGCGAGAGAATTAATTTTTCATCATTACAATTTTCTGAAACGTTGATCGACGCGATCGCCACAATAAATCAATCAACAATGCAGCAGCCAAGGACGGTAGATTTATTTTGGCCTGATCGCCAGGCGGGCAGCCAAGTAGACACTGTGTCTGTGTCTGTTGCTGGCACTGATCGTGCCCCTTTCGGGCCTGGCTCTATATGGCCAATATGCCAGACAGTTTGGAGCCGCTCTTGTTGATTTGTTTACAATTTGACTTATCACAATTCATGCTTAGTTGGCACTTTCTGCCCTCGATCGGAGTGGGGGTGGGGGTGTGACGATCGGTATTATGTCAATGGAACTTCTTCAGCAGCCGCGCTCTGAAGTGGAGAAAATTGACAGGCTTAATGATCGCTGGGAATTAGTCAGGGGTTGCCTGCCGTCACAAAAGGATGCCAGAACCAGAAAGGGGAACCAGTTTCTCTTCCTCTAGTTTTCCAACTTGGCTAACGAACTCATTTAGCACTCGACAGGCACAGAGACAGAAACGGGGAGAGGACAGGGGGGCACTTCATTCACAGACTCTAATCCGCGATCATAATATTTCAAGCTTTTAGTCACTTGGCGAAATTAATTCAGTTGTCTAATTTTTGCAGCATTTACTAAATTGCAGAAGGCAGGCAAGGCACATAAAATATTTTGATATGTGACTTGTATTCATGTTAACTTAAGCCTGCTTTATGAGTGCTCTGGAACGAGGTAGAGGAGGAGTGGGGGCGAAGCGTGATTGCAACTATTGTTGGCAACCAAATGTGGCATGAAGTTTAAGGCTGCCATCAAATTTGGTAAAGACAATTTGAAATGCATGCGAGATATGAAGCCGGAGAACTGAGGGAAATTCTACGTAAAGCCCACTCGCTTGGCCATTGTAATGCGCCTTTGTGTTAAACAAATCATAAATCAATAAAAAGAAAAACTAAGCTGCAACAGCATTCCACAGCTCTTGGGCTCCGATCGGGCTGCGACTGGCGACTGGCCTGCAAATGCCTGTCCACGATAATTGCGCATACACCTCTTGGCCGGGTTCGAGTTCGGGACTGGGTTCGGGATCGGGCTCGGGATCGGGACCGAGACCGGGCCGACAGAAGACAAAACATCTTAACTTAGTGGTAAGTGCGGCCAGCTAACTGCTACCACTAACAAAGACAACAAAACAGTGCCAGGCCGCAAGTAGAACGCAGCATGTGCTGTGGAAAGTCGTGCCGACAGCTCACGACTTGGCCAAATGGGCAGGAGGCAAGAGAAAGGAAGAGAGGGAGTGGACTGAGTGGGGGAGGAGTGGCAGCGGGTCTGGGGTCCAGGAGGCAAGTGCTGGCGGCTGTAAAACACTCAGCGCACTCGAGTTGGACAGCAGCAGCTGAGCAGGAGAAAGGGGAGGAGGCAGTGCTGCAGGGGGCAGGGCAACTAGCACACTATGGAAAATTGTCGCGCTGCGCTTAATCGACAGCAGCAGCAGCAGCAAGCAGGCAGAGGCGGCAGGCAGCAGGCAGTAAAATGCCTGAAGGAAAATTATTATCATGCCTGTGCCCAGAAGGAGAAGGTTGTGTCAACAGAAATGCTCAAGGTGTTGGCGAGTTCACGCTTTTGGCAACAGCAACAACAGCCACGACAGCAGCAGCAACAGCAACAACAACTACTTAGCAGACCTTCAACAAGCATATTAAGCCGCAAAATGAAGTTATCGGCGGCGGGCAAACAAAAGCTTTGCGCCGTATGAAAAACTGATTCATGACTCGAGGAGTCTGCTGGAGGATCGTCGTGCATCCCAGGCACGGCATAGTTGTTGTAAATTTGTTGCTCGCCGCTGCAGCTGCTGGTTAGCTGCATTCACTGTTGTTGTTGTTGTTGCTGCGCGGATTGGTGATTTACGGCATGCGTTGAGCATTGGGCACGGCCTCAGCCCCCAGTCCCGGACACTTGGACTCCTGTCCCTGTTTCTGGCTACCATAGGAAATTTGCATGCCCAGTGCGATCCTTGGCTGATAATAAAAGTGCAGCCAGGCGAACTACTGTCGATCGTTCAGCTCCTCTTGTTGTTGTTGTAGTTGTTGCTGCTGCTTGGCGATCTTATCGCTGGCAAAGTCAACGCTTTGGGTTTGGGCCAAGTGCCATTTAAACGCAGAGACCAATGAACAACAGCAGCAACAACAACATAAACAACAGAAGGTACAACAACAACAACTGAAACAGCAGCAGGAACGCCACGTTCAGTTTGCGCATTTTATGATTATGTTGTTTTGATTTTCACGATCGTTTAGACCCGCAACTAAGGCCAAGCCAACTATTTAGCGATCGCTGGCCTAAAAGGCAACGGGCCCGGGAGTTCAGCATGCTCTCCGCTTGGCCTTTGATCGTGTTACTGATCGTGGCATAATTATTGCGCAAGCCTCTCCATTCTAGGAACATAATTAACAAATGAGTTTGTTACCACTTTGGTAGTTAAACATTCTGTTGTGGATTGTTGTTGTGCGATCACTTTTCGGCGAACCTAA
Organism: Zaprionus africanus; assembly: GCA_018151435.1. Lineage (NCBI taxonomy): Eukaryota > Metazoa > Arthropoda > Insecta > Diptera > Drosophilidae > Zaprionus > Zaprionus africanus. The sequence goes on from JAECXB010001625.1 coordinate 86,599, forward strand.
GTGATCGTGTGTGAGGAGAGAGCTGAAATAGTCTTTGTACAAGAAATGAATTAGTAAAATGTGGACTGATCAAGTAACCTTACTAATTCTATGAGGAAATAAACTTAGTACGAAAATTGTAAAGCAAATTCTTGTTGTGCGATCGCTTTTCGGTAGGCTCGAGTGATCGTGTGTGAAGAGACAACTAAAATAGTCTTAGCAAAATGTGAACCGATCAAGTAACCTAACAAATTCTATAAAGACAACCACTTAGGACAATAATTACAAAGAAAATTCTTGGTGTGCGATCACTTTTCAGTAAACTTAAGTGATCGTGAGTGAAGAGAGAACTAAAATAATCTTTGAACGACAAATGAATTAATAAAATGTGAATTGATCATGTAACCTAACTAATTCTATAATATAAATAAACTTAGAACGAAAATTACAAAGCAAAATCTTTTAGCGCGATCACTTTCAGTAGACCTAACTGATCGTGTATGAAAAAATAACTAAATTGGTCTTTGAACAGCAAACACAATAGTGTAATAAGAATTAATCAACGAAGCCAAACTAATATTTACGGAAATTAATTTATTACGATGGTAACAAGCTGATGATCAATAGCACTCTTCCATTTGTTACACTTTTGATAAGATAAGACATTGATGACGTAAATTTGCCTGCTCTGTTACAGCGAAACAAGAGGAAAAATCACATACCTTAAGACACTCGACAGATACTTTAATCTTTACATTCCGAGAACGATAAACAGTATCATAAACAAACTGATGTTGTAAATACTTGTAGTATTCCTATTTATAACTGATGATATAACTGATAACTTAATATGATAAGATTCTCGATAGTCTTGAGGCCTCGCAATGCAACTTATAAAAAGCGCAGTAAAACTTTCCAACTGAACAAACCAAGTTTATAGTTGAAGGAGGAACAATGTTGCTGAAAGTATTCGCTTTGCTTTTGTCCATTGGCACGTCTCTGGCCATAAAGCCTTTGCGGCCCAAGATCAGTGTAGATCAGAGTCTGGCGAACTTTATGTTGCAGCCACGAGGTTTATCCGGAAGTGCCGCACAAAATCAATACTGCTTTGGTCGTTATCTGCCGATCTTGAAGGAAATTGCCGATCAATATGAAACAGACTACAATGCTTGTGTGTCGGATTATGAACAAGATCTCTATGGAATAAATAAACTATACTCAATACCCCTGGAGAATATAACGGAACGTGCTCAGCAAGCCTGTCAAGCATTGGAAAAATGTAATTTTGAAGGCGATAATTATGGCGACAACTTCGATTGCTACGAACTCGCAGTAAGTAGAGAGAGAGAAATTTAAAGTTGTGAGATGTGAGATTTTTAATTTTAATTTCTCTTCAGGGCTCCGAGCAATCGAAGGTGCTTTACAGTATCTCCACCAATGCCAGTGAGAATAGCAAGAAAATAAAGCTAGAATATAAAATTGCCGAAAGCGTTGCCGATCTCTGTGCCGGTGCTGCGGAGAGAGACTACACGGAGAACACTGCCAACACCTACAGTGAATTGAGCAATTGCCTCGATGGTAATGAAATCATTACTACTACGGAAATCATCCCGTCCTCAACACTTGATGAATAACTTTAATTTCAATTCTATCGATTAAATAATGTTAAAAACAAATTATTCTTCTACAATTTGTTTCTGATCTCTTAGCAATCCTCGCTTGAATCAGCTCACAAAATCAACATTTTAAAAAGTAATTAAAGAAGAAATCAGAAAGACATAGTTTAACAATAGGCAAAGAGTTGATCGCATCGTTGGCTGTAAAACTGATTTACGATCTGTTCGCGTATTCAAAGGAAAATCAGTTAATACTCGAGCATTTAATAAGGATTTATTGTTTCTCGCTGGATGTGAGGAGACTCCCGGCTGGCAAGCGTCCATAATTCCAGCTTTCCAGCTGCTACGGCCTTTAATGGGCTATTAGGTGGACGCACACACGCACACACACACGCACAAATAGAAGAGCGATCATAACTCTGAAGATGTTTTAATCAACATCCGAAAACGTTTGGCCTTTCTCGGGTCTCTCAACGCTTAGTTGGCGTTTTACGAGCGTAACCAACAAGGCCAACACCAGGCACAATCACCAGCTACATCACCATTCCCCCCATCCCCCATCCCACATTCGTCATTCCCATTCCCGAATCCAGCTGTGGTTCCCGTTGCCGGCGGCATACCAAAGATCCCACTCATCATAACATTTATTTGTTATTTGTAAATCAAAAGCGCATTTAAATGCCAGCACATCTCCGAGCAAATAAATCAATGCTTTGTGACACGAAATTCGAGATATTTTCCAGAAGGGGAGCTCAGTGAGACACGCCTCCCGCCCACGACTCACTCTCGGGAATGATTTTATGACACCCGCCTATTTAATTTGTTAATTTGTTCCCTGCTACAGAACACATGGTGCAGTTTATGTTCGCATAAATAAAGTTAATGCGTTTGGAATGAAGCTCTGTTTGATATATGTTAAATATGAACTATCTGCACATTCCTGTAGTCCCTCGGTTGTTTTCACACTTTTTGTTCAGCACAATTCCTGGAAATCACAAAAACTAAGTTCACAATGTTAGAGAACGAGCTGACTGAGTTGATTGTAGAGTATATTTGTTGGCAATCATGAAACTAATAATGATGGCATGATATCAAAAGAGTTTTGAGTATAAAGTTGATAGAAAACTATCGGATTAAAAAGAAAATAATTTTTATTCATATACCTTTATTCATTTCAACAAATAAAAAACATTCACAACTATTAAATGATTTTAAAATTTAAATATTTTGAAATATCAAGTAAAGAACATTACATATCATTTAGAAATATATTTTTAAGATAATATGATACGTTATAATCATAAATAATAGAAATCTGTCTTGGAATTCAGAACACATGACTTCAAAATGTGAACACTCATCAATATACTTTTTATGCCAGAAACCTCAGCTAATTTTCAATTCATTCTTAAAAATTTCATATTTTTTGTCCTTTATACTTTTATAATTTCATTTTTAACTTTGTATTCTGTTCTGCAATACACAAAACCTTTCTAGAAAGACTTTACATACATCAAAATATATTTCATACAAGAAACCTCCGCTAATTTCCAGCTCTTTTCTAATAAATGCTATCTTTGCCGCAGTTGCTAACTTATTTCTTTATATGCCTATTTGCTAACTATAAAACAGCACCCCCTTTTGCCAATGCCACTCCCATAAAGCGCCGTGGCAAGATAACGCCCCTTTGATAATGTCAAGAGTAACCGAGCAGCGACTCTGCTCGATGATTACTTTCGTTCGCTTTATTTACCCGCTGTTAATATTTTATTGTTGCCTGAATAAACGAAAGGAAGTTGCAGCAATTTCTTTTTTCTGCCTCTGTGTGTGTGTGTGTCTCTGTGTATGTGTGTGTGCATTGACAGGAGCTGAAGCGTGGCTAGCAGTTGTCACATCGTTGGCAATTTATGCCCAGACTGACGATCCTGGCTGGCACGTCCCAGCCCCAGTCCCCAGTCCCCAACTCCAGCGACCCAGCAACCCTCTCGCACATCCCCTGCCCCTCATTCCCGTTGTACCAGGAAGAGGAAGAGAAACAGGCAGTCGTCAGGCAGAAAAAAGGAGACATCGCAGCATCAGCACAGCAATCCTGTCGAAGCATTCATCAAAAAATGGAAACTAATTTCCTGTCAGTTGTTGTTTCTCCTGTCGATGTTATTGTCCTCCTTCTCGTTGCTGTTGCTGTTGCCGTTGCCGTTGCTTACGCCTTCTTCGTCTTTTTCCTCCTTTTTATTCTCACTGGCTTTTTTATGCCATTTCTGTTTTATTGTTGCTCCATTTTTTACTTGGCTTTTTTATTAATTTTTTGCTGTCTGACGTTGGTCGCGATACAATGAAGTGAAAATGGCGCTGCCTGCACATAAATTGACGCCGATTGCTGTTCGGGATGAGTGTGTGTGTGTGTGCGAGTGTGTGTGTTTGTGGGTGTGATAGAGAGAGTATATTTGTTTATTGTTGTTGCTTAACTGCCAATATAAAAGCGGTATAGGGGAATATGCTATGATGAACTGGAATGAGGGACGAAAGCTAAGCAATTTCAAATGAATCTGGAATATTTATTGTATATTCAGATTTTATGGAGTATATAAAAAACTCGCAGACAATATATATATATAATATATATAATACAATTATATTATATTTTAACACTTCTTATATATTTTCCCTTCTCATTTTACCTTCTTATTATTTTGAAAGGGCATTCGAGCTGCGTTTCTGATTTTCCTTGCAGAGCTGCAACCCTTTTGCGGTTGTTGTCACCACTCGCATATGCTGAAGCTATCTTTTAGCTTTTGTATATAGGTTTCCCCCGCCTGCCTTGCCTCCACCCCTCCCTCACCGTTTACCGCCTGCCATTTGGATGGTTGGCAATTTTAATTGAAAAATTTTGCATATTGATGGAATTCTGTGCACGGGCTTGAGATTTATGTTGAATGCAGCAGGCAGCGAGATCTGCCACAGCAGCTCAATAAGTTGTTGCCACATGCCGCACGTTGCACACTGTACACCGCACGCCCCTTCACAAATTATATGGTGTTAGTCGAGGCTTTAATGCAACTTGGTAATTTTATTGGCGCAAATAACAGAGAGCGGCAGAGAGAAAGAGAGAGAGAGAAAGGCAGAGAGAAAGAGAAAGGGTGGAGAGAGCTGGAGGCTAATCGAACCGGGGTCCAGGCTGGCAATTTGCTGGAGCATTAAATCGAACTCGAGTCGAAGCTTGTCTTAATTTGTGACAATAAGCCAAAGCGAGCGGAGCTGATCGGGCCGATCAAAGGATGTGCAGCCTGTGGAAAATGACTTGAAAAATATGAAATGCACAGCACAATTTGGAAAATATTTGCAATTGGTTGCGCCGTCGCCATTAAATTGCCGACACAAAAAACAAACGAAACAGAAAATACGAAAAAAAGTGCTGCAAACAAAGCAAAACGAAACGAAACAAAACAAAAGGCAGGCAGCAGTAATAAGTAATCATAATAATTGCAGCGAGAGGAGCAATAAAAAAACAAACCAAGAGACAGAGAGATGGAGGGAGGAAGAAAGGGAGGGAGAGACAGAGGCGGAGAGACGCTGTTAACGAGTTAATTAAGACGCTTTTGCCCAACGACCGTTACACGCGACGTATACGCAATTAAAGACGCAAGCATTCAAAATATGAAGAAAGCTGCCTCGGAAGCGACTCGGCGACAACGGTAATAACTATGACGATCCAACAGAGCCGACCGACGAGCTCCAAACGAAACGGAAGTACAGCTAATTACGCAATGCGTGCAAGGCGACGTGATGGAAGAGAGAGAGACAGAGAGAGGGAGAAAGGAAAGGAGGCAGAAGACTAAAGGAGCCAGGAATTATGAGGTCTTTAAGGCGTGTGAATCTCAGGCAGCTCTTGAAGGAGAAGAAAAAAAATGTGTAGGGTAAATTTAGTGATTTTTGTAAGGTTTATAGATCCTCAAGCAAACTGAGATCTTAAACCTCATTAAATAAATTAAATATATATATTTATATATATAAACATTTAAAACATATAGAAAATAAATATAAACTGCATTAATTCAATAAAATAATTTTAAATAATCTACAAAAACCTCAGATTCCACAGAATTAAAGCACAGATTGAACTGATTTTCATCATAAAATATCAAACATATGCCACATAGAATTTAAAAATAGAACAGCTACAACAATATAAGATCTATTAAAATAAACAAATCGAAAATAATCTACTCCATAAATATCATCTTTGATTTGACAAAACTAAACAGAATTAAGTCACAATTCTTTCAAATAATCTTGTTAACATTCCAAGATTTATCAAGATTATATTTTGCATAACCATAAAAGAATATATTTTTGTTCGTTTCAACAAATTGATATTTCGCCCTTCACTTTCCATTTTTTATCGCTACTAAACACAAAAGCTTAACTTTTTAAAGCAGAAACAGAAAATGGATTCTTTTGTCGATGAAAAAATGCAAATGATATTTGTGTTTTTGTTTCTGTATAAGAATCGAGTAATTAATAGTTCGAGACACGAGCGAAACCAAATTGAGTAAAAACTTCAGACTCGTTTCGGGCACTAATGTGCGGCTTGGTGGAGACCGCATTGAACTCTGACCCGACTGTGTGCTGCCATTAGGCAAGCGAATCGTTGTTGTTGTTGTTGGACATGGCCAGAAGGCTTCGGTTTGAGCACAAAATGGCAGGTAGCACTTGGAACTTAATTGCCTATTAGCAGGAGCTGCCGCTGCCGCTGCCTCTGCTGCTGCTGTTGCTGTTGCAGGCACAGACACGACCTCACTAAAAACAGCATGGAAGGAAGAAGGCAAGCTTAGGGGGCGCCAAAGGGGGCGCAGCTACACCCATTGGCAATTAAGTGCAAGCCAATCAAGCGATTTGTACATGCCCAACACTCACAAGGCACACACACATATACACACACACACAGCTTTGGCCGAGCACAGATGAAGTTTCAGGCAAACAACAAAACTCATTTGAGAAGACTCTCGATGCCGACACAAAGGTTTTGCTTTGGCTGCGACTGGGCACGGCGGGCGGGCGACGACGGCGACTTGACCTGGCTAACCAATGAGCACTTAAAAACGCTTTTTTGACGCCTAAAAAGACGCGCTATAAACTTTAATTAAGACATAAAATAGTTTTAACCATGCACTAAACACAGTCGCTGCCGGAGTCGCTGCTAATCCAGCAAAAGTGGAATGTGAAAGAAGGGTAATGGTCTGAGGCCGTGTACCGTAAGAGAAGCCGTAGCTCGCAAATCAACGTGGCGACATTATAGAATTTTGAATGCGCTACGTTTTAATACGTTGAGTTTCACTTTATAATGTAAAAAAAATTTTTAAAAGAAAGTTTTAATTCAAATTCTCTTATTATTTATACAGTTCTTTAACATTTTTCTTTTGAGAATTTCTAAACATAAAAAAATCGATAATTAGCTAAACAACATTAGATACATAATGTTTGTCCTGTCTGTTCTGTTTGTCCTATCTGTCTGACTGCTCTGTCTGTTCTGTCAGCTCTGTTTGCCTGTCTTGTCTGTCTGTCTGTTCTTCTTCCCGTGTGCTCTGTCAGTTCTATCGTTCTGTCTGGCATACATGCTGCTCTGTCTGATATGTATGTCCTCTTGTCTATCTCTATGCTTGTCCAGTTGCTCTTTCCAGTTCTGTTTCTGTCTGCTCTATTTCTGTCTTTTCTGTCTGTTTACTTCTGTCTGTTTCTGTCTGTTCCTGTGTCTTCTCTGTCTGTCATCTATCTGTCCTGTCTTGCCTGTTTACTGTCTGCTCTGTCATTTGCTCTTTCCGTCTGTCTCTGTCTTTTCTGTCCTGTCTGTCCAATAGATGTCTAAGTATTTGGTATTGGTTATGTTATTTATTAGTTCTATTATGATCCTTTCCATACATATTTTAAAAAAATTGATGAGTGATTGAGCGCGTCTGAAATCTAAACTAAACTTGATACTTTTCTGTCTGTTTGACCATATAAGGTTTATCGTTTGCGTATTAGTCTGCTAATAGTCTATACAATCCCTACTATCAGTTGTAGAGCATTATAACTGTAGCTCATCATAGTCAACCGAAAATGAGGCTTGAATTTAGCGAACTACTTGAATGTGCACTAAATCGACATTTATCGACAAACAACAAACAGAAAGGGAACAAGGAGTGCACAAAGAGAGACAAGGGGAAGAAAACTAGGCTTTAAGCTAAAGGAAAATGCTCGTGGAGTCGTTAAGGCAGCGCTCTCAAATCACCGACCAATTAACTCGGAAAGTTCACGAAACTGCAAACTGCAACCGCGCAGAGAGCTGAGGCTGCGCTGCGCACTAAAAATCGACACATAAAATGAAGTCATTGGAGAATGTGTGTGCCGGGAGACTAGGACTGGGACTGAGACTGGGACTGGGACCGGGAGAGGGAGAAAACTGATGAAGATACAGGATGATGCTCGGGACAAGAAGACGCACAGACGGAGGCGGCAGCAGAGTGGCAGACTGACAGTGTGGCAGCCAGGCGAGGCAGGCATGTAGGCAGGGGGGATACGGGGACAACCGGTCGACAGGTTGAGTCTTGGCCAGTTAGTTGTCCAGTTGTTTCTCTCGTCAGTCAGCGGCGATTTAACGTGGCGCACATTATTCATTCCTTACGTTTTTATTACTTCATGTTCGTGTTATTTGTAATTTTAACAAGATAATTTTGTTCGAGCATTTAATGACAACGACGACGACGACGACGACGACGCTGACAACGAGGAACGTGGAACGTGAAACGAGCAACGAGTTATGAAGCTCGTCAGCGCACTCGGCCAAATCAGCAGCATCGACACTACATTGGGCGCTCTAAAGGATTCACAGAACGAGAGACAGAGAGAGACAGAGAGAGAGGGAGAACACAGCGCGGGCAATAACATTTAATTGCCATCTCGAGCGGAAATGCAATTCATGTGATTTTTATGCCTGCTAACCAATTATGGACGCGCAGTGCAGCAGACCAGGCCGGGCCAGGCCGGGCCAATCTTAATTGGCAAACTGAGGCGAACTGAGCTGGTGCGGATCGAGCGAAAATATTAAATCAGCATTTTGCACAGAGAGCCAATTTGTAGGAAAAAACGCCAAGCTCGAAACGGGCAGCTGCATAATGAAGCCATCAAACTGCAGTCCCAGCCTGGCCTGCTCTCGCGCTCGCCTTCCTCGGACGACATCCTGCAATTGTTTGAATCATCCAATAAATATGAGTCCAGTTCGAGTCCGAGGCGCAGGCTCTATATCAATTTTGCAGCCATTGCGCGGACAGGCACACCATTTTTAGCAGGCACTGTAAGTGTGTGTGCGTGTGTGTGTGTGTGTGTGCAGGGCATTCAAATTCCTAGAACAATGAAATAATTCCATAAATTCGATCGGGCTAATAGCGTGTCCACCATTTTTGAAGTCACTGGTTCACCACCATCTTTGGCTCGCTGAAGCGTGTTGCGCGGCCCAAAACGAAAGCTCCACCTACCTTCGGCTGGGTAGGCGTTACCCTGGCGCGATCACAAAAACAAGTTTACCAACACACACACACACAAGCACACGCAGTCTTGAAGTTGGCCAAAACAGGTTTCCAGAGCGAGAGGGGAAACTCAACACGCTGTAAACTTGGCCAGCGTATGGCGCACACCAAGCACAACTTGGCTAAAAGGCCTGTCCGGACTTGAGTTATGGTCAGTAACACTTGTGCTGAGCGTTCGAATGGGTTTTACAAAAGCGACAACAACAACAACAAGTCCATAACAAACTTTGTTCAGGTCTCCTGGCAGCCGTCGGCAGTTAAAGCTGGTCATGACCATTTGATCTAATTTACGTCAATTTAGTGTCATTCGCATCGAGTGTTTATTGCCAGCAACATATGTAATTCGCATAGGCCCAACGACCCAACGAGTCTTTCGGTTTTATGTGTCTGCCGATGCTTTAAATTCAGTGTTAAATGTTGCCAACAACAATGAGCGACTATCAAATGGAACTCGATTGCCAGCTGACAGTTCACATGGCAACTATCGATAGTAATAATGTATCTAAATAAAAACTGTCTTTCAAGTTGCTTTCCCATTACTGCTCCATGAAATCTAGGATAAATGTTTCAGAAGATTGGCTTTTTTGTCGTTCAATATTGATGAACCACAATGAAGAGTGAGATGGTAAAATACACAGTATAATAAGTAATCAATGAGTGTGTTATCGATAGTATTATTGTACTGCAATTGGAATTTTCTGTTAAGAAATATTGCAATGATTTCATTGTTTGCGAAATTATTTTTGATGATTGTACTTTAATTGGGACAAATGAAATAATCGACCTAAAAAATAAATAATATTCAGTTAGTCATATCAAATATTTTAGGAGAACTATCGATAAATGCTCTAGGAAAGCAAGACAAGCGATTTGAAATGAATCAGTAGCTTGAATGTTTTTGGCAAGTGAAAGTTTTGATGCATACTATAAGTAACTGAAAATGTAAATAAATGATATGATAAGGTCCAATTCTACACTCAAAATTATAAAGGTATTTATCGGCTTAAATTGAATATGATTTTCTTATTATTCGGAGCTTAAAAAATGTACTGCAACATATGTTAAACATCCTACTTCATGACAATTCTGTTTCCTGACATAGAAGTTCCATTTGATTTAATGATTAAACTGTCTATAAGAATGCATTAAATTTTTTAACTCTATGTAATTAAAGACTTAGTTAAGCCGATAAATGAACTATCATATGTAGAGCATAATTTACAGTTCGCTTCAGCTTGTTATGAAAAGAGGGGAGTAGGAAAAAATTATGATCTTCATTAGCTGGCGTTATGCAGTCGAACAGGAGGTACTTAAACAAGGTTCTTATAACATAAGTAGTTTTGAAAATTAGTTATAATTATCCGAGAACAGCACGAAGGCGCCTTCTGCCAGGCTCCCCCCAGCTACTCCCTTACTCCTTCTTGCCTCCTCTCCTGTTGATGGAGAGCAATTAAAAGGGGCAACAGCGCGCAGAGCGCACGAAATGGAATTAAAAAGGCATCTTGTTATTAATTAGGGAGAACAGTAGCTGACAGATATAAAATGTTGGCTAATTTGAGATATATACACACAGATACAACTGCTGTGTGTGTGTGTGTGTGTGCCGTCTGCACTGCGTCCTGTCTTGGTGTCTCTCTTTGCTTTGCCATTCGTTTGGCGAAATTCGCGATAAAGCGAAATTCAATGTCTTTAGCTTATAATTGGCAAAGTCCGTCGCAACAGAAGACGACAGAGAGAGAGGGAGAGAAGGGGAGAAGGAGGACGACAGACAACGCAAAGATACAAAGATACATTTTGGCTGGCAGAACGAATGTTCCTCTCACCCTCCTGCTGCAGTCGAGGCAAAAGTTTTGCTTGACAAAATGTTTCTTAATTTTCTATCATTAATATTTCGAGATTCCGTTTGTGCCTCATCGCGTGGATCGTTATCAGTTCAAGTTTTTAGCCGTGGCTCAGTTCGCAATTAGCATAACTTCCGACAGCCGCAAATGCGCATATTATTCGCGCTAATTGCCCCCAAAACCATCCCCCATCTTATATAGTATACAAATATATATATTCAACTTCTCGTCGATCCTATCTGAAAACTTTCGCTATTGTTTGACCCGTTTTGTGTTCATCTTATCTCGCCCGATTTCATATTTATAATTATTGCATTGGAATTCTCAAAAATTCCCTAACCACAGCAACTACAATCAACACTTGCAACAACAACAACAACTACAACAGGTTGCTCATAGAGCCGGGAGACTTATCGGAGCTCGGCGATCGCCGCGTGCAAATTGATTTTCGCTCTTTGCATGCAAATTTCAATCAAAATTAATTAGTTAACATTTTTATTGTTGTACAAATGAGCAAAATTAATTTGCATGACTATTAAAAGGAATGACTTTCGTGCAATAAATAATGCCGCGACGAGGCGGACGAGGGGACGGACAGAGCCAACAACAACGAAAACTGCGCGCACACAACAACTGTAAAAAGTCAACTTTTTTGAGGCACAAACACACACAAGCACAACGAAAATAAACACAGCAAAGTTAAAAAGAAAAAAAATAAATACTATTTTTAGCAATACGAAATTGTAATGCTCTACAGACTTTAAGTTTTTATACGATTTGATTATTAAAATAATAAAATTAGGCAAAGCTGGCTGTCTGTCTGCTTGTCTGTCTGTCTGCTCGTCTGTCTATTTGTCAGTCTGTCTATCTGTCTGTCTTCTTGTCTCTCTGACTGTGTAAACAAACAAATCTCACCAATTATAAGGGCCAGAGTCACCAAATATAGATTGAAGGTTGCTAAATACAAAACACAGATAAAGCCTATTTAAAATATTTTGTGCCACGCCCATCTGCTGCCCAAAATAATAATAAGATTTTTCAAGTGGACTTTTATACTACAAATTGGTCATATATTTAATTTATTTATTTAACATATGTATATTAATATCAATCCGATCGAACTATAAAAACATAAGTTATTAAAGTCACCTTAGTGCCCTTGTCTTTTGAATTGCAGTGCTTCACAACTGGGCGAAGGGTATCTAACGGTCTGGCTTGCCCAACTGTACGAGGGTCGTTTGATAAGTCCGTGACTTTTTGTATTTGCCGCGCACCTGCTCTAAATACAACACTGCTCCTGTACAGCAGTTATCGATTAACAGCTGACTGTAAAATTCTTGAGAAAGCTGCGTTTTTTGGTTTGCTTTTATAGGCATTGAAAGCAGACGATCTCGATCTCCATTTTCGTTAAAATTCACGAGATCGTCTGCTTTCAATGCCTAAAATTAATTAATTTATATATTAAAATTTATAGTAAAAATATGCATAAAAGTTGTCACAAAATTTGTCGAAACCGGCCCAATTAAACTATTAGCTCGTTGCCAACAAACTCTGCTCTAACCAGTTATTATGCGATTGTTTATTCCGATTTTGATAGATAACTAAATGAATCTGCATAGAATTGAACATTTACATATGCAAATTTCGATCAAGATAGTGCAGATTGTTCATATTTATGCTTATGAGGCAGTATACCATTGTCTACGGGGGAGTTTACTGAATACTTTGATTGAACCTAAGCACAATCCTAAATATGAAGAGGTAGATCTAGTTAGATAGTTTATCTTTAAATTAGAGAGTATTCAAGAGAGATATTTATTATATAACTACTATAAAATAGAGTATTGAGACTGTTGTATGAAGTGTGAAGATCTAGACAAGAGAACACTCCAACGGAATGGATGATTCGGTTTACCCGCCTCGTTTAGGGCATTCCAAAATAACGCTCCATTGGCCCGCTTAACACCTGATGCGACGGCTGCAACGCTGGGGCACAATTTATGGGTGCGCTACCACAAAACTACAAAACTATCGGGTTACAAGGCAACAAGACAACCTACAACATGTTCTGCGCTGCAACTGCAATGGCAACAGTGACGGCAACGGCGACGGCGACGTCGGCGTCGACTGCGGCTGCTTTTGGGATCTGCCAAGTGCAGCGACAGCTGGCCATATGTAGATATAAGGTACGTTGAATGTGGCACGATCACATCGAGACGCTGCCAAGTGGCAATATCGTTTTGTTTCATAATTTATTGTTGTGCATCTGTGTGTGTGTGAGTGGGAACGGGGCGGGGCTGTTGACCCAATTTGCTGCGCTGTTTATGTTTATCGAAAGCCAGCGAAGTTTTACGATCATCGCCAGCTTATCAGCTTGATCTGGTGATAACAAATGCCAACGGACCGAGAAATCGATGCGAAGACAAAGCGAAGCAAGGCAAAGGCCTCGCATTAAATTATAGCCAACTGCAGAGGTCAAAACTATAACTTAGAGAATCTCAGCTAATCTCGGTTCGAGCATCGGCGTTTTGAGATATGAACGACAAATGATCGTGAGCCAGAGACCCCCAAAGCCAGAGGAAAAAGAAGACGAAGAGCAGGAGCAGAGGGGGAGGAGTGGAGGGAAAAAAGTGAACTGGCAAACGGAAAAACTGGCTACTGTGCACGCGATGAGACTCGGGCGTATGCGTGATATAAAACTCAGTAGAGGGGAAAAGAGACAGACTGACTTCGACACGAGACTTGTCAGCGACAAAAACAAACTGAACATCAAATCATAAAAGCCAAACGATAATTTTATGCTGCCAATTCGAGAGAGCGAACATGCAACAGCAACTCAGCGAGATAAAGGTTGAGGAGGGGGAGGGGGAGAGGGCCGCTTAAGTAGTTGTTCATTAAAGACTCGATGCCAGATTCCTGAGTTTTCCGAGAATCAATTAACAAACGTTGCTGGCTGCACATTAACCAATTAACTGCTAATCTAATTTTATAGGATAGATAGAGTAGAGAGAGCCTGGCAGAGAGAGAAAGGTAGATGGGGCAGAGTTGGAGCTACCTGGGCAGTGATGCTTGTTGATTTTCCCCCTCTACTCTCCCCAACTGGCATTATCAATGAAATGCAATCCCAGAGAGAGAGGGAGACAGCGCGATCCCTTCAACTAATTAGCATTTTTCACTAAATTCCCAAAGGCCAATTAAAAAACACGAAAACACGACGTTAAGAACCGAGCGATAATTTACCTACATCAATGAGTTTCATTATGGAACACAGTCACAGCACACGATGACAAAGACGATGTTGACGACGATAACCCAGAGACAGTCTCTCTACCTCTGTGTGTGTGTGTGTGTGTGCGAGATCTTTATCACAAAATGTGACTATGGGCTCTTTGGACAGTTTCGAGTTCGAGCATCGATGGGATCAACCTTTGAAGCAGCTCTGATTTCACAGCGGGCGCTGTGACAGACCACACGGAGCAGCAGCCCCAGCATCGCCAGCAGCACCTTGCGCCCATGTCGCTCATAATTAAAAACAAAAGTTATACCAATATGTCAAGCATAATTTTTATTTCCAAAACGGGTTTAGTAAGGGTCTTCCCCCCTCTACGGACACCATCAGTAGGTTGGTCAACATAAATTTAAAGCATAATCGCAGGCAATGTCGAGAAAATCTTCTCACCTTTAGCTCGTACAACGAGTAGCTTCCTGCCCCAACTTCTCTCCTTCTTCGGGGACTGTGACTGTGCCTCGGCAGCGCCAAGGCAAATTAACATTTGTGTTTGGCTTTTGCTCTTTTATCCGTTTGTTTGGATTAATTTTAAATTCAGCCTGTCTGCCTCTGTGCCTGGTGCAGCCCGTCTCTGCATTCTGGTATTAATTACTTTGGCTTCCGAAATCGAATTTACATATTAAAGTCGTTTTAAGGTAAGCAGCCAGTCGGGCAGCCAGGCAGGCAGCCATCTCCGACCACGATCGTATCGTGACGGCATCGGGAGTGGGAAGGGAAGAGAAACGGCAGGGTGCGGTCGCCTGCGCAGTCGATCCTCTCTGCTTGATGGTGCAGCAGGTTAAATGGAAATCAGCGCCAGCCCCATCCACACACACAGTCCCTTTCCCGTCGTCCGTGGGCCGGAGTGGACAACTGGAATCAATGGAAGCGAGCGTCAACGACCATTTCACAAATCGATACACAAAACAACTGCAGTTGCAGTTGGACGAGAGACGGGGGAAGGCAGGGCAGGAGGACTCTTTGGGTCGCCAAGTGTCGAGCGAGTCTTTTATTTGTTTCTCTTTCTCTTTGTTTTATTTTAATTTTTATTTTAATTGGAACAACATAATTCCTAGAAGTTCGCACGAACTCAGCTTAACACAGCGACAACACACGAGCTGTGCTAATGGAGTTCGTCTGTTTGGCTTCGACTCGGGTTTGCTGGTGTCAGCGACTGTCGCTGGGTGTTTCTCCCGGTCTCCCAGTCGCCCGGTCTCTCGATCTTCTCTCCTGCTCCGCTCCCTTAATCGCGCTGAGGGCATCGTAAATTACCCGATCGTGTATTGTGGCAACGGAAAAGAGGATTGAAAACAATTAAAAAATTGGCAAACACGAATCGATTGTGATTACAGTAAATTGTTGTCAAATTAGCTGCAAAATAAAAGAGAGAGAGAACGAAAAGAAGTGGGTGTAAGAGAGAGAGGGAGAAAAAGACTCAGTGCGACTCTGCGCAGAGAAAGTTGAACTACTGTCATGATTCAGGAAAGTGCTGAACTAGGACTAGAAATTCTCAGACCAAACGATCAATTATCAAAGTATATCGTAGAAGATTTCCCGATATATATCTAGAAATTAGCTAGAGACAGATCATTAGCTGCAGTTTACCTTTCTCCTTTGTTTTTTGACAACATAATTGTCGCCAGATATGAATAAGTTGTGCCCCCCACAAGGGGTTATCGCACGAGATCAACACATCAAAACTAAGAATTGAATATTTCAAATATCCCACAACATCTTCATAGCACACACACACACACGCAGAGATGTACGAGATTGATCGATCTTCAAATGGGCAACGGAATCGTCGTCGTCGTCGTCTCAGTTGAAATAATTATGAAATGTCAAACTTGTGTTCGCGCTCGATTACGCCACTTGACATGGCCAATTAATCTCGGCTTAATTGGTTTGTGCCACAACAACTCAAGAGAGGAGCAAAGAGAGAGATGGAGAGAGAGAGAGAGAGACGGAGAGCAAGGGAGAGGGAAGACAGGCGACACTCTGCCTCGGGAACAGACGGAGATCGATATTGATGTGCTTGCGCTTCTGATTTTCTCTTGTAAGATACAAACGCACAGGTATTTAGACAAGTGTATATATGTTGTAATACCCTGTAAATAACAAGGGGGGTATACTGAACAATAGGGAATTCAGTTAAGAGAATGACAAGGAATAAATGTGTAAAGTTCCTTATAAATAATAAACAGCATTTTAAAAAACATTTTCATTTTCGTTTTTCAACATAACCTAGAATTTCATATCAATGCAGTAAAAAAGGAAAAGTATTTACATGTTTATTATATACTATTTAGATCGGACTTTAATAAATCCTTCACAGCCCCGCAATGTAGCTGATATACAAAGGGAATATCAAGAGATATATTATATATTATTAAGCTAGTAAATATTTATTTATTGAAATTAAAACAATTTATTTAAACTATAAAAATAAGAATTAATTTATGATAAAAAAGAATTTAATTAGAAATATTTTGGATTCATAAGTTTAAAAGACCCTTCACAGCATACACAGGGTATCTACTAGTCCAGCTGTCTTGTGAATATTATGAATACACAATGTAAAGAATTGAACATAACAGTTTTTATATAACATTCTATTAAGAGCGAAGAATTAAAGGAAGTATATTGTATCTATTATGTACTATAAGGATCGTGTCTTGAAAGACTTCCACTGCAGGGTATCTGCTAGTCGAGTTAACAGTCTAGTTTTCTGCATACTTTTTGCTCTGGCAAAATTTGTCATATTTACCGACGCCGACGCGTCGTTCAAGGCTGCCAGCTCTGTGATCGATATATACTCGTATAGAGAATGTCGCCGAGACATGAAGCCTCGCCAGGATGAGGGGGCTGCACATATGGAGGCCGAGAGGCGGCGAGGTGGAGAGGCTGTCGCCAGAGTCGCCGTGACTTGTGCGTGCGTGTGTGCAGCTTTTTGCTTGATTTTCGCTGAGCTTTTCGAATCGAGTCGAGTCGAATCGAATCGAAACTGTGCCGGCAACGCCCGCCGCTTGTAGACATTTTATCAGATTCTTTAATTGCGTAAAACATTTTTGGATTCTTCACGTACGAAATTCCGAAACACCGCAGCTTGTTAAAATTCTTCTATCAATGAGCAGAGACGAGCGCAGCGAACGATCAAATCGATGATCGGCAGAGTAAGACACACACAGAGAGAGAGAGAGACAGAGAGAGAGAGAGGGAGAGAAGGAGAGAGAGAGACAGAAGTGGAACGCACGAAACGCCAATTAAGAAATTGACAAATTAAAGCTGAATGCTTTTTATAATCAAAACAGACAAAGCAAATAAGCAGGCGGACAGACGGGACGGACGGACAAGTAGTCGACCAAGTTTCAAGATTGTTTTAACAAAATTTATGAATTCAGTTGCTGTTGTTGTTGTTTTTGTTGTTGCTGCGACAAGTGGCAACTTGTTTAATTTGCTTTTTGGCCTTATTGAAACGAACGATTTGACATTTATTTGCATTTCGAGGGAAAAACTTTCTTTTCTCTCGCTCTCTCTTTCTCTCTCTCGCTCTTCGTGTTTGGCTTTTTGCTTCTCTGTCGTGTCGCAGCTGCTGCCAATCGGCGGCAAATTAACGCAACGGCTTGTTGCAATCTCAGAGAGAAGTTTTTTGTTGTTGTCGCTGTTGTTGCTGTTGTTTTTTGGTATTGCAACGACAGCAATCAATCGATCAAGCGATCAAGCGATCAAACGAACGAGCGAAAGCTGCACCGGCCATGTCAAAGTCCTTTGAGCCAATCGATGGCCAACGATGGCCAGCAGCAGCCCCAGCAGCCCCAGCAGCACCACCAGCAGCAGCAGCTTGAGCAGTAGCAGCCATGGCTGCTGCCTGCATTCCGAAATGACAAAACAGTTAAAAAATAATTAATTGCGTTGCCTTAAATGGCCTAAAGCGGTTTGGCTTTTTGCCTGCCAGCCTGTTGAATCGCTTGTTTGCAACCTGCAGCAGCAGCAGCAACAGCAGGAGCAGCAACAACATGTTGCACATTCGCAGTGCGTGCTGCGTCTGCTTTGTGTCTCATTCTCTCTTTCTCTCCCTCTGGTTGCCCATTTTGGCCTTTGTTTTTACTACCAGCGGCCACTTTAGGGCTTATTAATGATGGATTCTCCTCAATTGCAGCAGCGGCAGTTTTTTTTCTCCCGGCTGCCTTCGCTTTTATTGCGCAATGTGCAACGACAACTTGCAACTTGAGCTGCTGCCGCTCTGGCCCCCAATGTATGTCAACGGCGCAACAGTCCTGAATGACAAATGAACAAATGTTTGCAGCAGCAGTTTTTTGTGACCTGCTCAGCTCGGGCCTGCTTCCGGGCCTGGGGCATGCGGCATGGGGGCTGTGGTGCAACATTGTACTAAACGGTTTGGCAGCTCGCCGACTAATTTGGGCCCCGGAATGATGAGCAGAAAATGGAAATTGATAACAAACTGTCAGGAAACAATTGCAAGTTCAAGACAAACTTTATATGTGGAATAAATGAAAGGAAATAATGAAAGTAATTGAAAGAAAGTAAATTTTAGTATAAGAAATAATTTTGTAAAATATATTATATATACCCAGGAGATCTTGGCAAAATATGGTGTGGAAGCTAGATTAATTTACACACGACGTTGCAGCACTTCTTCTTTATTCGAAACGCTAATACAGAATGCCTCTTAATGTAAGATTACATAGGTTTAGCATAAGCTTAACATAGTCATCGTGTTATGTAAGTATCGATATATCAGTGTGACCCTATACCCGCCTACTACAAAAATAAGATTTAATAAATATTTTCATCATTATTTGTTAAACAATTTAAAAGTTAAAATTAAATTTCAATAATCTTACTTATTTTTATAAATTTTTGCTACCTCGTTTCAATATTTAAACTGATTTGCATAATATAAAATTTGTAAAAAATATTGTAAATAAATTAGCTAATAAATTGTCAATTTAACGTTATATGCGGCCATAACATTCAGCATTATTTCTTTATACAGAAGCAGAACAATCTATATACTAAATCATTCTGCTAAATGTCAGCTGAATTCCAGCCCAACGTGTCTTCGGTATTTCGGTGATCTATTAAATAAGATATCCCAGATTGATGCTCTCGATTAATGAGTAGCCTGAAATTCAAGTCAATCGAAAAACAGGTACGACGCCTAATAGCGTGAAACAGACTTGTCTACTCGCTCCATAATAATAATCATCAATCCTATGGATATCTGAAATATCTTATGCCATTGTAGGGGAAAAACAATATAAATAAATCACGCAGAATGTCGCTTAGACAAACAAACTAATTTTCACTTTTATTTAACAAATGAGTTGTCGTACACACACACACACATACAGAAGACAGACAGACAGAGGCACACCCAAACATCGTCACGATCTCACGATCATAAGTTCGGATCTGTAACGAGGCCCAACGAGCTAGTTTTAATAACTCGAGCTACGAAATTGGCAGCCACCAAAGATGGTTATGCATGGAAGAAGAGAGGGAGGAAGAGAGGAGTCTATGTGGATTCCAAGTAGATCTTTATTTATGCGATGTACCCCGTTTACAGATCGTAAGAGAGCAGAGACTAAGAGAGAGTAAGATTAGCGATCGTCCCAGAAGAAACGACAAATCGATAAATTTCAATCAACAACAACAGCAACAATTGTCGTGGGCCTGTTGCATAATTAGACAGCGCAAAGATCCAACCAAATATAATACACAAACATACCATACACGATAGATACGATATGGTATACAGGTATTTCTCTGCTGCCTCATTGTTTGCTCAGCAGAGCACAGTGGATCCCATTGTATGGGGAAAGCGGCCAAAAATACTTCTAGTTGAGGTAGACACTTAAAACTTAGCACAAAATTTTCTTATTTTTATAGCAAAATTATATGCAAAAATCAGCCCGACCGGACGACTATATCACATAGCTGTCATATGAACGATCAGTTTGAAATTAAGTGTTAGTATGGAAAACTTTTTTGTTTTCAATTATCTTGCAACGAAAACTTGGAATTCTACATAAGAAATTGGTATATATATCCAGGGCGAGCTTAGCGAAAATTGTATGCTATATCATATAGCTGCATGAGCAAACCGAATATAAACACAAATCATAAAATAATACGACATCACAAGAACGAAAACAACACTACAACAACAACAACAACAATACAACATCAATACAATAACAATACCACAACACACCAACACAAAATAAAAAGCAACAACAGTCAGCACGTGCTTTTTAAAAATTTAGGTTAGGTTACGTTTTTGTATTTTTATTGCAATAGGGCACCTTTCGGCACTTGAATTAAACGTTTTCTTAATTTTAAAATGTTAATAAACAATGCACAAAAAGAATTATTAAGGTAAGTGGGAATGAACATAACGAAAACTCCATCGAAAGATAGCAAATATAAACAAAGAACATCTGAAACTATATACTAAACACAACACTAATTTACGCAAAACACAGAACGTCGGACATGTTATTTTTGTTTTAAAAATATACTAAATACCATTATTTATTATACGAATGCCTTCCATTGCAGAATAATGTCGATTTATAAGGATTTTTATTGACTTTACAGACAGCTTCACTTGCAAGTTGCTCACGCTGCAATAATCGATTGATATTATGCTGTCTCTTTCGATGCTATTCTTGAAGCGGACAGTTAGAGCAAAACAAAAGCATGAATAAATTTGAATAGCTAGACCAATTATGAGAAAGTAATGATACAGTTAAAGTCAAAATTTGGACTTTGATTTTTTTATTTTTGGCCTATGGGGGGAACCACTGTGCAGAGGCAGCACTAAATGAGATTTACGAGTGCCGATCAATGGAATCATGGGGCGCAATTAAAATCAGCTTAATAATTTCCCCAAATTCAATGCGATGCGATCGTATATCGTATATATAATAGAAGAGCATCGCTGGCCCGATGCGATAAATAAAGTGTGATAATAATTTTATGAAAGCGAACCGTGGGCAACAAATCAAGCGAACATAATACGCAGCGAGGGCATAAAAGAGATTTGAAGAAGGCATTTACATTCATGAACATAAATCTAGAGACGCGTTATACTATTCTCGAATCGGACAGGCAACAATTTCATTATGAACCCCGAAACGAGTCTGCTGTGTGCGTGTGTGTCTTTGAATGCACTTCGAATGGGCGCACGAATGAATGAAGCTGCATCAATGAATGAGTGAATGAATTGATCGAACTAGTTGCCGCCTTGAAGAACACTGCACAATAGACTGACCTAAGTGATCGCAGGACACTTTCTAGATTTATTGCAGGTTGCAGGTAGCACTACCCAAACACCTTCCAGCACCTTGGTGGTCGTTCTAGGGAACTCCAGACTTGAACTTCATTCGAGCTTGGCACGTTACAAGCGCCGCGGCGCCGCAGCTTTTTTTTTAGCGGAAATCATAAAACTTAACCCAAAAATTAACTTTAATGTAAGCTTGGGTCTGCTAATTAAGACATGGATGCATGAGCTGCTACGCTTCAGTGCATCGCTCATTGCCCCCTTGCCCGAGTCCGGCCTGGACTGGCTGCACCTTTCGACAAGTCATTGAGCTGTTAAATTCATTTAATGGCTTACAAAGGGCCCGAAGATGTTGGCACTTGGTTTATTATTAATTTTTATTGCCAAAGGATTCCCATGATCCCGCACGATCACGTTGCAACGTTGCAACCTGCTGCGCTTTTGTTGCAGCACCCCTCGCACGAAATTCAAGTGCGCAACGGCAAAAATAAAGGGACCCTTTTTGCTGAATGAATGAATGCACTCACTTGTGCACTCACTTCATTCATTCATGTTCTCTATTCATTCATTCACAGCAGCGTGTGGGTGTGGCCAAGGGGATTACACTAATGCGTGCAACATTTTAATACACTCCGCTTTCCTCGAGGATTTAATGATCTCTTCTTCGTGCTCTCACTTTGAAGTGTTCGCCCCGCACTCGTCGCAAATTCGCAAAAAGGATTTTGTGTCCCACCTCGCATTGTGCTTGAACAACACGAGAATCCTTTCACAGTGACTGTCATTCTTCGCTCTCAAGATCCTTTCATATTTATGGCCGCATATTTCTCATGTCACAAAGTCAAAAACACTTGAGTCGCCTCAAGTGTTTGTTGTCTAAGCGCATTGTCCATGCGGCAATCTTTCTCTCGAGAGAGAGATACAGCCACTGATCATGCACTTGACCAGCACAGCACACTCCGTTGTCCCTCCCCTCACTTCATATCTCTCTTGAAGGGCTCTTAAGACTGGTCAAGTGCCCGCTGAGCAGGTGCTCGCACGAGCCGCTCGTCCTGACTTTGCGTTTATCCGATTATCCCGATGCGCTTAACTCCTTGACGCGGCTTAGTCAGCAGTTTGTTGTTGTTGTTATTGTACAGTGAAGCCTTGCCATTTATGGCAAATGCCAGTTCATAATTTAGACCAATGAATATTCATCGAAATCAATCAAATTAAAATGCTATGCCAAGATTCCATTTCAGTTTTGCATAGTTATAATTCATTATACGAAATTAGCCATGCATCGCAATATATCATCGAGTTGTTATAGCCTTAGCTGATGCTAGAGATTCCAAATAGGGTATTTAAGTGGATGCCAACATGCCCTTAAGAGCGATAATTAGTTGCAGTTTTTAATAAATTAGTTTACTCAATTGAATCGATATACTTTTAAAGTTATGGAGATCTGGCAACACTTTCGTTTTGCCAATCACATTTATTCAAATATTTAATTTGCATATTTATCTGTAATCGATATTCTTGTAATCATCGCTAGCCCTTCTCTTTCCATCGCTATCTG
Source organism: Zaprionus africanus (assembly GCA_018151435.1). Classification (NCBI taxonomy): domain Eukaryota; kingdom Metazoa; phylum Arthropoda; class Insecta; order Diptera; family Drosophilidae; genus Zaprionus; species Zaprionus africanus. The sequence continues at coordinate 109,729 of JAECXB010001625.1, forward strand.
CCAAGCACGACACATGTGCCGCCATTGAAATGTTGCAATAAAGACAAAATCAATCTAAAACTTTATATTGAACAGTTAAAAAAGGTTTGAAACATGAGGAAATCATTTCTAGTTGGATTTTAGCACACAATTTCCCATTACACCCGCACAGACATGGGTTTATATCTATGCTAATGTTTATTAATGATGGCGCATCGCATGTCTCTACACCTGGCGTCAAAATGAAGCCAAGAGAATTAATACGCTCACGCTTGGATGTCAAGAGGGAACAGCAAGCGAGAAGCGAATAAACTAAGAAATCGATGCGAGCGTTGTCTCATAAATACGCATGAAGTGAGAAGCCATGAATCCCCCGGCAGATCCTACTCATTCATCGCAGGCCGGGAGAAGTGCGAGAGTGTGTGCGTGAGAGATCACAGAGCAATACTCCCGCTATATCGTATACATATATAGTTTCCCCTTCTCCTCCGTGGCAGTGATGCATCCGTTGTGCGCTTACGCAATCGACGCGAGCTCATTACGAGCTTGCTGCCATGCCTCATGCCTCAAGCTGCAGCTGGCTAGAGGCAACTGGCAACTGACAGCAAATGGCAATTGCAACTTTTTGTGTGGTTTTTAATTAACGCTTTTGCACAATGCTTGTCTAATTACGCCTTTGGTGCGATGCCACCGCACAACGGCTATGGCAACTGGAAACTGGCAACAGGCAACTGGAAACTGGCAACTCGTGGCGCATCATCGTCAGCAGCTGCGTCTCGTTCATCCTGCAGGATGAACAATAGCTACCGTGGACGATCATCGCATGGCAATTAGGCATAGGCAGTATTTAATGCATTATTAATTGTATTAAATTAGCATTGCAATGTGGCAGCAACAGCGTCTTCTTCTGCGACTGCAACAGCAACTGTTGCTGCTGCTGCGGATGATGATGATGAAGTCATTGTACGCACCGGCGCAGATGCCAATTTAAAATGGCCAAAATAAATTGGTGGCCACGGCGCAAAATAGACTATCATCAATTGAGAATCAATATGTCACATAAATTGGAAGGGAAATCAAAAGCGAAAAGCTAAATAAAAATTCGAAATTGCCAAACGAAAATGGACAACGGCGACGGGGCCAAGTCGCAGTGCGATTACTTTGCTATAATTCGCTCTTATTGTTGTTGCTGTTGTCCGCGCGCGGTTTTATTGGCCACTTTTGGCCACATCAGCGACAACGATGAGACAGGCGAGCTTCCTGCCCAGGCCAAGCAGGCAGGCAGGCTAGCAGGCACCCCCGATCCGTTGCCATTATTATGCGCATGTTGGCATTACATTGTTGTTGTTGTTATTGTTGTTGCTGCTTCAGGTTGCTCCTGGCTGCTGTTGTTGTTGCCGGATTTGTCAGCGATCCTCAAAGTGATAAAAATTGCTCGTAAATCCTTAACGAGTGGAACTAACACGCGCTCGAGAGCGCAACTCGATCGAACTGCCCCCACTCCAGCGTTCCCTTCCCACTGTTCTCGCCCCCCTCCTCCCACACACCACATTTGTCTTTTTAGCGAACTCCCAAAACAACAACAACAGCAATGAAACAATGGCCGATCCTGGCCAAGTTTCGCAATGGACGCTCTCTCATCTCTTGATCTGCATTGTTAGCCGGAGCAGCATAGCCTGGCCTGGCATCGCTGGCTTCTGTTTCACTTTGCATTCAACATTGAAGTCGACTCGAGACGAGTTGCAACACACACACTGAGCACTCTCCAGCACCACCAACACCACCACCACATGGCAGCAGATTCTGTGGAACTCACAGCAACACCAACGCTCCACTTTATGCATCTCAAACACCAAATTGACTCCATTAAATTCCAATTGTCCAATGTTCGCGCGCATCTCATTCGAATTCTTCTACTTATGCCGGTCGCAACGAGTTGAAGGTCATTATTATTATTGGTGTTAACGGCTTTTGTGGCTCCTTCCATAGTGAGCGATCATCATGCGAGATAATATGATAAGTTCCACAATTTACATAGATAAATTGATAAGCGAGGCAATGGAAGAAGTTGTCTAGATCAGGGAATAAAATTACTAGGGCTGGGTTTCCAAGAAATGCTTTCATGTTTAAGTCATTCCTTCAATAAAAATATCAACTGTATTAAAACATCGATAGTAGAGAAGGAAACAAATAAAAACATACAATACGATGTGACCAAGGTCGCCTACACAAACATCGTAATAAGATATCTATCATATCATCTATATATCTATATCATAATTTAACATCAATAAAGTGAAATACAATAGTTGTTGTTGGCCTTATTAAGAAGACATGTACAATATCATTTCGATTTCTACATCATTACTTATCGAAATGAAACCTTATATACCTTTTACCTTGTAGAGTTTATGCATAATATGAATAATAAAATAAATTTAAGTTCAATAAGACATGAAATATAGTTACTTAATCAACCAATATACTTGAGTAACAATTAAATTAATTTCTTAAAATAGAATTTACACAAATCAAATAACAAACTATTATAAGAATTAGTAAAAAAAGGCGCAGTGAACAAATTACAGCTTTAAAAATTATAATTTTTTAGTTATTTGCTATAATTAAGCAACAGTTGTTTTGTTTCAAATTGTAAACTGCGGAAAGCAAAACAAAAACATTAACGTTCACTTTGAATGTAAAGACTGTTCCAGATACAATATCCCTATAGTATCGAATACATATGTATACCGTTGTTACTTTAATCGATGCCAGGCAGGCACCCTCTCTTATTGGCCTACAGAGATTAAGACAGGTTTTTAGGGATCCAAAGCGAAACTAAACGAATACAAGTTGACAATAAAATTAACAAATTTTTGTTTTGACTTAACGATCAGCAAATTAACATACTTACAACACACACACATACACGTGCATGGCAAACAGGTTTCCCCGTGAGCAACTTTACTTGGCCACTTGGTGGGCGACCACCCAGTAGCCACCTGCGGAGCAAGGGAGCCCAGTCTTGCGGTCTATGCCATAAGTAGGTGTTGACAGTTCGCCGGAATAATAACTACTTTAAAATGAAGCCCGATAATTAACGACAAACGATTAATGACAGCGTTATCTAAGCGTTTGACAAAACGCTGCGTCGCGACATCCACAGCGACAGCCACAGCAGCAGCCGGTTGGGATGCTTGAGTTCAGATGAGTTCAGCCGCAGCGCCGTCAGTGTGGAGGCGCGGCGATCCAGCCCGCCCCCTGCTGTTCCGCATAATTTGCAAATGATTTTTCGTTGATAAACGCCACAGCGGCATTCATTTTCCAAATACTCCAAATCCTTTTAAAGCACTCCAGTTCACCCGACTACTTGCCTCCGCATTTGTTTGTTTGTTTGCTCTCTAGAAAAAATAAAATAGATGTCTCTTTAGTCTCCGCTCCGAAGCGCATAATTAATGCGCCCTGCGATGGGTAGTCCTAAGTAGGGTGTCGCCCCTCCTAATACACATAATTACGTTGTTTCATTAACAGCATTAGCTCCCATCATATTTCACTCCGCCGAAGAAGACACGATGCCGCCACGACGGCTTGAGGTGCTGCTCGCGGCGCTCTCGAGGGTTCTCTTCCTGCTTGCTCGAGTGCAAGATTTATTGGCATTAGCAGATCACCGAAAATGCCTGCAGTGTGCTGGGTGGCAACTAGATATGTGTGTGTTATGCGACTTATCCATTAGGATTGTCATTTACCAAATTCCAGCTACTTAGGCGCACTCTTTAGATTGCTAGTGGTGGCAATAGGGAATCCACTTAAGACTTATGCGTTTTTAAGTACCAATCACGGCTGGTTCACGCGCACATCTCTAGCGTGGGGTATACCCTGTAATTTAAAAAATGAGAGTAGTAAAGTTGAAATGGAAAAGTTACAGATTTCATTCAAAATGCAATAGAATTTAATTTAAAACAATTTTCTTTTAGTAGAATAGCAATGAAACATCACACAGTATAAATTAACAAATTTACAGGGTATCCACTAGTCGTTCACTCTCAACTATACCTTGATTTTTCATATTCAGTACGAATAATTGAGTAAACACATGTAAAAATGCAACTTGAAGTACTTTATAGGGTATTTGCTAGTCGATCACACTGCCTATTGCGTCGCCTCCTACGTGTTATGGATTATTAACGTAATGGGTTGTGCACGGGCATATGACGGGGCATTGATCATGCACTCCCGAGTGGCTGCGACACAAAACTGACTAATGCAATCTCAAGTATGTGCGACATGCCGACTGCGGCGAGTGCAGCACGGGGAGACGGAGGAGCTTCAACATGTGGCATAAAAAGAGATGAGCAGCAGCACCCTCCCTCGTAGACTGATGTGGCTTGTCGATTTTATGTGCAGCGGCATGTTGCCATTGGCCTGCCGCGACCGATTGCTGCTGCTGCTGTTGTTGCTGCTGCTTTGCCACTTGGTGCGGCAAGTTCTCGCGCTCGCACGCATTTAAATACCTAATAAAAGTTACACTTGAAAATTAATGAGCAGCGTTTTAGGGCAACATTTATGGAACACGACAAAGTGACAACACTTGAATTAAGTTGTTCGCAGCCGCTGCTGATGGCTCTGCCGCTGTCGCTGGCACGCTGCGACTGCTGCTGCTCCATATTGTTGTTGCTGTTTGCCTTTCAGATGTCACTTCGTGGCATTGCCATTGCCATTCCGCGCCTGTCGCTGCTGGCTGACTCTCGCCGAGATTTCATTTTAGTTGGTGTAATAAATTTTGTGGTTTAATGGGGCGGGCGTTTGCCGACGTCGCATCGCAGCAGCCGTTGCGGCAGCGACGTCGGCAACGCTGTGAAGTTTTGCTTTGATATTCGAGCGTCTATTAATGAAAACGTTGCCTTGCCGCCTGCCTGACTGCCCACTTTCCTGGCCTATTCGTGTTTTATAGGGCACGGTTCCTTTTTTAATGCACTCTCTCGAGCGACTCACGCCGAGCCAAGCATAAACGAGGCTATTAAAGTGACAAAAATTGACACTAATCATGCTTGGTTGCCAAGCAAAAGGGTGGCCGCCCATTTGCTAAGCATGTGCACTCCAAACAAAGGGCGAGAGGGAAAAAAGGGTTGATCTTACATTGCTCCAAGCAGGCGCGGGAGGCATGATGTAGTGCTGTCATGTATCAGTCTAGCGATAATTTATTGATCAGCAGCCAAAACAGCTCATTTGTTAATATTACGCTACCAGTGTTGCCACAAACAATGCTCTATATCAAATAAAAATTAAGAAAAAGTGTACACACAACTAATGTAGGTTTGATTACAAAAAATACTAAATGCAAGTTATCGATTATTTTAAACACCCGCTTACTCCCACCAAATATAGAAATAATCTCATCAAAGTATTTATTCATATCGAAAGCTGTTTGCCACCTGCCATACTCGGTGTTAAGCCATAAGCCGGACGGATACTTAAGGCCATCGATGCCTCGTACAAGCTTAGCCGGGAGCTGCGTCTCGGACAACACCATTGCTAAACGCAGCAAAGTAAATTGTTCGATTAATTGGATTTTAACAGCGACAAGTAGTCGCCGCCAGGCCAGGACAACAGCCAATGAGCAGCACCACAAAAACTGCAGCATTCCCCAGTAGCAGAGGCAGCCGGCACAGCCCCAACGAACATGAACTCCTCTGTTGTTGTTGTTGCTGTTGTCGTTGCAACAAAACGAAATAGAGATGAATTTACAGCTACAAATCGCTTGATCAGTCAACGTTTTAGCCACGTCTAATTGTCAGTCAGTCAGTCAGGCAGGCACAGCCAGTCAAGTCGTCAACCAGGCAACAGTGGAGCCAAGCCAAGAAGAAGATGTGGAAGAGAGAGAGAGAGACGAGCAAAAACGAGGCCCCAAAGTTGAATTTTTATTGTTGTCACAGCAATTTCAATTGGTTCGATGAGCATTCCAGCATTGCACGCGGCCAACTAGCGCAGCGACAAAAACCGCATAACAAAATAAATAAATAAATAAAACAACAGAGCGAGAAAGAGCGAAAGAGACTGCGAGATAGGGAAAGAAACTGGCTTAGACACGGGAGACACAGCTCCATCATCGATATTATGTCGCGGGGCAGACGATTAATGATTGCCAAGGTGAAGATCTCATCGGCAGGCAGTTGCTCATGTGTGTGTGTGTGTGCTGACTTTTTGTCCCACTGCTCAATGTCAGCCATGCAGTCAGTTCGTCAGTTTGTCAGTGTCGCTGTCTCTCTTTCTCTCTCACTCTCTCTCCTCTCTGCGACACTTGGTATTTATGCCAATTAGTATGAAATTTCTTACGTGCCTGCAGACAGCAGCGCGGCTCCAACTCCAGCTCCATGTGCCGTCTTCGTCACAAGCTCTGCTTCTTCCATCTCCTCGTCTTGCTGTTGTTGTTGTTGTTCGCTTGCGCTGCTTCCGCTAAAACTGGTCCAGTTCCATTTCACGATTTCACCCTAATGCGATAACTCCTGCCCGGTGCTGAATCGATCGTCTGCATTCGTATTGTCCCCAGGCCAAAGCGGCCTTAGCGCCATTTTTGTCGCGCTTTGTCGCTTTGGCGCTTCTGTTCTTTGCCTAATCAACGTGGCCAAATCGCGACAACACCACAAATATTTTGTTTTTAATTTGCTGATCTGCGTTTTGCTCAAACAATGTGTACACACTACGCAATAGGAATTTGCATATTCTTATATGCAAATCGATAAATTCATAAGGTATATTAATATCAGCTTTCCATTATATTACAACTTTTAAATTACATTAATTGATCTCATATAAACATTGCAAACACAATAATATTAATAACCCCACTGCATTTCTATTTCTGCACACGTAAAATTTCAATTCAGGCCTTATCAAACCTTAAGCACTATGTAATAGGAATTTGCATTTTCAGATATGCAAATCGATAATTCAATCAATTGGAAGGCTTCCACACTATCGATGATCAAATTGATTTTGTATAAACACAATAAAATGTGGGCTACACTATTTTTTATGTCTTTATTTCTTTGTATTTTGCATTTTAATTCTAGCTTAACACAGCCTGAACAGTGTTTACACCTAAGAGCACGTTTAATCTATAGTTAATCAACACTGCAATTTAACTGGTCACACAGTAATTGCTAATTATTGTTTTTAAAATGAGAACACTTTCCTTTTTAATTTTAGTGCATAAAGACTTTAAATTTGAATTTCTTGTTGATCAGACCGACAAATTTGCCACAATTTTCCGCCCAGCAAGTGCCGCAAATCGGCCCACAGCGCGAACTTGGTTCGCACTCAGCTGCCTCGTTAGTCGGCGGCGGCTGCAATAATTGAGCAATTATTCATTCAAATGGATTGCCAATTTCGCTGGCCAACCCACCAATATACCCAGGACAGCCAGTCGGACGGACAGCCCAATGCCAGAGCCAATTTAGCCAACATCGGAGCACCACAACAGAACAGAGTCGAGTCGAGCAGAGCGCATCGCATCGGAGTGGAGTTCGAACTGCAATTGCGATTGCAATTATAAAACAATCACTTGTCCGACTAGGCGGCTCCCGGTCGCCACCTTAACGGCTGCCCATTATTTTGGGGCGGCGGCCACGCAAATTGTGCTTACTTAATAAGTCGTACAACCTGCTAATGTGAGCAATTTACCAAAGGAACGCGCTGTGCCGGCTACCGTGGCACAGTCACTGTCGCAGCTTGGTCGACCTGGACTCGGAGTCTGCTCTGCATGGCATGGCATGGTCTGCGGGCCGTCCGCGCGCATGCGCAAAACGCGATTGCAATCAGCAAGTGGATGGACCCAGGTTGACGGTAGCCAGCTCCCAGACCCCGATGTCCAGGTGTGTGTGTGTGTGTGTGTGAGTGCGCACAATAAAAGGTGCGAGCTTCAGGAATTTATGGGCCAGCTTGGGGTACGCGGCGATAAGCTGGCGGAGTAGAGTGGAGCAAGCACTCACAGTAGCCGAGAAGCAAGAAGAAAATCGCTGGGACAGCACACCTAATTATTATAAATAAACCAATCGAACAATAAAGATCTACTGGACAACTTTCCACGAACTGTGGCCCGCTTGGTTGCGCCTAAGAACTTAATCGCAAATGAGATTCACAGCCATAGCTGGAGAGGAGCAGGAGCAGGCGGTAGCAACGCCATCGATAACACAATCGACGGCGATGATGATGAGGGGCCCAAAATGCCGGCTGACGAGACGCAGTGGCCGCTCCTGGATTAATCGCTGACATGGGCCACGGATGAAGCGGAGGAGGGGAAGCAGCTGCAGCAGATAACGCGCTGACGTAGTTAAACATATTGTAATTGCCGGCCTGATCGGCTGCCGTTTGGCCAAAATGCCAAAACCCGCCAAAAACGGGTTTCTCTCCTGGGCAACCTTGCCTTGGCTGACTTGGTCATTGTTTGCCCTGGTCGCCGTAGCAGTATCTCGGGCTCAGCATCAGATTACCACTCTATGTGCAGACAAAGGCACAGCGAAACCGAGCCGAGTCGTGGCGAGTTGCCTTGAGTCGCGTCGAGCCAATAAGTGGAAGGCGTCGCGACATTGTCCGTGTCTGCTCCTCCTTCTCCTCCAGTTGCTGCTGCTGCTGCTGTTGCTCCATCCCATCTTCGCTGCTTGGGCCTTTGATTTTTGTGGATCAACAGCAGCAGCAGCCTTGCACAGTAGCCGTTCGATAATTTGCTACGGCATTCCGAGTGTATGTCTCCTTATCCCGCATGTCAATCAAGTTCCTAATTATTCTTTGAATGCAAAAGATAATTGGCCTTTTTGGACTCGCGACACGCGGTCCAGACAGAAGGATATCAATTTCAATATGGAGAGCGACCGCAACCGCATGATCCTTTGACAGTTTTGTGGCAATTATGACAAACAATAGGGCCCAGCGGAGTCGTTTCAGACGGTTGCCCCTAATCAACACGACTAAAATCCAATTAAGTCCATAAACAGCAATAAAGCAGGAAACCTAACTCAATAGGCACGGAAGCCCAATATAACATGGAATCGAAACTTTAATACCCTTATTGGCAGCAGACTCACTGGATGTAGAATAAGACTTTATGGAGTTGCAATAAAAATAAATCCGAATGCGTTGAGAGAAAAACCGATTGTACAAGTTTGTACTCACAAGAGAGCTATCGATATTATAAGCACTGGCAGTAGTGTTGCCAATTATAAAAAAGTTTTTTGGGCAAATTAAATTTAGTATGAGAATCAATTAGTTTTCAGTTATTTTTATAAAATAAAATCTCAGTTGAAACGTTTGATTGTTTTTTTTTGTGTTCTCTTTTTACCACCTAGAAAGGAATATACTTAATATTTTGTTTGGTATATTTTCGTAACTGTCGATATATTTTAAATACACGTATATTTTCTATCGATATGTTACTAATAGTTTTCTATATTTTTTACAATTTAGCGAATATGCTCGACTGCAGTGGAAGCGCATCCACGGAAGCTGCAGCTAATTCATTTGGCGTCGCAGCAGGTTGCCCGACTTTGACTCCGTGGGCTATCTATGAGTGGTAATCATGCTGGGAACGCGTTGCACTGAGTGTCTATAGTGGTGTGTCAGTGTGATTCTGTGCCTATGTGTGCCTGTGTGTATCTGTTGTCCTGGCGATTCGGCGAAGTGCAGTCAGCGATCGCTTCAAGTGCAATGAAATCACACATAGACAGCTCCAAAGATAGTCTGGAAATGAGCAGAGCGGTGAGGGTAACGAGGGCAGGGGCCTCCACGATCGACACTTTGTACGTTAGTTTTGCAGTGTGTGTTGTGTAAAACGATTGGCGCGTTAATCAACGTACAAATTTCCTACTTATATGGCCAGCGAATTAAATCGTTCCCTCGAGATCTCGGCCAGCCACATTGGACCAGGTCTGGTCGGAGCTGGCTTCACTGACAGCTGGCGATTAGAACTGGAGCGATAAATTATACAATTGCCATGCGTGAGAGCAGAGCTCGATGAAGGCAGCTCCAGCTACAGCTACAGCTCGATGAGTGCCGGAGAAGGAGGAGCAGGGGCGGCTCTCGAACAGGTCCCCCAGCTCATCGGGCAGTGACAATTACACTGATTGCATTAAATATATATGAGGCCCATATATGGGCCACAGGCCATGTTATTCCATGTCTGAAGGAGGAGGGGGAAGAGTGTGTTGACTAACAGTTTTGAGACTTCATGGAAAATTTGTAATTTGTGCAATTTGCTGCCCCGCAAGGTATGCAGCGAAAAAAAACTGAACCCATTGGAAACTATGCAAATTACGGCGCGATACGAGGAAAGAATTAAACCCTGCACACATTCGTTGCTGTTTTTGTTGGCGCGGTTGTTGTTGTTGCTGTTGTTGTGTGCACCTTTTTGGTGACCCGAGCACGTCGCAGAGCACAATTATGTAGCGCGGAAAACGAAAAATCAATTAAGCCCAACAGAGGCCGAACCTTTCCGAGCTAAACGGCTAAACAATTGCGCATAATTACACTCGGGGTCTGCGACTGCATTGCCTCAATTTGTGCATTTGCATAGGCAACAACTGCAACAACAACTACAAGCACATCAACAACAACAAGCTCTGTAACAATTTAAGTTGAAAACTAGAAAAAAGTGAACGACCCCAGAACGAAGGAAAGAGGAAATTGTAGTAAGACACACCCAATATCGTAGACCGAAAGTGGCTCCAATGAGTCAGGGGGCAGCCGACTTACTATATATGTATATACTATATAGAGGAACTTAGTTCCACAATCGCAAGAATACTATAGCAGTCCGGTCATTAATTCATCTTTAAACTGAAATGTCGTTTTACTTATAGTTATTATTTTGAATACAAAAAAGCTGAAGTTGAATGGTGAGCACCAGTTTAAGGTTCATCAAAATGAATAATACGATTTCTAAACTTTATTTTGCATCGACTTTTGTCATTAACAAATTACGCAGCACTTCAATAAGTGCGAGCTCTGCAACCGGCGCTGCAATATGCAAATGCGAATGCCCTCGAGTTGTTTTGAATTATACAAACCATGGAAATAAATGTGCATTAGGAATGCTAAAGAAATGCACATCGAATTTTTACGGGGGGGAAAACAATAGTTGAACAACAACGATTGCAATAAAATTTCGCTTTATTGCTAGTAGCAAAGAATTTGAAAAGGAATTCAGAGCAAACAAATGAAAAATCGATGAACACTTTTGGGAATGGAAACTATTTGCACAGTTTTAGGTAGGCTTTGCATAGCAAACGCTTATAATTATTAATGTTTAGTACTAGCTAAATGTTGCAGACATTGCCAGTTTTTGTAAATGCGTTGCACGCAGCGTTTTCAAATAATCGAATAATATTGTTTGTGCGCGCCAAATGAAGCAATCAGCTGACTGGCGTAGTGGCAACACTGTGCATTCAGGTTTCCGTGTTGGAAAACAGACGCAGATCGATGGCGATACACATAGCGATAGTTCGAACCGAATCAAAAACAAAAATATATCGAAAGAATCAAAGTAGAGGAGACGAACAATCTGCGACAGAAGCATCATGGACAAGTTGTTTGTTTACATCCATCTAGGCCCACGCATAACGCCACTTCAGACATTCATGCTCACCATTTTTACTGTTTCAATTCTACTTGCCATGTAGTCATTGTCGCCGAGCCTGGACATTGTCTATCAGTACGTCATAAACTTTGTGACTGCTTGTGGATTGTCTGCGCTGATTGAAAACGAGTGGCTGCGTCTCAATGTGCCCAACGTGCTGCGTCTCTTACCATAAGACCATAAGGTATGGAGGTTTGTGCTCTATATATATGTTTTATCTGTTGTTCTACATCCATAGAATCGTACAGAGTAGCAAAAAATTTTAAAAATATTCCGCTGTTGGATTTTGAAAAAGTGCGGGAAAAAAGCTGATCTGGCAACACCGCGCCGGCAGACCACATCGATCACACATCTCAGTCATGAATATCGATAGTCTTTTCGATAAAAAAACATGCGAACGATGCCACAGTCTGGCAACTTGCAATAATAAGTATCGAGTAGTTTCGTCTGACAGCTTCGAGGTTGAAGAAGAAGAATTAGCAGCAAACATAATACGCGATGTGAGAACTGAGAAAGTGCTTTCAAAAGGCTGATTTCAATTGTTTTATTATAGTTTTTAAGTGAATTCAAGCTCTTCTATCAAATTGCAACTAATAGAGAGTGAAAGTCAAAGGCGAATATCTCAAGGACTACCCGTGGGCCGTGAAACAAAACCAACGCAAAAATGGCGGATCCACTCAGTCTGTTGCGGCAATACAACATAAACAAAAAGGAAATCATCGAACGTGATAATCAAATAATATTCGGTGAATTCTCATGGCCCAAAAATGTTAAAACCAACTATCTCAAATATGGGTAAGTCTAGCAGCCGGTAAAGCTGTCAAAAATGTATTGCAAATATTTAAATTTTGCCAACGCATTTCGGCTTGCAGCTCTGGGAAAAAGGGCGCTCCACGTGAATACTATACTCTGGAGTGCCTGCTGTACTTGCTCAAGAATGTTATGCTGCAGCACTCGGTGTATGTGCGGCAGTGTGCAGCCGAGGATATACCCGCCGTAAATCGACCCGATCGTAAGGAACTGTTGGCCTATCTCAATGGCGAGACACCCACATGCGCTAGCATCGATAAAAGTGCGCCGTTGGAGATACCCACCCAGGTGAAGCGGACGGCGGATGGTGATGCGGCCAGTGGTGAGTCGGCTGCCAAAAAGGCACGTTTCGAAGAGACACAAGTGCAGAAGGTACGCGAACAGCTGGCAGCACGTTGGGATGTCAATCAAAAGGAAACTGCGGTCAATATGGACAATATTAAGTCTCTGTCGGAAACGATGTCGGTGGAGAAGATCGCTGCCATTAAGGCGAAACGTTTGGCCAACAAACGTACCACCATCAAACGCACTGACAACGAGGAGGCAATGGGAACCGACTTGCGTGCCATACTCGACTACGATGTGGACTCCACCAAGGATATTATAAGCCGAGAACGGCAATGGCGTACGCGCACCTCGGTGCTTCAGAGTACAGGGAAAGTGTTTGCGAAGAACATATTTGCCATGCTGCAAGGGATTAAGGCGCGTGAGGAGGGACGCAATCGTCCGCAAGCACCGAATCCCATTAAGATGCCTGAACCAACACGCATTGCCAAGCCGCAGCCACAGCTCTCTCAATACAATCGTTACGATCAGGAGCGTTTCAATCGCCAGAAAGAAGAAACCGAAGGATTTAAAATCGATACTTTGGGTACATACCACGGCATGTCGCTGAAGTCTGTCACAGAGGGATCACTGGCGCAACGGAAGGCGCAGGCGAATATGCCGCATGGTGGTGCTCCGGGTGCGGGGGCGGCATCAGCGCGTGCTGCGCCAAAGGATCTCCTGCCCACGGCACAGGCACGACAACTGCCAGCCAATGGCCCACAAAAGCGACCTTCACGAACTCCCATTATTATTATACCTTCTGCCAATACAAGCCTTATTACCATGCTGAATGTCAAGGATATATTGCAGGACTTGCGCTTTATGTCCACGTCCGAGAAGAAATCGCAGGGCTGTCAGCGTGAGGCCGAAGTGCTGCTGCAGGTGAGATAGATATGTCTTATATAGCGTGCAGTAGCTTATATGATTTTAACGTTCCCAGCGGAAACGCAACAATCAGACTGTATCGTATCGTGTGGTGGATAATCCAATCAAATTGAGCCAGCAAGATTGGCAGCGTGTGGTAGCTGTATTCGTCATGGGTCCACAATGGCAATTCAAAGGCTGGCCCTGGGATGGAAATCCCGTTGAAATATTCTCAAAAAGTAAGACCACTTAAGAGATTATATTCGTATGAATATTTATATTCATTTCTATTCCCGTTCAGTTTGCGCATTTCATTTGTGCTTCAGTGAACTGAAATTGGATGCGAATGTGGAGCGCTGGTCGGTGACGCTATTGCGTTTGTCTCAAAATAAACGGCATTTGGATCGTGCTGTTCTCAGCAAATTCTGGGAAACCCTCGACAAGTAAGTCATGGCCTGGACAAACTTTATGGTCTACAACTATTTAATATTTCCTTTCTTTCTTCGTATTAGATATATGCTTAAATATAAACCGGATTTAAGGTTTTAATCGAGCGAGATGTGACCAATAACTAACATTGCGGGAAAATCCCTTGTTTACATTTTCCTGATTCACAATTTTAGCTACCTCGTAGAATGACCTGCACGCCAGCTTTCTTACTGCACTAAGAGAGAAATTCGAAAGCGGAAGGGGCACTACTAACTAAGCTAAAAGTTTGTTCAAAATGTACAATATATTCTAAACTATGAAAAAGAGCTAAGAAAATATAATTTGTATAATTAGTTGTAATAAAAAGTTAATAAGACGAACGCGTTTCGTTGCACTTTACGATTTTTGTCATTCACAATGTGATTCATCGCTGAAACTGATTGATTATAGAGCTCTACAAGGACTCACTCGAAAATCCAAAGATAAAGCAAGAGTCGGACATTTCACTCCAGTGAAAGAATTAATTCATTTGGATAAATAAAAATCAAATAAAAATAAACAAAGTGTGGAATGTTTATCACAAGTTGAAAAGTATTCATTTATGTTGACAAAACACATTAAAAAAAGAAAATCAGGCTAAGGTTGAGAATACAGAAAATATAACAATAAGTTACCAAGTAATTGGTGTACCCTAAACCGCGCCCATTTGCAGAATGGGCGTAAAGAGCTTGTAGGCCTGTTCGATGTATTTGGCGCCCGATAACATTTCGGCAAAGTACGTGTTGACCTTTGCCTTGCATTCCTCCTGCTGAGCAGCGTCCTCAGCGTTAGCTTTGCTGCTCAAAATGGCTGCATAACGTTGGGTGAGACCCTGAAGGTGTCCATTGAACTGCTTGCAGAGCTGCACGATGCCGTCGACCTCGTTGGCCGTGCTGTGATGTGGTTTCACCAGCAACAGCTCGGCGATTTTGTGTAGCTTACACATTTCCAGGGCACATGCCTCACTGAGAGCATTGATACTCTTGGCGTAGCTTTGCTGCAGGTCCGCTGTGGTAGCTTCCTCTGAACTCAGCCAGCTGAGGCACTGCGACCAGTGGCTGCAATAGAGATAGCAATTTATTAACAATGATCATAGAGGAAGCATTAATCTATTGACTACTCACTTGGCAATATCATCAAACTTAATGCCCACTTCGGCATCAGCAATCGTTGCCTGCAAGCGTTCGTTTAGTTCGGAAGCTTCGTAGTCGCCTTCACTCTCACATTCCAAATCCTCCAACTCTAACAGCTCCTGCACCTCGCTAATGGTTTCCTGTGTGGAATCATGTGTTAAACCAAATTTTACATACTCTCCCTAGTATTCTTACCTGCAGTTCGCTCAACGCTTGCCCGCTGACGGCATCGAGCAGCGTGTCTAGCTTGAGTCGTGACTCCTTGGATAGAATTTCCAGCGCCTCATAATGCACCAGTCCACAGAAGTTCTCGAAGAGCACATCGAAGCGCATTTGTGCCTTTTGCTTCTCAAGCTGCAGTTGCTGAAGCGATTGCTCCATTTGATCGGCGTCCTTCTTGGCCTCAAGTAGAATAGCACTTAAATTGGGTTTGTCCGCCTCGAGCCCAAGCAGTTTGCGCTTGTTCATTAACTTGGGATCGTTGTCCTGCAATATTGTCATGGTTTTCTTTCCGATCCCTTCGAGTGTGTCTAGTCCCGTGTTGAGTACTTTGCTGCCCAGTGTGGTTACAATGCCCAATGTGAATGCTGGACCAGTAGCACCTGCAGCTGTATCAACTTTTTCCTCATCGCTTGCCACTGACTCAGTCGCTGCTTCGGGTGCAGGACGTGCTGCTGGCTTAGCTGCCTCCTCTGCTGCATTGATGCGTGCTAGTTCCTCGGGATCGGGCACACCAATAATTTGATTCAAGCCCTGATTCACTTGTGTTGTTATATTTCCCAATCCTTCGGTAGCTGTGCTCAGCACAGAGCTCAGCTTGCCACCCCATAGACCCCAACCAGAGGAGGAGGACGATGTTGTGGTAGGCGTGGCTGCAGCAGGTGTTGCACTCTCAGGCTTCGTGACTGTTGCATTTTCGTTGACACTTTTGTTTTGTTGCTGCTCAGGTTGTTGCTTTATGTGCACGAATTTATCTTCATCATCATCACCATCGCCCCAGTCATCCCAGTTATCTTCCTCGTCACTCTGATCCCAATCATTTGTGGGCTCTTCTTGTTTATTTGGTTTTGTGGCCATTATTTTAAGCTCGTACCACGTAGTTTCATTTACCTGGACTGACAACAATCGATAACATACGAAAACGGTCAAATTTAGTGCAAAATGTTGCATAAAATACTTCTGTTAGTTAACAGTGCCAATCCGAGTAAAATGTGGCGCCTAACTTAATATGTTAAATACAAATTTAAATTCCTCCTTAAAATAAGTAATATTGTGCATTATACAGATTGGAAAAGAATGACAGACCACATAACATAAATATAGTTGGTAATTTATTAGTATACTTATAGCACTAAGCACTGAACATTGTGTTCATTGTGTGCTAATACTGTGGCTAAAATAACAGAGCTCTGTTAATTCTCTGTTAGCAGAAAAAACAGCCAAAAATGTTAAACTCCGAATTGCGGGAAAACTAAAGGAAGAAAATGATTTGGTGTTTATTTATAATTTTCATATATAATACTAATGCCTCATGGTTAATAGTATCGTATAAGAAATATATTAATAAAATATAATAACAATAAAATTTTGTTTGATATTTTACAGTGTCCGAAACAAAACATTTGTACATTTTACACAGCCGTTGCATTTATACAATCTTTTAAAACAATTTAAGACGTTAGACTTCCCCTACGTGTTGCAAAATAAAACAGGAACTAACGTTGTTAGAAGCCTGACCACACAGTTCCCACACCCAACCTCAAATTGGTTGTCACCAGAGAAGACCAACAACAACAACAGCAACATCAATTGACTGTTGCTCTTATTAGAAATACATAAATTATTGGAGAAGCTTGTGCCACCTGTGCTTTGGAATGCCCAAGTTGGGTTTCCACATCGATGCCTTGGTATTTCCATACACACGCGCACGCACACACATATACACGCACATTCCCACAGAGAAAGAGAGGAGGAGAGACAGAAAGAGCGAGCAGCATGGAGACAATTTGATGCTCAATGCATACAAATTGAATTGATATTAGTTTGTAAAATATTTAGGCATTAAAATAGCATATGCATGTACGCACACCTATACAAAGGCGAGCACGTGTGTGTGTGTGAGTGTGCGTGCTTCGTTGTGGGTTTAGTGTTGTTTTGCCCTACTTGCCCGGTGCCTGCCTGTGCAAATGTTTTCTATGCAAATCTTCTGTTTCGCAGGCTAAGGGCCAAACAATCAGTCTCTTTTACTTGGTGTTTCTCTGCTTATTCTGTTTTCTAATTTGTTTGAATTGAAAACATAGTTACTGGAACATCTGAGTCTAGTTAAATGAGAGTTTGTCTTCTTTTTAATATGCTCTCTATGTTAATTTTACCCTCTCTTTTTCTTTCTTACTCTCTTTTTACCTCATCATGCTTCCTCTTTAACTAACATGTCCGTCCATGTTTCCTACTTTATTATTCTTCCTGCCTCCTTCTCTCCATCTACCTTTGTTTTTCTTCCATTTTTGCTTTAAGTTCTATGCAAAATTAAAAGAAATCAGAGCAAATTTAAGATTGCAGAAACAGTTAAAGATTACGATAAATAAGGGATTTATAAATAGACAGAGTCAACAAATATGAAACTTTTTAATTAAAAATCCAAAATATATACTCCAAAAAAAGTTATTTGCAGGCCATTCAAAGTCGAAACATCTGAAAACTAAGTTCGTTGAATTAAAATGCCTGTCAAAAAGGCCGCCAGCGTCAGGTCTCAACTGTTTCGGAACCGACTCTCGAGTTCCACATTTCTCAATGTTTGTCCATAAATTAGAAAAGAACATAAACACAAACACGAAATTCGGTCGTCACCTGAAAGTTTGCTCCGGTGGCAACCAGCATATAAATTTGACAGGAGCGCAAAATTAACAAACCAAGACAATTTACCCAGCATGCACACATACACACAGGCATACACACGCACACACACACACACACACATGTACACCTACACTCAAACGTATATTGCTTAACATAAACAAAGAATTTTCATAAACTTGCTGCATACTTTCAGGCAGACGCACAGGCACACACTTCTCCTGCAAAACTAACCACAGAGATTTTTCGTGAAGGTGCCTGCCATAAACTGCGTATAGCCAAAATTTATCTTCGAGAACTGCAAAAACAAAGCGCAGAACTCGCAGCTAGTCGGAGTATCTTGCTGCTGTGCCCGCAACTTCCTCATTATGCCAGCCAAGAAGGGGTATGTTGATCTTGTCATGCAGTTTGTGAACAACTTAATATGGATATACATATATTTATATAATTGAAGACCTCCTTAAAACTTGCTGCACTGTACTTTAAAAGGAAAGAAATTTCATTATACTCTAACTATTTCAATGAAGTAAGTGAGGTTAGGTTGA
Source organism: Zaprionus africanus (assembly GCA_018151435.1). Taxonomy (NCBI): domain Eukaryota; kingdom Metazoa; phylum Arthropoda; class Insecta; order Diptera; family Drosophilidae; genus Zaprionus; species Zaprionus africanus. The sequence continues at coordinate 128,334 of JAECXB010001625.1, forward strand.
GTATTTAGAAGGCGACTTTGCTTGCGCTTTTCTTTGCCCTTACAACGTTTGATTAATTTGTTAATTAAAATCGCAAGCATAGCATCGAGTGACAGGCAAAACACCAGAATAGCTGGTGTTTACCTCAGCCCGTTAATGAGTTAAGTTCGCAGGAAAAGGCAGCTGGTGAAATTCTGAACGTTTTATCAAGTATACGCAGCGTGCACTGTTTTTAGCTATGCAATCATGTGGTAAATGGAGCAATGCAGTTTGCAGTTTTAAGAGACAAATTAAAGGGGAAACGGATTGGTTTTTTAGTTAAGGGAAGAATACGCCTGTTTGTAATTAATGAAATAAAAGCAAACAACTCAGCAGAAATCCCAGATATCCTAAGAAAAATAGGAAGTTTGCTTTATGCTCAGCAGGTTTATAGGTTCTGGTACAAATCCCTCAATCAAAAAATAATAATACTAAACTATAAATACTTTCATTCAACAATAAACTAAAGTTTGATTTATTGGTATTTAATATACAAATAATCATATGAATAGTGTAAAAGCTCAAATTTATTTGCAAAACTTCAAATTAATTTGTATTTCCTTATTTTATGTTCACTCAACTAAAGCTCTCTTCTATTTATTCGCTATAAATCATAGACAATAGCTGTGGCTGGTTGGTTCGCCCCGTAAGTATGCAATAAAAAGTTTCCCATTGAAATATGTCAAGGGAATCTCTGAATGAATACACAGCATCTGGGACTGGCTCAGGCTCAGGCTCAGGCTCGAATAAGTTATTCACAATCAAAATTGTTTTAACTGTGCGAAGGGTCAAAGGCTTTGACACACATGCACACACACACACACACTCAAAGACAGACGGCAACACTGAGATTTGCCTAAATGTGCGATCTGGGTGGGCCGGGCCACATCTTTGTCATCTTTGCCACAAGCAACTAATAAAGGAGCCCCATCTTGTTGTTGTACAATGTTATTGATACCTCAGCTTCCGTTTGAACACACACACACAGACTCACACACACACACACACACAGACACACGCGCGCAGAGGCTGCTAGACAAGGGAACCCTTTTTGGCTATTCCCTCAAGTCTCAGCGAGTGTATCCTGATGACAATAAAGCAAACTTCCAGCTGTTTATTAACATGTTTCTTTGTCAATATATGCACACAGATACCCACGCACACTTACACACAAACGCATACATAAACATTATGCTTAACTGGCGCTGATAGGCGTGCGGGCGCCTTAGGTTGTCTTGTGTGAGTGTTTACAAGTTTCGTCTTACAAGTGAAAAATTCCTTTAGGCCAAAGTGTGCATTAAGAAGATTGTTTTACTATTGTTATAATACACACAGATACTGACAGATACACAGATACATATCTCGCACACACACTTAGCCCCAAAAATACCTTAACTACATGACATCGCATTGGCAGACAAGGCAACTTGCCTGCAGCTGAGTTTCATGTCTTCCTTTTCCCTTTCGCCCACACTCGTGGCATCTTCTATTTCCTCTCTCTCTCGCTCTCTCCCGCTGTAAAGTGCTGTCATTCCACTCAACAAAAGGATTCAAATTTCATTAAATCTCATACAAAAGTATCAAAATGCCATTGTTGTCATGACACACACACACACACACACACGCGTTAAGCACACATACATATTGCACTTTGCGCAGTCGGTGCCAACCCACTCCTCGTGCCCTCTTGGGTCCCGCCTTGTGCTCACCAAAATAGAAGTGTCTGCAGCCTGCTCCAGTCTTGCCGTGAAGGTTTTCCTATGTGTTCCCTTCTCAGTATCTATATACATATACATATATACTCATATGTATTGGTAACTGCTTTTACTTTGGGTCTTTTATTCGATTTACGTTTCAAGTTGCGCAAATTTGCTTAGTGTGTGTGTGTGTGTCTGTCAGCGTGTGTGTGTTTGGAGGGGGCGTAACAGTTTCTTGAGCATTGATCGCTATCATCTCTAATGGAAAACTTAATAGAGTAGACAACACTTTGTTGCCGGCGCGAGCTGCAGATGAAATTTGTTTCAAGTGTTTTCCGATTATCGCAAATGCCCTGCTTGGCAGTTAATTTACTTCTTCAGCCAGCCTAACTATCGTTCGCATATGAGATACATTTTAGAGATTGCCTATCGTGAAAAAAAGTAATTTACGCCTCATTTGAAGTTCAGGTCATACTCAGACCGTAGTCACGTTCTCGGGGGCTGTTGTGCAAAACATCTTCTTATAATTATCTGATATACATAATAATCAGGGCTAACCAAAATATTTACGAAAAATCCCGAAATATTTATTTATTATTTACGATAAAACAAACTAAATATTTGAGATAAATATTTACGATAAAACTTTATTTTCTTGAATTACATGGTCCATCAATGAGTCAAACAACATTATTACAGTAAATTATTACATGACTTCCCAAATTTTCAAATGTAAAAGATCACCGGCAGTCCTTTAGTACTCTTTTGTAGCCGGAAAATGAGCGCTCTCTCTTTTTAATGAAAAAAAAACAATTTTTTCTTTGAATTTCAAATTTTTGATTTAAATCGATTTCGGACGATTTTTTCTTGAATTTTTGGAAATTAAATCGATTCAGTGAACATCGATTTATTTCCAGCTCTACTATGAACCGATCGGTTCGTGAAATACTGCATGTTTCTGTGTTAGTAATAGATAAAAACCTAGATAAAAATAAATAGATAAAAATGAAAATAAACCTCTATTGTATTTATTACGTCGTCGGGAAATTACTTAGTCACTTATCGCTGTCCTTACTTGACTCGAGGATTTCAGATAAAAAAATTCCCTGAGTCCATAGATACATGATTCATGTAATCTGCCAGGAAATTATTTCTTAGGATAAACCAATTTTTAGGCATTTCTATTGATTTGAAGAAATAATATACACGTAATTTCACTAAATTATGTAAAAAAGGCCAAAATATTTACGAAAAGCCGCAGATCGTTCAAATATTTATTTATTCCCAAATATGCCCAAAATATTTAAATAAATATTTAATATTTACGTAAATATTTTGGTTAGCCCTGATAATAATATAATGACATATATATTTAGTTTGTTTCATTTCTAACAAAATTGAATATTTTGTTATATTCTATATATATATATATATTTCGAACCACCTTTTTTCCGATTGATAATATTTCGAAACCATTTAATCATTCTTGCCGTATTGTGCAAGGCAATAAATATATATTATACTCATAATCCACAGGGTAGAAGGATGATATATCTTGCCGGATAAAAATGTACTATTAGCATTATTATATATATTCTTCATCAATATCAGTAAGGATCAATTTAGTCTTGTCTTTTCATTTAAACGTAGAGATCTTCGCTATTTTCAAATCAAAAATTACTCAACTTGTCATGTAGCTCTCTATATGCAATATCTTTGGCTGTTTGTTTCTTTTGTTTTCAATAGAAAGGGGCCCCTGGTGTTCGGGGGCCCTTGTGCAACGCACAGCCTGCAAATGCCACGCTACGTGCCTGGTTATATTAGATAAATGTATAGTAGACATAAATCGCCACTCAATAAGCTAAGTAAACTCTCTGGACATAATTGTAATATCATACGAACTAGGTCAGTTATCATGGTGTAGTATACAAACTGGACTACATATAGAATAGTTATAGTTTTAACTCAACTCTTCTGTCGATATGCCAGCCAACTACGCCAATTAACTGAAGTTGATGCCATTTATTCTCTTACCTGTCAACAACTTTTGTGTTGCCACACTAATTTACACATTTTGTAATTTACAAGTCTACTTAGCATGGAATGCCAACAGTACAGAGAGAGAGAGAGAGAGAGAGAGAGAGAGAGGAAAGGAGAAAGGAAAGAACACACACATAGCACGCTCATCCGCAATTATTTCAATCAACTGTGTCGCGAGTGTCGCAGACAGCCTCAAAAATGTGTTGTGCTGGGGAGTTGCCTAATCAGTCACCCGGCACATTGCGAGAGGATCCAGTGAACCCAGCCAATCCGCCACGTTGCCTTTGCCGTTCCCGAGCATGTCTCTATCATTACAACTTTTGGCAAACAAACTTTTCAAATTGCTTTCGCATTAAAAATCACTAAAATACGATTTTCGCATCGCTGCTCAGCCAAATGGCAAAATGTTGTGTCTCTGCATGTGTGTGTGCGTGTCCTTGTGTATGGGTGCTGTGTGTAGGTGTGTGTTTGCTTACGTTAAGTGTCATTAAGCTCTTGTCAACTCATCAGCGTTGCTTGCTTCGTCTCATGTTGTTGCTTGCTGAAAGTTGAGCATATCAAAAATATAAATTAAACCGCTAAGACGATGGCAAGTTGGCCAATATGCTCGACTATAAAATACTGTACATGTGAATTAAATAAGAGATTTTAAATTCCTTCCTTCCCAAAGAAAGAGCACAAGCTTTACAAGATAAAAAGATGTACAGCTATGGGCGGATAATTGGCACAAAAAAATGTACGTATAAAAAACAATTTTTTTTTATTTAATGTTAATGAAAAGAAACAAAGTGAAATTACATTTTTAAGCCTATGCTGAGGGCTTTTAAATAAGGACTAAAAATTTCAAATTAACATAAAATTTAAAAAGATATTTTTAAAATATTCAAAAAAAATCGGTAAAGTTTTTTTTTGTGCCAATTATACGCCAATGGCTGTACATTCTTCGACTCGGTTAGGTCTCCTGATCAAGCACAAAGATACATATACATATACAATAACTTTAATAAGGGTTCAAGGCGACTAATGTTAAATATATTGTAAGAAAAAAGTTAAAAAACTTTGAAGAGAATCGAATTGATTTGGTGCATTTATAAGTGTAACAAAAGTTATTTATTTCCTGAGCTAATTAGATATGCTTTTAAGCGCTTACATAAGTCCCTGTCTATGAACTGTATAAAGGAAGCCCGTTTTTTATGCTAAAACAGTTTTAATCTGTATTAAATCTACTCTTTTTGAAATGTGGATCAAAGCGTTGATGTTTATGGTTTGTGTGGCGGTCGCTAAGCTTTGCTTTGAACCGGACTGCACTAGATATCCTACTCTTCCTCCTGATGCTCTTGACTAAATAAAAACTATTTGCATACGGGCAGTTTATCTTTAACTTTTTTCGATATCTAAATGAATGTATAATGTGTACATGAGAATCGTTCATTACAAAAAGGTTTAACTGACCAATAGTTGGGTTGTCTTGTTTTCTTCCCGATTACATTAGCAATGGTTACATAAGCTGTGAACAGCTCGAATCGTTCATAAACAGCCAGGTCGTATTGCAGTACTTCAGTCCTAAACCAAACTTTCTAGAAGACAGTTTAAATACTTAGTTAAAAACATGTGGATTAAGGCAATCTTCTTTGCAAGTCTGATAGCAGTGGCCAGACCATGCATTGAGCCACCATGCCCCTGGTAGAGCAATAAATATTGATATTCCACTAATTCAATTAAACTTGAAGAAATAAATTTTTTAATACATGTTTTATTACGGAAATACATAAATACTATTTGAAAAAGAGTTTTTTCGAAGAAGTTTACATTTGTTTTTATAATTATTATGTTGATTATAAGAGTAAATACATATGCAGACATTAACTGATTGAGAAATGTATTATTTTGGGAAGTAAATGACAACAGAAGTTAATGGAGTCTGATTGTAAGACATTAATCCAGTTGTCATCTATGTTACTGACTTACACATGCCTACAACTAAGCCTGTTTATACACTTACGTGGCTTTCATATCCATAGCTAATTATATTATATGTAACCATTTTGTAGAAAATCACTTGGAATATTATTTCCTGATTAAATTAGATATGCATGTTATCGCTTACATAAGGTGTGATTAGTTTGCAATTTGTATAAAAGAAGCTGCGTTGTATAGCTGTTATCAGTTTTCCAGTATAAACAGTAATTTCAACATGTGGATGAAGCTGTTGTTGTTTGCAACTCTCGTAGCTCTGCCATGCACTGAGCCACCATGTCCACCACCTCCTCCCTTTTGGAGTTAGTTATGTGAGTAGAAAACTCTTAAACACTTAACTGAAAATTAGCAGAACATTAACTATACATTTTCTTTTTTTATACAAGTATTTTGCATATTGAATGGGACTCTATGAAATAAAAAAAATTAAAAGTTTATTTTGAGTAAAAAAATGATGAACAATGATTATTTGTAATAAAAAAATAAACAAGCGTCGGATGCTATAATCGAGTGTATACGACAGAGAAAACCTAATTTCCTACAGCGAATTCTTTTACATGCATTTGAACACACCCCCTGGTTCTTAAATATTATTCTCATAGGTTTGCTAAGCAACCGCTTTGATTCGAATCATTTCTTTCTCAATCCAAACCAAATGCCAGTAAAGCCACAAATGAGAAAAGAACATTGCAAACAAATTTGACCACAGGAAAATTGCTGTAAACAATATGAAAAGTCGGCAACAATATTATAAGCTTCCTGTGTGTGAGAATCGACAAAACCGCAAATCATTGGCCACGCCCATCCTGTGCTCGGCCAAACAAAGAGCAGCCACACAAATAAACGCCCACATGCCACCATCGCCTCGTGTGTGCGTGCCTTGTATGGGCTGAGGGCCGAGCAAAAAGTCGGATGCATTGTTTTTTTGCAGTTGCATTTATATTACAATATTTTATATATTCTACTTGAAATAAATTTTTTGACTTTGCGTTTTAATTGTTCGTTGTACATTTGTGTTCAACAAATGTACAGCTAAAGTTTTGCAGCTGTACTTACTCGTGATTGCTCAGGCTTTAATTGCACAGATATTGAACACATGTTTCCAATATTATTTTGCAAATTGGTAAACTTAGTTTGAACTCAATTCACTTTAATTAAAGTGGCTTCTTACTTACTTATCTGTGTGTAAATTCGTTTGTTCATTTTTAATAAAATATCTAAAACTCTTTTCTCTATATTTTTGATTAAATTCTATTAAAAAGTTTCGTCAATTGTGAATGGAGCAAATGTATATTTGTTATGTTTAAATACTCAATACTTATTCAGTCTCGCAGTCATCTACCCCATTGCTAATTTAAATTGCATTTCAAGCAATGAATGCCAGCACATTACTCACACATTTGTGCCCAATTCCTTGCCCCCGTAATTGGCCATGAAATGTGACCACCAGCATTCGATACTCGGTACTCGACCTGCAGAGCAGCTTCAGTTCCGTTGCACGCGCTACACATGCTACATCTGCTATATCAATATCCTACGGACGAAAAATGCAATTTTAATTAGCCGAACGTGCGACAAACGCACGTAGAACGCATAACCGCAAGATGGTGCTGCAATTAGGCAACTGGCGCTGGACCAAATCCAACACTGCCTGGCATGGCAGTCAGTCAGTCAGTCAGTCTGCCCGTCAGTCCCTGCGGCAGTCAGTCAATGCATCGTCGTGCCGTTACGTGCTGCTTGGGGCAAACAAAATTATGTGGCCAACATTTGCTGGTGGCGCATTTCGCGGCATTTTGCTTTTGGCTAACGGGCAGTTTAAGGGAAGCCGGAGGAGGTGCAGTTGCGAGTTGATGAAGGCGCGCATTGGCTGCTGTCAGTACTGGCTGCCAGTCGTTTGTTTTGCAATGCCCAAATTACTTTATCGATTTGCCCAGTACGTTTGTACAGTTTGGTGTATTGCATACATTACGCCATCCACGGGCATCGACGCGCATCCCTGGGCGGAGCAAGCGACCACGCTAACGAGCCTCATTAGTGGCATGCGTGGCAATGTGGCAATATGACAGCGACAGCGACTGCCACAGCGAGAGCGACAGCGAAAGGGTTTGAGTGTCTTTCGGGCCAAACGAGGACATAATGACGACGGTCGCTCCATGCACATCCATTGCCCATCGCCCATCGCCCGGTTGACATGTGGAGCACCACGAACGTGATTTCTTATTGCGCTCATCAAAATGATGATTACCAAAACTTGCCGCAGCGAAAGATAATGCCAACAGTTTTTGCTGAAGATAGCAGAGCTCTGATGCAAAAGAAGAATGTGTTTTTTGAGATTAAATTGAACTATAATCTTTAAATCAAGCGAAAGTTCGAGTACTCAGAATACTTCCATAAATGATGGCAACAGAATAGTTCAGTAAATGTTTGCTTGGTACAATCATTATAATAAGTTTGATATATCGATAAATGTTATGTATTTTGGATTGTAACTCCAATAAGTTCAATCAATTGCTTGCTCAACTAAAGTAAATATATCTTGTACAATTCAAGCCACAGTTCGAGGTTCGAATTAAGCTTTAACCAATCGTAAATGCATAACAGACAATGCGAATTTTCCAGCATATCGTTACATTTTCCATTCATTCTCTACCCATTCATATTTATGGTATTTAATATGCGAAGCGCCAATGTAGCCGCAATTAGTGAATGCCTCCGGCAGGTCATTGCAAAGAAGGAAAGGAGCCAAGGCGACAGGAGGATGGGGGGGAAGTAGAATTCCATTATGATTGAAATCAATATACGAACGCTGTCCGAACGCAAAATGTGGCAAATGCAACAAACCGGATGTCGTCTGTCAATTGAATTGCATTAACATGGCGTGTGAGTCTTAACACCATTAATTACATGGCCAATGAGTCAATATTATGACAGTAACTGCCTTCTGCTGACTGGCAACTGATAACCTGCAACTTGCGACATGCAACTGCGACGGCGACTGCGGCTGAGTGCCGCAATAACATTGCAGCAGAGGGTGCATTCTCAATCATTTAATTAGGCCTGCCACAGATGCTGCGCAGAGCTTTCACGACAAAAGGATTGATGGGCTGCTGATTATATCCCGAGGGAACGATGTATGTAGCAGGCAGAAAGAGAGATGAAATCCTAGATGATCAGGGACTATAGAAGCTAGGATTACCAAGTAGATAATTTATGAGTGGATTAAAACAAACAAAATACCGATAAGCGCCCAAATGACTTCTAAAAATTTGTTTTCGATTGGATAATTAATATAGAAGTTATTAAAGAATAAATTTGAAGAGCTACTGATTGCCAAACCGCTCCCTAAAGTATGCAACACAAAATAAAAATTAATAAAATAGAAGATATATTCGAGAATTAGTTTGGTTCAAGTGGTTACCAAAAACTCAATCTCCGAAGTTCCAAAAGTATGCGAAATTTTGTGTATAACATAACAATAATTAAGTGAAGAACAGTCAAAGGAAATGAAACGGATGCGAATTGGTTGAGCTACAAATATTCATCGCTATCTTCGCTGTCCATGGAACTCATTTGGCTAACCATGGTCTCTGGCAAATTGATCTTGTTCATTATGTCTTCGTCCGAGCGAACTGCACAGCGCTGCGGTTGACCTGTAAACTTGCTACGTTTTTGGGTCAAAGGACTCTGTTCAAAGACTTTGGGCGACCTAAGTTTGGTAGATTTGCTAGATTTCATCATATTATGTTCTCTTGTATTAAGCTCGAAAACTTTCGATTTTTTTGATTTCCTTATTCCTTGCGAAGACAATTTTTCATCTTCATGTTGCATCTGCGGCCCCTCGTAGGGTCCCTCTTCACCGTGACCGGGTGGATATGATTGCTCGGGCGGTCCCAATTCGCGATAGTAGTATCGATTGGGTATATCCGCAAATGTTTCACTACTCTCCTCCTCCGTGTCATCGTCATGGGACTCTATGGAGCTGAAGGTATCGGAACGACTTCCCTTTTGTTTTCGAAGTTCAGCTTGTTTCTTTGCCTGTTGCCTGCGAGCCCTGTACTGGCGACCACTCGGCGCCTCTCGATCCTCACCTGCCATGCGATCGCGTACATTAACCTTCTTGAGAATGTGACTGGAGCTGAATGCCGGTACGACATCTGCTGCTTTGATAGAACGCTTCTCAGCTTGATCCCCGATTTGGTTAACAGATTTCTTGACTTTGATTTGGTTAACAGATTCCTTGACCTTGATTTGGTTAACAGATTCCTTGACTTTAATTGGCTTTAGCAGTGGACTATATGGAGCCGCTGTTGGCTTTTTCATTCTTCGTCGATCAGTTTCCGAGCTGCCGCTTCGCAATTTGGCATCAGGGTTTGCCGCATCGGTCAGGGATACATGTTTCATGACCATCTGCAAGAGAATCGGCAACTCTTTGCGATCGAAATTACCATTGAGTTCACTTTCCAGTTTTTCGCGTGATCGTTTGCTTTTACTGCCCGTCTCAAGGGCAAATGTTTGCAGGGTATGTTTGTAGCCATACCAATCGAAATAGTCTATAACCAGATGATTTAGAAGTCGTGTAAGTCCCACTTGCACAACATCGCCCCCGCAGAGTGGCTCGTGTTTCTTCAGATTCTTGGCGCCATGCAGCATGGTCAGCACCTTGGCGTGCAGCCCGCTCCTGAGCTCATCCAGTGTTCCATTCCTCTCAAAATGCAACCTAATACCGTTTTCGACAAGTTTCGCGTATGAATTGTTGTCCATAATGTAAATTAATTTAACAAGCGATTTTTTTTTTTGAAAACAAATAAACAGTGAATTTGTATTGTATGCTTACTAGTTCACTCTGCTACATTTTATGAGGATTTTTTTTCAGAGAACCCCAAGCGTTAGCTCTGCTTGGCAGTTAGTTCAAGGGGCAGTTGGTTCTTTCATTCAAATCTTTTAGTAAGTTGTTTAAAATATTTTACCTCGTTGCTTGCCAGTGCAGTCATCGTGTACATCGTGTAGGAGCTGAGTACCATAGCAGACTGCAATAGCCATATCTGTTAAATAACATACTCTGTAAACATTATACATAAATAAACACCCTGTAAATATTATCCATAAAAACCATATGGCCATATCTGTTAACATTAACATACACTGTAAAAGGAGAATAAGAACACGAAGAATAAAAGACAGTCTATAACATAAAGCGAGAGAGACGAGACTTACAGTCACTTATAGAGTTCTAGTTCGAGTGAACTAATACGCAAACTGAACTAACGAATTAAATCCCTGATTTTGGTTCATTAGTCTTTTGGGCTTTTGTTCTTTTGGTCTTTGTGTCGTTTGGTCTTTTGTGTGTTGTCTTCTACAATATTTGGCTTATACCTTTTATTAAAGCATTATACATTTCGTTCTTATCATTATATGGGCACTCATCGATCCGTTTGCTAAATCTGTGCAAGCTCAGCAGTAGGAAACCTTCAAGAATCAAATACAGCGAAACTTATTTTGTATAATTTTAAATTGCTAATGACCCCTATAAGAAAGTATTGCCCGCTCACCCTTACTTGCTCCCAAGCAGCAAACGTGGCTAATTAAACTTCATGCAGACAACTCTTTAAGCTACTCAACGAATTTTGTTTTGTCTCACTTTCAGCAAAGAACACGAACCTTAAAAAAAGGAAGAAAACTCTGCCGATAACGGCCGCCAGAGGGCGCCGCCGAAGCTGCCTCTGCCTCTGTTGCCTTTTCGCCTTGTATCACTTGCAAAATTTATTGCACTTAATGGAATTTAAAAGTTTGTTTGCTTAAGCAAGTTGAAAGCCGCCATTTTGCCTGGCTGCATGTGTGTGTGTGAGAGAGAACGTGACTGTATGTGTGGCGCTTAAATGAATTTATGCTTAAACGATAATCATGCAAATTAATAGTTTCGCAAGGACTTGGCACATGCATCGAGTAGAAAAATATACAAAACTTTTTCAGACAAAACTTGGCGAAACTTTTTGTCTGCATTCCTCTTGTTGTTGTTGTCGGCTTTTTTCTTGTAGGTGCACCCAAAGAGTTTACTCAGCAATTGAGGCAAAGAAATATTTAATAACTATCGTCTTAGTTCTTCTCAGTTTTTTTTTTTCGTTCTTCTTTTGGGTGAAAAGTTCTCTTTGCTTTTAATTCTGTAATGGAATTCTTAAGAGCTAAAAAGAGCAGGCGGCTGATTTATGGGCGAGCCGAACTTTTGGCGCTTCTTTTGAAGCAGCCACATCTGCCTTTAAGTTTGCTGCAACTGCCATTTAAATATTTGTTCGCCTAATTAGCAAAAGTGTTGCCAAAAAAAACACGTAAAAAGAGAAAAGAGGCAAAGCAGAGAAGAAGAAGCAGAGATACGCACAGTGTAGTAATACTCGGAAAATGTTGCGCCATTTTCGGTTTATCTTCCTTTTGTAGCAAAGCCAATTAGACAAAATGGCTGCGACACATTTCCGCTGGTCGGACTCAATGCTCAGCCTTGTGAACACCACAGTTTTCTTCTTCTTCTCTGTTTTTGGGGGCATTACAACAATGCTGCTAAAGGTCGCAACGCACGACAAGCCGATAAGAAGCACGACATATGTAAATACAGAAGAAGTATGCAAATAAGTACTTGGAAATAATGTTGAAATGGACGGAAATATTTGAAATTTAATTGAAGTACAAAAAAAAAAAGATATTTAGTATACAAATTATTTCCACATCTATTTAGTCCCAATTTAATCAATAACAAATGTCTCTTACAGTTTATAAATTTTAATTTCAACTTCCATTAAATTTGTAAAGCGTATGCGATAGTCGGCGTGGCCCACTCTGCTGTGGCTGTTGCTGCCTATCGAGCATTGTCCTTGTTGTTATTACCGACACACTTTCGCATTTGCTAATCGCATTAATTATGCGTTGCTCTCAGTTGCTGCTGGGCCTTTCTTGCTGCAGGCAAATGGGCAACAAATTGAACAAAGGCAAACTGCAGGCGAAGATAAGGACGGGCATAAAGTGAATGAACGGGTAGATAGAATGAGAGTGAGCGAATGAGAAAGAGCGACAGCATTTCTAGCATAATTGCCTCGCTGGGGAATCGAATTGTACGCAGGCTGTTCTTGCTAAGTTAACACAGGACGCCATTTTATTTCATTAATTATCAATTAGTTTTTGAAAATTATCATGTCGGATTATTGGCCTTCGGCCAACTGCTTCCATCTCCAAGCCAGTTTAGACAAATTTCTGTTAAATTAATTACCAAGGCTGAGAGTACTTTATCAAATTGTTTTGGAAAACGCACAAATTGTGGCGGTGGCTACAAAAATACTCACATTACCATTAAATAGATGTCGTAGATGATGTTTTAATTGCTCAACTTGTAACTGAACAAGGCTCCAACAGATTGTAGTAGAATATTCAAGACAACTTGTTGAAGTTTGATTACGGGATTATTTTAGGCTCAATTTACAGTAAATAATTACATTGCTCAGATGAGAATCTCTCAGCATCCATTTTAATTCAATTTCAGGGAATATAGTAATTAAATTGTGACCAACATATTTATCATGCGAATATGCACTGTTGCACAATATACATGAGGTTAACATTAGCTTAGACTTAGCAGCTGAGTAAATGTGGCTTAACAGCGCTTCAACAGGTTGACTCAACACGTTGAGCTTGGTAACTTAACAGCGCTTTATTGAGTTGTTAGCAGCATGTTAAATTAAATTAGACTGTTAATAAAAAGGTACAAACAAGTTGATGGTATTTTGATTAAAATGTGTTAATTTATTAATACTCTTTATTTTCAATATATTTTAAACCTCAAAAGGGTTTTATTTAAAGCTACTTATATGCTTTCTAATTGTCTTAATCATTGCGTCTGCCTGGGAATTTGACGATTCACGCAACAGACCGATGACTTCAGAAATTCCACCTCCAGGTCGACCTCGATGTGCCTTGGTAGCCAGGGCATAAAGGACGCCGGCACAGGCTCCACGTTTTCCCTCCCAGTTCTCAGGACTAGGATCGAGTCTGTTGAGCATGAAATACGTGGATTAAGAGCTTCCGCCGTGGTTATCTTTCGGTTTACTTACTTCTCAAGCATATCGAAGGCCTTGGCTGCCATCCAGAACTCTTCGCACCTGTAACACTCGTTGGCAATCAGCTGCAACAGCAAAAACGCCTCGGCATTTGTGTCCCTGGTGATGAAGACATTCCAGGCCAACTCTGGGTGACCACAGTGGATGTGACACTTGGCCAAGACCATGCAATAGGTATGCTGATTCTTGATATCCATGTCGTTGATTTGCATCAACAGCTCCTCCGCCTCCTTGTAATATCCAGTGGCGCATTTGGCCTGTGCGAAGTTATAGTTGAAGGTGTCGTCGTTCACAAAGTAGCTGCGTATGGAGTTCATGTAGACTAGGACCTCTTCGAATTGTTCGTACAGAAAGAATGCCGAGGCCATGCTCTGACGCCCTGGAATAGTGTCGCACTCGGTGGCCGAGCTGCCCACCAAGTGCAGGTTCTGCTGTGCCGTCTTAATATGCTCCTTCTGCAAAAGGGAGTTGTAAAGTTGATCTTATAAGTTGTATGCAGCCTACCGATCCGAGTTGTTGTCCCAGTGCCGCATGCACGACGCCTTTGAGAATATACTCGTGCGGCGACGTTGGCTGCAGTTCCTTCATAAGGGCGTGTGCCTCCTGAATGTCGCCCTGCTTCAGATAGTATATTGCCAGATTGAGTCGCGCCTCGGGCACGATATTCAGCAGTCCCGGCAGTACCCTGAGCGCTCCTTCACCATTGCGAAACACTACCATGTTGTGGCGGATCAGATCCGCACCGAAAGTCCCATTGTCGGCGATATTCTTTATCACCTGCTCGGCGACGCGTCCGCTGAAGAGACGAAAGCGATTGCAGGCCTTCAAATTGATTGCGATGGTGCTGTCGCTGTGCTGACTCAGATACACCTCGAGCACCTCCTGCGACATGTCGTAGTAGTCCAGTTTGTAGAAGCACAATGCCAGGTAGACATTGATGGCCAAATAGTCCTTGTTGTCGACGAGCACGCGCTTGTACACATCGATGGCCTCCTGATAGTGGGCGCGCATATAATGCATGGAGGCCAAGCTAAGCTGTTCCTCCACGCTGGGCACCGGCTCGAGAAGCTGCTCCATCAGCTCTGCCCACTGCTGATCGTCGCCCAGCTTGTGGGCCAGATGAAAGAGCAAACGCTGCTTCAGCGGCGTATTTGGCGCCTCGGCCATCAGCTGTTGAGCCTCCTCGTAGAGTCCCAAATAGAACATGCAGACGGCAACATTGATATCGAGTTGCGGATTCCTTGCACCGTCATCTTTGCGCAGCTCCTGGTACTGAGTCAGCGCCTGCTGGTAATCACCCAGATGGAAATTGCAGTAAGCAATCCATTGATCGATTTGTCGCTGCTGCTGCGCATTTTCCTGGGCTTTGCCCTCCTCCTCATCTGCGTCATCGTTAGCGAACTAAGGAAGGAAGCAGCATAAGGATATTAAGTATTCAGATATTTTTCTATATATGCTCAGATGTACCTCGAGAAAAGCTCTTGCGCCAGTGTAGTCGCGCCGCATGATGAAATCCTCGAGTGAAGCCGGTGCTGCGGCAGCCTTACGCTGCTGCTGCATGCCACCGCCACTGGCCACATGCCGCGAGCTGGCCGAGTCCGTTTTGCCACGTGAAAGTATCTGCGTGCGGCAGGGAGGAGGTAAATCAAATGCATTTCAGTTATTTATTCAACTCCTGCAACTATTTTATGGTGCATTTCTTACCATTTTTTGCTGCTCACAACTTTTGCTTCGTTTGCGTTTTGCTGCCGCTTTTGTTGCTTTCTGTTGTGTCTCCGGGCGCTTGGTTACCGTTGCGATTACGGTTACGGTTGCTTGGCAACCGAGAAAGCAGCACAGTGCCGATAAAGCAGTTCCCATGCTCCGTTGCACCGCAGCTCAATTGAGGCAACTGTTGCTTGCTGTGAAGAAGACGCACGCAAATGCCGTGCTCAATTCTCGATTCAGCTTACAGCTCGCATTATTATCTCCTTCACATTTCTTTCCTGTTCTTTCAAATTCTTCTTCAATTTTATGCTGAAGCGTCAAATGTGTTATGCACTCTTATTCTGCTTTTGACAAGGTTTGCTTGGCTCTGTTGCGAAGGATGCGTCAGGTTATTATGACATTATCAGTCAGTCAATTTTAAATTCGTTATAGCAGCCTTTAAAATTAATTTAACCTTCAAAATATCATCCGTATTAAACCCTACATTAACTTACCAAATATGTGCTAAGTATTTGAAACTTTTAATACATATAACCAAATATGTAAACAATGATGGTGCTGGCAGCGTGATAACACAGGTGGCAACGCTGCAAACCAACTATCGTTGCGATCACGATTGCAGTTAACAGGAATAATCGAGTATTGAAGTCAATAATGTTGATGCCAGCGCTAAGCATCGATGCTTAGTGGTAAAAGTAGGCGTTATCTACTTGATTAATTTGTACTCGCTAAAACTATGTTCGTTAAATAAAAATAATAAACAATTACTTGATAATTCAATAAATATAACATTAACATCTTTTGAGGCTTCTCAAACCATTTCACCTCGACTGTTAGAGTATACGAATTCAGGACAAAAGAAAAATTGTATTTGCCAGCCTCACATTGCATTACAGGATTCCACTCGCATTCCCACTCAGGGTGAACCCGATGCTGGCTACAGCTATTTCCATATCTATGTCTGAGGAATGCATTGTTGACACACCCGTCTTATTTATAAGGTGCACAGCACTCATAAATATGCACTCGGCCCGAAGGAAACTGCGTGCGTCACTTGCATCGCCCTCTAAGATTTTCTTTCTTTTCCATTTTCATTCTGCTTTAGTTTTTTCCTCTATTTTTCTGTTTTTGTTATGTTGTTTTATCTGCTGAATTGCAGAATGCTAAATGTGATTCGCACATGATGATAATGTATGTTAGACACCTGTGTGGGGCTCTCAAGCTGGAGACTGTGAACAGGTGCAAAATCAAATAACAAGAGGATTCCCCTTGAACTAACAGCATCAGAGTGTAGTGCACTTTAATCGTGGACAGGCGCGAGGGTTGACTAAGTTTTATTGCTTATTAATAAACAAAAAATTTCTTATAGGTTTTTTTTTAAGGATTAACATCAGAATGTCGTTTTAAATAGAAAATAAAACTCTAACTGCGAACTCAGACTGTTATTAAAGCTCTTTTCCACATTTTTTCAAGAATAAAATACCGAGAAGAATTAAGGAAGATATTCTGACACAAATATTCCCAGCTTAAATATGGAATTTCCCATTTTAATGAACTTGAATAAAAGTTTCTCGAAACCCAACAACACGTACTGCGGCACTGTCAGGACCTTTCCCCCCTCCGGGATCTCTTTGCCAACGAGAATTGAATATAAAAATTTCAGATGAAAAGGAAAACAATCTGTTTGCTGCCTACAAGTAAATCAGATGATGCAAAGCAAAGCGAAACAGCAACAACAACCGCAAAAAATAACAATGACAACAACAAGAACAATGCGATGTGGCAACGGGCAAATGCGGGCATTGTGGAAACAAATTTACTTTCAAGTGCTGTGCAACGGTAACGAGTACTCGAATCATTTTAGTTGTCTGCCCCACAGTGCCATCGTGCCATCGTGCCGTCTGTCTGTCTGACTGTCTGTCTGCCGTTTCTGTTCGTGTGCCCCTTGCTGTGTTGTGTATTCAGGGCGCGGCCTTTGTTTATGCTACACTTTATTGCGCTTTTGCAATTTCGCGTTTCCGTTTCCTGTCAAATCAGCCATAAAAAGCAAGTCGGGGCCCCGTGACACCGCGCGCCTATTACATTTCGCAGTCGAATAAACAATGCCAACATCATTTGCACCTCCTTCATTATGGCCCTCGTTATTTGTCAAACAAATAAACAGCAGCAGCAGCAGCAGGGTGGGATGGCGGAGGTGTAAGGGGGAGAGGGGCGAAGGGGCTCTCTTTTCAACGCAGCAGGCGTGACAGTCGACTGTGCGACGTGCAATTGTCTCGCTCGACCATGATTTTCCATCATTATCATTGCGCTCGTGTTTACGTTTTTAGAGCAGCAGCCCATATACCGAATACCCGATACGAAGACGAAGATGAAGAAGGAGAAGTAGAAAAAGAAAGAGAAGAAGGAGCAAACGGAGAAGTAGGTGAAGAAGCAGATGAGCAGAGTGTCCCGTACTCTGACTCGCCAAGTGACAATTTATTGTCATCTCCTCTTTGCTCTCGCTCACTTTACGCTTGTTTTGCACTACCTCGAGCCGGGCAGGGTATACTGCATGTGTGTGCCAACATGTAACCTCTGCATAAATATGTTAAATATGTTATTCAAATTATGGTACATCTGCATTATTAATGTATACCAAAGTTGCATTTTTCATTTTAGTTAGGGTATGAAATTTTCCATATTGCGTAGTTCCCTTTCGTGTTCTCCCTGTTTTGTTAATACACTCGGGTATTTGCATTGCCTCTTTTTGTTTTCATCTGACGCAAACTTGCTTTGCCCTGCTTAAGTTTTCTTTATTTTCTTTTGCCTTGCGCAATTTTCTTTTTCCAGGCGAAAAGAAAAAAATCACATGAAAATTGCGAACTTGCGAAATGAAGTGCAAAATTCAAACGGAAATTGAAATGGCAATGACAGAGTTGAATTCTCTCTCGTTCTCGCACTCTCTTCTCTCTCTCTTTCTGTTTCGCACTCCCTTTGGCTTTGTATTTTCCTTTAACTTAGTGTCTTTCCTGTCTTAGTTCGACTGGCCAGGCCTGGCCCCGAACTGTGCACTGGCCACATGTTCCAGCTTACCCAGTCGAATGCAACTACATTTTGTACGTGTATACCCTGTATTCAGAGGGAGAGGGTTGACTGGAGTTAACTTCAGCTTGAGGTATTAGTAATCGAAAGCTCTAAGCTATTTTCTGTTCAAATTTGCATATTAATCATATTGTACAGGGTAGCACATAGTATATTTGCAGCACTGTTAGTTTTCCTAGATTGTGTTTTTTTTTTGCCTTATTCGTATTTCTCTCAAATAAAGTTGAGGAAAATGGCGATTTTCTCAAGCGAAAACTAAACACTTGAAATGCGAAAATAAATAAGAATGGACATCTTGGCGATTTATTGTACAGCATGTTGTTGTTTCTCCTCTTGTTGTTGCTGTCCGGCATCTTCTTCGTCATCCTCTCGATGCTACTGCGTTGCTGTGTAGGCGCTGGGCGAACTCGAGCTCAAATGTTGCATGCAACTGAAGCATGCATAATAACTGAACAATGAGCTTCTCCGGGTAGATAAAGAAAATGCCAAAACCAAATGCCAAAACGTTGCAAAGTTTATTTTGCGAGTATCGCATTATGCAACTGTTTATTTAAATAAAATATAGAGATACATAAATATAGAAATGAAGAGTCGAAGATTCTTCGATGTTTACTCTGCATAAATTGTCGTCAACTTTAAAGTGAGAGAGAGTGTTTAATCTGAATACAATATATTTTGGTATAAGAATATTTAATTTTTCCATTTAAGGAAAGCATGCATACAACATATATATAATTTCTATATATTATTCTCTATTTATTCGATTTTATTATAGAAAGGAAAAGGTTTTTAAATATATTAATAAAACTCATCAAGCTTATTCTTAAATAATATTCTACACATCTCCTCGTTGCTTCGCTCATCCTGTAAACTATTCTCTTACTAATGTTGATTAAATTACCTGAATTACAAAATGAAATAAACAATTTTAAAATACATTCATTAAATAATAAAAAAGATATTCTACTACTAAAGTTGTAATGGAAAATCAAGCAAATCGAGCGTAAGTCAACTCTCACATGGGCTTAAAGCTTTCGAACAGTTAACATCCATTTGACACTTTTGCTCTTAATGAAAACCCTAATGCTTTTAGTTGCAATATGTGCCTGATGTAAGCGGAAAGGCTGGAGAGAGGGTTAGGGGTGCAGGGGTCACTAAATTTCAGACAGCAAACTGTTGTTTGCAATTAGAGGCAAATAAACTAAATTGTTGCGTGGGCTGGCATGTTTTGGGCTAATGCGACCTGTTAGCAGATTTGTTTAGCAAACGCACACACAAACATGTGACGCTTGAAGGTGCCAATCACACACACACAAACACACACACACGGAAATATATACACAAATATATGGAGATTGCATTTATTGGTAAAATGTTTTCGGTAAATGTGTGAAATATTTTGACCGGTTTTCGCAGTGTGCCCTCTAATTTGTGTATTTTATACAATTTCGCCGTATTTGCATATTTTAATTAAAACACAAATTTTGCGTTGCAAGCCCAGACATGAAATCAAAACAAATGAGACTGCATTTGGCGCATATGCGACTTGTAGATACCCTGTAAAATATGTCATAATTTGCAGCATATTTTGCTCGCTTACCTTCGAAGTTTATCAAACTAAATTAATTGCAATAGTCAATCATAGCATTCATCCACCTTTATAGGGTATTATTAATGCCAAAATCAAATGCATATGAATTTCCAAATGTTTAATTGTATCCTTAAGTGTCATTTCATAAGTGTTTGTTTTTATGATTTGAATTTTATTTAGCTGAACAATTTTGCAGAAAGGTTCATCGAGTTGATGCTGAAAAATGTTAAAAATGTTATTATCGATAACTGCGTCGATTTGTTGTTTATATGACAACTTCTCACATATGTTGTAATAGTGAAATTCGTTATTTCGAACCCGAATTGTTGTTCCGGTTGGTGCGCAACCTCGGCTCGACTTTTCAACCTTTTGCACACGTTTGCGGGTCTTTGGTTATTTTAATAAATATTTTAACAGCCACGCGCACACACACATGCCCACAAAGCACACACAGTGTATACATACGCACACCTTCGGTATAGTAGACAGACATAGTTTACTATCTACTAAATATTTAAACGCAGCATCAGATCGTAAAAGCAAAATGTATGCAAAGTGCATGTCGAGCAGCAATCGAGGCGAGCCGTAAAAAAAAGAAGTCGAGCTGCAAAATTGAAATAAATAAAAGTAGACATCGAGCAAGGGCACAGCCAAGAAAACGGAGCATAAGCAGCAGCAGAAGGGGAATGATGTGCTTAAAGATACCCATTTCAATGAGAAGTAAAGATAATAACTAAGCTAAAATATTAGATACTGTGTGATTTATACAGATTGAGTGTTTATTCACATAAAATGAGATTTACTCTGCTAAAAGGCGATGTGTTTTCATTGAAGATTTGGATATGGTATATAATTCTTATTGAAACCTTAAAATTAATTGGTACTCTGAAAAATATTCTAATTTTTATACATAAGAATGTTCCATACTTAAGTAAGATTTACAACATATCCTTGAAGATGCACAAATACAGGGTATACATACGTATAGTTAAGGCTGAAAAAATGCAACAATATTGAATAAAGTTAGTACCTGTCGAGCTGTTGTGTTCCATCGTATGCTGCATGTTGTATGTACTCACACACACACACCAGTTACAAATACATATACACTCGCACTTGTAGATATTTTTACGTACATTTTCACTAACGGTATTTGCCAGAGCCGGCGGTGCAAAGCAGTCAACGGGATTCACACCCAAAGCAGCCATAGAATCATGCAAGGAAATGTTAAGCAGGTAGTTTCTGTATGTGTGTGCGTGTCTGGGTTTGTGTGGGTGATTTCTAATATAAACGCAAATATGCAAACATTGTGTTGTGAACATTTCGCCACGTCTTTTCATGGCTTGGCACTGAAGCTGAAAAAAAGGGAACACCTTGAAATAAACATGGCGAGATCCCAAAGCGGGACCTATTTGACGCAATGCTGGAGTTGAAACAAAGTAGAGACAAGAAGTGTTTGGGATTCCTCGAAATTCCACCGAGAATTGCACTAGAATATGAAATGCAGACATGAATTATAAAAAAAGTCTCGTGTTTTCTCTTAGTTCAGTATTAATTGTTTGGGAGGGGTAAATATCTGAAATGATGCAGTATAAAGACATTATCCTTAATGATTCTAAAAGTCATTCTGTAGAATGTACTGTGAAGGCTTGATTAATTCACAAACGAGGATGCAGCACTTCTTCTATATTCGACACGCTAACACAGAATGTTATTTTACATAGGTTTAACATCGGTTTAACATATGCTAAACATAGTCATCGTGTTATATAATTATCGATATATCAGTGTGACCCTCAGCCTACTACAGTATTTAGCATAGAAAGAGGTTGCTGATTTGTTAGATCTATTTTGAAAGACTCATCATGTCTATTGAATGTTTTTAATAACTATAGAATAGAGTGTATAATAGAATTAAATAATAGAGTATGTATAGTTTATATAATCTTATAACCGATTAATACACACACATACACTCGTATATCAATATATATAGATAGTCTTGATTAAACAGCATTTCAAACAAAGCTCTCGCATCGAATCCAAATGGTTTTGATGGCAAATAGTGCACAATCTCGCACACACGCACGCACATGCAGTTGCATCATTGGCATTCGTTGTGCCACTCAAAATTGCTTAATTTCATGCACATCCTCGTTTTATCCACCCCCCTCCCATCCCCTCAAAACACCGCTCTCTCCAGGCCACACATCGTTGCTGCGAGCAAAAACAAATAAAAGCAAATGCACCAAAGCCGCAATATGTGAGTGCCAGTGCGAGTTTGTGTGTGTGTGTGTGCCGTGTGTGTGCGTCCGCATATGGATAGCATGTCTTGCGCTATGCTATGCCACGCCCACACAATCAAGCGCCCATTTATGCACTAATTAAAATTTTATCGTTAAATCTTGTTTGCATGCATTGCAACAAGCGGCATGTCGAGCCCGGCGACGACGACGACGACGGCGACGGCAACGTTGACGGTGGCAGAGCTTGAGAGCCGCAGCAGCCGAGCGTAGACTACGCAGTTCCCAATGCACTTCCCCCTTTCCCCTTCTCCTACCCCTACACGGCCAATGCAGTGCGCACATTTTTCGTGGAAAACTGTTTGGCAACAGTTATTTGCACTTCCGGCGCCCCACTGCCACGCCCACTGCGTCCGCGCACTTGGATTGCCATTTTCATTGCATTCGACGCTCGGCACCAGCCATTTTCATATTTTATTCTCCTCTCGCCAGTCAAATACGCGCACAATGCGTCCGATAAGTGCCCGGGCATATCTTGCATCACGAAGAAGTCGAGGAAGACCCATAGGAAAGGGAGGAGGTGCGCAGGCTGGGTATCTGGGTTATTGCCGTGGCGTGTGGCCAGCCAAATAAAGTTACTGGCAATTAAAAATGAATTGCATTTTCGGTGCAAGTTACAGGAAATAAAGTAACAAAAATCACTGTCGCCTGTCGACAATTTGTCAGCAGTTTATCAAATAACACAGAGTACGGACGCACACACACACACACTTGCGTGGCACTCAAAAATGCAATTTTCTAACATGTACGGGGCAAAAAATAGTAAAACTAATGTGCATAAATAAATTTTGCAAAACTAACTGACCGAAACGAAGTGAGGCAAAACTTTTCGCGCCGCCAACTTTTTTAATTTAATAGGAAATACATTGCGTATACGTAATTTGTGCGGTTCACAGCGACAACTGTGTGTCACTCACTGTGTGTGCGCTCGTTCGCCTGTGTGCAAGTATATGTATATGTGTGTGTGTTCGTTCGTACTCTAAGTGCGGTTAAAAATTTAATTAAAATGTTGCATGACTAAAATTTCAAATTCAAATTCAAATGCGAATGCATATTCAAATTTCAAATTGCCAGCAAAATGAATAATTGATTACAACAGTCGCAATGCTTTAGCCCTTTTGCTTTAGGTCGGTCAGGCGTTGTTATCGAATTTAACTGGTTTTAGTTAAGTAACCGATTATCCAAACAAAATCGGTTACTTAACTTTAATTATCGCAGGCTTGCATGTGACAAATGGGATTGATTAATTCTGTTAGCAGAATGTTAGAGCCGTTGATCTCCACATTGCATGTTAAGTACAGAAATGCATTGTTAGATTATGTTAAGTTAACACTTTTACTTTAGGCACTTAACAGTACACTGTTACATTGTGTTTAATTCTGTAATGCACTAACATTTCCTTCTGCTGTTATGATTGCAGGCTTGCATTTAACATATGGGATTGATTATTTCTGTTAAGTGGAACCTGAAGCATTTAGACTGTTGATCGTAATCGCATGTTAAGTATTGAAATGCACTATTACATTATGTTAAGTTCATAACTTAGCTTAGCTAACATTTGTTTTCGATGTTGAATGGATTTGAAAATCATAAAGAATTTAGCAATTCATCTTTGCAGAATACATATTATTTTATTTTTAAGATATGATTTTATTTCAAAACTAATTCCAACAGCCAACCACTTTGGCATGGCTTTGAATAGGTTGCAGGAAAGTTTTATGCTCTATTTTATTTAAAAATGTTTGCTTTATATCTTGTTGCAGCTGTGCCACAGCTTAGATGAACTTTAGAATTGGCTCTGCTTGGCTGGCTGCCTGTCTGCTTGCCTCGCCTCGCCTGGGGTCATCAAGTCTTGCCGCTTTATGGGCTTAAAAGCTAAGCAGTGCCACTGCCACCTCACACACATACACACAAGCATAACTCCCACACAGCTCCACTGGGAGCGCCCTAAAAAACTTATTTATTACCTTTGTTTAGACTTTATACAACACTCGAGTTGATGGCACTTGAGCAAATGGCATTAGCATTGTCTACTCACCCAGCCTGCTGCTGGATTCTTCTTGTTTGTATTGTTGCTGCTCTTCTTTCCTCCATTCTATCCGCCTGCCCGTGTTGTTTTTGTGCTCTGCCTTGTAAGTCTGCGACAGTTTCTTATCAGTACACAGCCGAGCCGAGACGAGATTGTCTCCTTGAGAAACTTGGCAGGCCGATGCGCTTGATTTGTGTGCTTAGTGTGCGCAGGGAGTTTGTTCTGTGTCTTGTTAATGCGCCTAGCAGTATGCAGTGGAAATTACACATCCTTAACGTGTGTGTACTTGACTGTTTGTTATTGCCTAGGAGGAAGATCTAGGTTTCTATTGTACTCAAGTTGCACTGATGAGTACAGATGGAGAGCCGCAAAAGAAGGGATTTAGATGCTTGTTAACTATAAAATCTATTATAAACTGTATATTGTCTCTATATTTGAAATTGTAGTATTTAACATTTTTCATTGTTTGTTATCGAAGAACCCAGCGATACAGTATTCTCTATTATTTATTTCAACTGATAGTTCATTTCAAATTTTGAAAGTTTGCATTTAATATTTTTCAAAATTGTGATATGAAATAGTACGATATATATCGAGGCGATCCAAGATAAAATCATGTGTCAAATACCCGAGAACTTTGTCACTTCCGACCTGGTGTACCATCAGAGATGCGATAAGGCTAAACCCTTTTTAAAGATCCCCGAAAATATAGAACCGTTGAAGCATGTGCGATACATGTTCGTGTTTGAGCACGGAGATCTCGCCCTGGCGGCGCATTATCTGGCCGAACGAATGCACGAGCCTTTCGAGCCTCTACCCATTGGTTGCGTGGCTGTTCAGCAGTCGGTGCGCGATGAGTTTATAGAACGTGTGCGAAGTAAGTTCCATCAGGTGAAACCATCCGTGGCGTTGCATCCACATTTCGAGCGCAGCCTGCAGGAACTGCAAACGGGCGGCGTTAACTATGTGGTTGCCGACGAAGCGAATGCGCCTCCTTATGCTAGTCCCATCCTCGTGACGGACAACATTTCGCACTTGTTCTTCAGCAAGAGGCCGTCGGGCGTCGTCATTCTTCATAGCTTCGACTCAATTGAGGAGGCACAAAATGCGTTTCTTCGGGAAACACTCTTTATCGACGAAGTCGTGATCTTTGACGAGAGCATCACGAATGTTTATGAACTCGCTCCGAAAATCCGTTGCTCCATGTTCTTTGTGAACTGTTTCGACGTTTGCATCCTGCCCATTCTACGGTACTTTGTGATGAAACAGGCTTGCTCCATGATGCACAATGGTTACCATTTTGAGTGTATCGAATTCGATAACAAGTGGAACGTGATTGTTTTTCCGTACAGCACAACTGTACAGAAATTCTGTCATTGTCTGCCCGGCCAATGTACCTGTCGTATGGACCCTGTAACTTGCGGCGAAAGATAAACCAAGTTAGCCAAAGGAGTACAGCAATCTGACACCCGGAAGATGAAGCTGCTAAAAATATCGAAAACATTGGGGCTGACAAAACATCGGCAAGCACTTTATAAGTTGCATTGACTTTTAATTCATACCGTTTTAAGTAAATACAAATATAAAAATTTACAAGTACTTAAACTTGATTATTTAAGTAAATGTCAAGCAATCATTTTAGCATTAGGGGTAGTTTACTTACTGAGTTTATGATGTTTTTGGATTAAAGCAGGATTCCATTTTCATTAACATTCACGAGAGCTTTACAGTATCGGGAATACAGTATGTTAATTGTGACAGACTTTGTTTATTTACAGCAGCTTATCAACGACCCGTAGTTTAAATTTAACATTACAGCTGCTACGCAGCTAAAAATTTCTGTTACATACTAAAATCTCTTATGTCTGCAATCGTTCTTTGCCCCATTAATTTGTCTTTATTTATCAAACCGTGTCTGCTCTTCCGCGTTGACTGTCTCATCTCCAGACTGCCTGCATACATGTGCCGCAGACTATTCGCTTTTAATAAAACTTCGCACAGATGCTGCCAAGCGCAAGGAGACTTATTCGGCGAAGGAATCGCGCTGCCAGCAAAGGCAACTATTAAACTGGCATGCGGCCATTAGTTGCGGTTTCTGCCGCTGCTGCTGCAGCTGCTGTTGTGGCAGATTGTCGCCAGGCATCGACAGTTTGCGGCATCGTTGAGTTTTTGGCTTTTATGTGCCAACTTGTTAATGAGTTTGCTTGGAAAGCGGAAGAACCCTATCTACATATCTACATATGTATGTTTGTGGAACCAACTGTCTGTCAGGCCTATCCGCAACCTCGAGTACTTCCGAATTATAGTTTATATTTCTATTTCGTTTTTGCTTGGCATTGAAAGCCAAATTCGGTTGCTTGTCTGTCTGCCAGTTGTCTGTCTGTCTGTCAATCTGTCTGTCTGTCAGACTGACTGATTCGCATTTGTCAGTTTTGTCTGCCAACGTGATGTAAGTTTGACAATTTTGGCTGCACTTCTGCAACGTCTGCCGTCATTTTATGGCATAAAAAAAGAATTTTTTAACAGATTCGCAGCTGCATGGAAATAATAAATCTTCATATGAAGACTGAAAAATACATTTTCTAGAGATACGATTTTTCAACTAAGATTAAACATGAGATTTGAACACCTTTTTTGAGATTCTAAAAATTACAAATTTTTATAGATGTTTCTTAATTTTCTGTGCAAGGTTTGTTGTCTGCGAATCTCCCTTTTACCAATAGAAATTATTAAGTTTCTGTTTTTCGGAACACTTTGAATTAAATATTTTACGTTCTGACTGCGCCAGAGCTTAGCTGAGCTTTTTATTATTTGTTTGCTTGGTTGTCTGGCGATTGTCATAAATTGTTATTTATGTCTGCCATTGGCATTGCCAACGGTTTAGCCACGCCCCCAGCTTTGTGCGCCTGTGGCTGCGTCTATATTGAGTTGGCGAACTTGAAATTTTCAACTGTGTCGCGGATCAGTCAGCCACGCCGATTTTCAATTCTCTGTTCTTATGTTATTGTTGTTTTAGCAGAACGAACGATTTGAAAATGTGTCGACAGTTTGGGCTGTCCGAATTGCGGCATCTGCCGCAGGCAACAACTAAGGCAGCAACAACAAGTGGAACAACCGCAACGGACAGTTGTCAGCAGTTGTTGCTGTTGTTGTTGTTGTTGTGAGCAGTTGATATATGTTTGTGTGGCTCTGGCATGTTTGGTAGGTTGAAGAGTTAGAAAAACATAAACCAAACAATATGTGGCATTTAATAAAAATGAGAGCTAGAGAACTAGACGAGCTTGTGTTTGCCTCATGTTATGCAGAAATAATTGAAACGATAGCGAAAAATATAAATAAAATATAACCAAATGATTTGAAGATCTCTTCTCCTTATGAGTACCGACATTCCAACATGTTTATTAGTTTGGTATTTTCAAATCGCAGTTGGGCGAGATTTGATGGGACAACAAGTAAAACTGCAAGCAGTACAGCGGGCAATCAATTCAAAAGCAAATAAGAAACAATGCGATACAATGTGCGGTCGCTTCGAGTCCAGGCACAGCAAACGACGAAAACAATTTGAAAAACATTACCCATACGCCGTGTGTGACACACTGAACACATGCAGCAAGCTGGAGTAGCAGCAGAAAGTGGGAAAGAAACACACAGGGTGGGTGAGGGAATGTATCTGGCGAGAAGGCAAAAAAGACCGGGGGGTAGTGCACTTCAGGTTGGCCATGCGGTTGCAGGACAGTCAACTCAAGCACACGGAGCACAGTGTATTTTCAACACCTGCTGGTCAAACAAATCGTGTTCATTTCGGTACAAACACTAATTTCGACAAGGTGCAAACAAGCTGACGTACCCAACCCGGGCTCTGAGGATGGTAGCAGCAGCAGCACCAGTACAGAAGACAGACACACACATACACAGCTTCCATGGCAGCACACACACGGCTGCATATCACGTGCGGCAGGTCTGGGCTGGGAATTGTGTCTGCGCTCTCGGGCCTGTCGTCGACAGATAAAATGCTTTTTGAAAAATGTAAAATTGCATTTGTAACCGCATTTCATTAGAGAAAGAAAGTCAAGCGTCAGGTAGCAACGCCAGCAGCAGCAGCAGCAGCAGCAGCACGTACCCCACTCCCCACCCCTTTGACCGAAAATGCCATTGGGGCAACGCAAACAGCAACGTGCAACCTGCAACCTGCAACCTGCAGCAGTGTCCGTATTCGCGACAGCGAAGCGAACGTCACGGTCAGCGGCCAAGCGCGCGAGACAGAGAAAAGGAGAGAGACAGAGGGAGTGAGAGAGGAGGAGGAAGCTTGCAGCCATGTTACAGTTGCCATTTTTGCTGCTGTCAGAACATAAACATGGCCGTCTCCGGTGTGTGAGTGTGTATGTGAATGTCTGTGAGTGTGTCTGCCCGTTTAGGCTTTAAATGGCCGCCAGTCCTGCTGATGCGGGTGTGTAATGTGTGTTCGCCTGTTTATGTGCCCGTTTGCTAAGTTTTGTGTGTGTGTGTGTGTCTGTTCAATATGCGGCATTCTTATCGCAATGTGCTAAATGCGGCATCAAGCGATTGATAAGCGACAAATATGGATCAGCAAAACTGATTTTTAAATGATACGAGAAGGAAGAAAAGTTGTAAGAACATTTTACATTTACTTGTTTTGAATTATGAAAGAGAGATGAATAAAATAACATTATTTTATTATAGTTAAGGCAATCAGCATAAGATATGGCAGCATTGTTGATAATTCTGTAACTTAACAGTGAATCGCAATTATTTTAACTTGATGTTGTGCATAATGTTATAGCCATATCGATACATATGTTAAGTCATATCGATTCATCATTTAATAACCCGTTAATAGTATCTTAAATGAGAGCAACTAGTTAAAAAAGAAAAAAGAATCTCGCAAGAAGCCCTCATTATTTCCGTTTACATTTCCCTGTTCAGTAAATAAGACAAGTAAAAGTAGGTTTGCAATTCTTTTTTTTTCTCCTTGAGCAGGCTGAATTACGCGATGCAAACTTTAACCCCGACGGAACTGACAACTTGACAAACGATCGAAGCACAGTTGGATACCGCAAAGCGGGCAACCTCAGATAGCCACAGACGGCAGGCAGCAGACAGCGAATGGCGCATGGCTGACAGCAGACAACAGACAAGAGAACAGACATCCGACGCGATGGCCCATGACGCGTCGACAAACCGCAAAATGGGACCCAACAACGGCAACAGCAACAGCAACAACGGCAACAACAACAACATGAATGGTAATACAAGCGCTCAAAGGGTTTGCAGACATGAAAAGTACCGATTGGCCATCGAGTTAAGGGCCGACGAGGCTTTCACTTTGGTGTCTGTGCATAAATTCCATCATATGATATCAATTAGTGATAGTGCGGTGCGACTGAAATGTCATTTGCAGAAATGCGCATATTTTAAACGTGACATACGACAGTGCGAGCAGCCAAACTCCCCTTCGACCCCACTCAACTGCCGCCGTTCATTCGAGTAGACAGGCAAAACCAACCAGCAGGCCATGATATCTCGCAAATGGAGCGCACTTTTTATATGGCCTATGGAACGAAGAGATATTTATGCGACTTCCAGGGGTATATTGAATTCATAGAATATTTCGCAGCATATATTAGAATTAAAATTATTTACAATAGTTTAAATTAAATCACAATCACATTTGCTGTTAAGTTTCACTGTTCTGCTGATTGGTATCGATAATTTCGATTCGATACCGAATGTTCTGTTAAGCTTGAGCACTGTTAGTGCGGTTGCAGACTGTTACGCAATAGCAGATAATGTTAAGTCGGTATTTATGTTATGTGCTATCGATATGCGTCAATATTTTACAGAATGTAATTCAAATTGCATTTATCCTTAAAATAATTCATTTGGAAAGAGTATTGTTACTTTGTGTGCCCTTTGAGGCTTTTGCTTGCCTTCGCTTTGTTGTATTATTTTTGGGTCAAAGCAGCAACCATAAAAACCAAACCGAGCAGCTGCCCAAACGAGCCGAGCTGACATGGTCAGGCCACATAAAATCAGCTCGCCCGCATTGGCAACAACAAAGGTTGCCTGGCCTTCGCTTGGCCCATGAATATGCAACGTGGCGACGAGTGAGGGCCGTCGGATGATGAGTGCGACGAAGGTGGTAGGTGCCGCATTGGAGTTGCAACGGTATGCAGGTGCAAACTGCACCCGAAATGACTGCGAAGCACTGTCAACGTTACCCAGGACATGTGGCTATGCAGGCCGTGGGCATTCGGCCCAATAAAATGGTGGCCAAGCGCAGCTGGTAACGGTTTTTGGCGCGCAACGCGTTGCCCGCAAATTGCATTTGCAGTTTTTATATTTCAGTTGGGTATCTCATGCCCCCCTCGACCCCCCAATGCATTCTATTTAATTTGAGTTCAAATTTCTACAAAAAAAAGAGCTTTCTAGGGCATTATTATTATCGGCTTTTTGACATTTGAGTGAACCAATGCGAAAAGTTGCCAAATTGTTTGTTATCCCTTTTAATTGTTGCGGTTTTCCTGGCTTTACAGTTTTAGGTCAACTCGCAGCAAATTGTTATTTAAACTGTATGCGGTATTTTCCTTGGCAAATTGAAATTAAATATTTCGTAATATATGAACATTGTCAATTGGAATATTGCTCTATAATTAATATGTTCAAATGCGATAATAATTATAGCAGATATATAAAGATAGCTAGGGGAATTAATTTAAGTTGTTATTTTAACATAAAAACTAGCAGGAATAAAAATATCAATTCGATTATTCTGGCTTCTTATAACATATCGCAGCGGCAACTTATGCGATAGACAATAAGTGCGATTTCTAAATCAAGATTTATAGCTTATGTTAAAATCATGTTTTTTCAAATTCGCTGTGTCCTTTAATATTGAAATTTAACATAGAGTATAATATTGCGAAATTATTTTATGCAAAAGTATTAATTTTATTTACTTATTGTATTACATAAACTAATTATTATTTCTTTCACAATTTTGTACTAACCAACTCAGCCTTTAATCATCGGTCACGAATTAATTTAAAAGCGGCGTCGTTTTTTGCGCTTGTACAACGTGAACTGAATGGAAATTGGAGCGTGGCTAAAAACGTCCTCAATTGGCCTCTTGTTGACCTTCGACTGCAACATTTTGCCGTTCAGGTGGCAGGCCTGCTGTGCCCATTCGCTTTCGTCCCTTTGGCGTCTCGTTGACCTCCAAAGCGAGAGGAGCATAAAATATATTTTTGCTCGTTGAATGTTTCTAGTAATTCCATTTTTATTTGCAAGCTACATTGTTGTTGTAGTGGCGAGAGGGGGTTGGGAATGGGAGGTGTAGTCGGGCCAGTTACGAGGTTGTTCGCCTCAGGGCGTTGCGCCTCGTTGACATTTCATTGTGCGGCAATGTTAAGGTTGTTGTTGCTACTGTTGTTGTTGTGCGACCATTTTCAATTGTGTCGGAGGTGTTTTTTTTTATACCAATCGGTATCGCTGGTTAGAGATGTGCGCGTGATTTGTTAGGAGAGTGTAACTATCGGTCTAA
Organism: Zaprionus africanus; assembly: GCA_018151435.1. Lineage (NCBI taxonomy): Eukaryota > Metazoa > Arthropoda > Insecta > Diptera > Drosophilidae > Zaprionus > Zaprionus africanus. Next base: position 160,434 of record JAECXB010001625.1, read on the forward strand.
TGCAAACCACAATACATGTGAATTAATATGCCTCTGAATTACGAGGGTCGTTTGATAAGCTGACTGTAAAATTTTGAGAAAGCTGCGTTTTTTGGGTTGGTTTTATAGGCATTGAAAGCAGACGATCTCGATCTCCATTTTCGTTAAAATTCACGAGATCGTCTGCTTTCAATGCCTATAAAACGCAAACCAAAAACGCAGCTTTTCAAAATTTTACAGTCAGCTGTTAATCGATAACTGCTGACAGGAGCAGTGTTGTATTTAGAGCAGGTGCGCGGCAAATACAAAAAGTCACGGACTTATCAAACGACCCTCGTACAAAGGTATGCTTGATTAATCAGTGTATGATTTTTTTGTAACAATCTTCAATATAACAAATATATAATAAATTAATTATAAGTGTTCTATTTTCTCTACAACGGTATTCTTGCGGCATTCCTATTAAGCTGACCGGTAATGTATGAATCTTTGATTGCCACCTCTAAAAAGCTTAACATTTCACTTTAAAAAACGAGAATTTTGTAATTTGTATTTCTGTATGGTATTTGTGTGAATGGAACGAGGTGCTTTTCTTTCTGTTGTGGGGGTGGTACTGGAGGGAAAGGCGGTGTCGGGAAATTAATAAGCCACAGCTTATGTCAATGCCAATGGCTTATTGGCAACAGTCGCCACAGTATTTTCACCGTGTTTTTTATTCCTCTTCTTCGCTTCAGTTTTTTCTTGCACGGCAAGTTAATTTCATGGGGCGCTGGCAGCGCTGCGCTGCGCACTCCATTCAAATCTCAATCACTTAGCAATAAAATCGAAATTAACTTTGCACAAAGGCGTCATAAAAAAGCATAAGCGATGTTGTTGTTCTTCAGCTTGTTGTTGTTGTTGTTGCTGCTGCTGCTAAAGCTTTTTCTCCTTCTGACACAAACTTAATTTGAAGCAAAACAGCAGCAAAAAACTGTGTGAGAAATGGATCCTTGCTGTGAGATACCCTGGAAATGGTCTTCAGTTGAGACGAGAAGGAATATGAAATGTTTTCAATACTTTCTACAAATGTTTCCAGAGACAGAATGCAACTTCATTTCTTAACAAAATGCCTATAGAAACTCCATTTCAAATACTTTTACAGGGTATAAATATGCTTTGAAAAACTGCTAGGTGTATTGTGTGGATGAGGGCGAGATGCTGACTTTAAGCCACAGGTAGAGCGTCAGCAAACAGTTGATGAAGTTTTTCAAAGCAGCAGCAAAAGAGAAAAAAAACGAACAGAAAACGAAATAAATTGAAAATCGAGTGAGCAACGGCAAGAAACAGTTACCAGGGTTGTCAACTGCACAAAAAACGAGGGGAGCGAGAGACAGAGACAAAGCTAGCGGGCAAGAGGGAGAGAAGACATAACGAGTCGAACTCAAAGTGTGGTTGCAAAAAAGAATCTAAGCTTTGGCATTCCTCTTGCTTAACAGCAAAAGTTTTTCCATTATTTGAAGATTATAGACTCTAAACATTCCCCCCACCCTGCTCCTCTACACCTCCTCCACCTCCACTTCTGCACACTCTTGCTAAACAAAAGGAAAAAACTGCAAAAGCTGACAAGATATGAGGGCGACGGCAACACGGGCTACTGTGGCTGATGATGACGTAGCTGGGAAAATGTTCCACACTTTTATAACAGCGTTTTGCTGCTGATAAAGCCGCAGCGAGCACAAAAAGAAATATAAAACTTTTCAGCAATGCATTCGCATTGTTTCAGTCTGTGGCACACACCCCTTAAAAAATAAAAAAAAAAAAAAATAAAAGCAATCCGAATAACTTGCCTCGTACCATTTGTTAAATGTCAATAGCTTCCATTCGACGTTCCCGTTCGACGCCCCTGGCAACCCTGGCAGCCAGTTCGCATGCTACCATTGCATATGTTTTTCTCTTTTTGTTAATGTTGCTGCCGCTGTCGTGTAGTTGTTGTTATCGTTATAGTTCCTGTTGCTGCTGCCGACTTCACTGCGAGATTATTCAATGAGCTTTTCATTTGACTGTTCAAAACTTTAGCATTGCCCTTTCCATTCGAGCCTGTGCTGCTGCAGGAAGGGAGGGATGTAGGTTTATAGGTTGTTGCATGTTGAAAAGTTTCAAAAACATAACATCGATCTTACAACTGCAGAACATTGCAGTTAACATGGCACTAATTAAATGTAATTTACTGTCTTGATTCAATTAATTTCTGCGTGTTTAACAAAATTTATTTTAATTTTGTAGAGTTTCAAGTGTTTCAAAACTTTAAGAACTCTTTAAGTCTTGCAAATAAATTTAAATTTTCAATTTGAATATTGAAAACTCCTTCAAGCAAATTGCACTTTAAGAAAGTTGTTTAGCTACCCCGCATTTCTCGCAGTGTTCAGTGCAAGTGCATATTGTGTGATTTGTCATGTTGCTAGAGCATGCGAAATTCCGTACTAAGAAGCCAATCAATAAATGTTCGAGGAATGCAGCAAATAATTTACACAAAAGGACCTTAAATTGATTTACCTTGCAGTGTGACACATCAGCAGCTCAGGCCATTCCCCGAGTGTCCCCCCCCTCCCCACAAAAGAGCTGTAAATACTGCAGGCAAAATTCTCCTTGCGGAATCGAGAATGAAAGACGAAACAGTTGCGGCGAATGTCAAGCGGGGGTGGGTGGAAAACTTCTCGCTGCTGAAATATGTAAATTCAATAGCATGGCCAAAAACTTTTCATGGCAAATCAAGCGAGGCGGCAAGACAGACAGCCAGACAGGCAGAGACACAGACAGACAGACAGGTGGAGAGACAGGCGAGCAGACAGGTGGGCAGACAGAGAGCTAGAAGAATAGCTAAGGAGTGAGAGACAGGTGTCATTTCACTGTCTGTTGCCATGATTTTTGATTATTTTATATACAATACATACGTATATATTCCTATTCACAATGGTCAGCAATTGGCTTGAAAAGACCAACGTGGGGCTTCTCTCCAGTGTTGTGTGTGTGTGTGTGTGTGTTGTCCTCAATTGAAACCACCTGAAAGCCAACGAACCACAACTTTTTGACTGCAAATCATGTAATTTTCTTTTATTATTTTTTGCATTTTATTTTGGAATTTCCATTGGGCAGTATGCGAAAAGTTTTCCCTTTTATATGTTGTGCATATAACGAGTATAAGAAAAGTTTTGCTCTTCAACATAATATCATACAAATTGATGGTCATTTCTATTTGTGAAATCTATGCGGCATATTATAAATATAATTCGACAAAATACTTGTAAAGGCAAATGAAAAAAATACAAAATTCGTTAAACTTTGTCAGAAATTTGAAAAGTTTTGTAGTCATTGCATGGAATAACTGAAATACAATTAATTATGGAAAAGTATTCATTGCAAAAGTTTGGTGAGGTTTGAAGGAATGTACTCAAAAGGGATATAAGGGAGTTAAACTATGATTATGAGAAAAAAAACAAGGCAAGATATGTCAGAAGTACATTCTATTTTAAAAACAGAGAAATAATAATTAAATAAGGATCAAAGCTCTTTATCTCTCACTTGCGAATTGAAAACTATAATTAGTTAATAAACCAACCTGTACTAAGTTCTTTAAGCTCTGACTTAACAGAATTTTACTAGAAATTCTAGTTTCACTTTGAATTTCTTGCAAACTGTGAAATTGCTTCTGGCCATGAGAGATTTTCATATTTTTGTTGCATACTTTTCTGGGCTACTGCAGCAGCAGCCTTAAGCCTTGTCATAGATTTAAATTGTAAGTGAAATATTTTCACACTTATGGAGACACACACACACATTCATGCCTGCGCATTGGCGACACAACTGTGCGTTCTATCTGCGTGCAATGGGAGTGTGGAAAAGTGGGGAAAGTGGAAAACTTCTCGGTTTTTGGGTTCGGCAAAACAAGTGAAGCGCATTAAAATGCAAATTTTTGTTGCTGCTTTTCGCTTTTTTATATCGTGATTTGTGTGCGTCTGTGTGCCGACGTTGGCAACGTTTTCGCAGTTTAGTTGGGGGCGTGGCATGTTGTTGTCGGCATACATGCTGGGCGTGCACTGCAGTCGTATTTTTCCGTTCTATTTTTTGTGTTGGTTTTTTTTTTGATTTCGTGCCTTTTGTTGATTTTTTCTGTTTTTTGTAAAAATCCGATTTTTCCGCCATGCATAATCAGTTTGCATTTTTATTTATTTATTTTACGCGCTTTTCATTTGCCAGTCGTCCCCTTTGTTTATTTATTTTTATTCGCTTTGTGGCAAATCGTTGTTGTTGTTGTTGCTCTTTCCCTTTTTTTCGCTTGCCTTTTTTACTTATTGTTGCCTCTGTGCAAAGTAATTTATTTCACTTGAACACATTTTCCTCTGGCTTTGTGTTTCATTTTCGGCTTAGCTGCAAAAATGATGAGAACAAGTAGAGTAGAGGGGAATACTTGACCAGCAAGCGGCAGTACAGGTAGTTGCAATACAATAGATTAATATAAATTAAAACTATAAAAAAATATTAAATACTATAAAATGACACTATAGTATAAATTATCATATCAAAAAACATTGTATCATTTTTGACTATATTTAATAATAGCAAATCATATGATTTCATTTCATAGATCATGATGTTTCGTGTCTTATATATTCACGTGTCATATCGTAAACCTTCACGCGCTGTTTTCCCTTTTTAAATTACAGGGTATAACAAATGCATCGCCGGTCGACTGCATCTCTCTGTGTATATTCCTTTGCTCGCAATTCTTTGCCGTTCTCTTTTTTTTCTATGTGTTCTATGTGCATTGAGTTATAAATTTTGAAACATTCATTTGCGAATTTGTCTATGGCAACTTTTCGGGCCTCTCGAAATGCATATTTCATAAAGCTGGCAAAAAACAAAGCTTTGGCTTGTGATCCGTTTGCCAAGCTCTCTGATGTGGAGCATTCATGTACGAGATTTGTTTGTGGCCGAAACGTGGCAAATAGAACAACAAAAAAAAAGTAAGAGTCGCTAAACAATTTGCAAAAACTTTTATTAAAAGTCAGCGAAAATTGTGCAAAGTCAGACAAAGTGCAGCGAAACGAGTAGAGAACTATTTCTGCGCCCAATTGACAACTAATTTATTGATAAATCACCGGCAGCAATCGATTATTTCATTATAGCCTCTATATAGTCAGTCAGGCAGTCGAAAAGCGTCAAACTCAAATAGCTCGAATAACCCAAACTAATCAGCAAACAGTCGTGAAACGACTCAGGCAACAAGTAAAATGTCTTTCGGGGGTCACTGTTTACCAAGAAGTACCTAGAGAGACGCAGAAAGAGAGAGGGAGAGAGAGAAGGCAGGCTACTGTCAGTGTCAACGGCACCAAAGTTTGTCTGCAGCTGAGCTGAACCGTGAGAAAGGGGGATTCGGTAGTAGCAACTGCAAGCAAACTATGGCGAGCTGAAGTATATGCCTAGTTAAAGCCTTGCACAGTGCAGCCAAAACAATTAATTTCAAGTCTTTTTTAATTTAAATCAATTCTTTTTTAGTAATTCCTTCAAATTAAAGTATAAATGGGAAATGCAAAAATATTCTCTGAGTAAGGAAATTATTTTTTATACTTCATTCTAATTTTTAGACTTGTTAAAATTGTATGTTACATTTACCAACTTTTCCCACTGTACTCTGCACTGGCTCAAGTCGGTTTACGTTTCGTCCCGTGGAGAGGACAACAGAAAGTAAACTTTATAGATTTCTAATACCTCGTCGAAGTCTGAACATCTTGCAGGGGCGTCGGCTTCTATTTAGTTATGGAGGGTGTGTGTGTGTGTGTGTTGGGCGCAGCTGCACGAAGAACACTGCTAACTTCAATGCAAACTATGGCAAAACTTTGCTCCAAGACCGAAGAGCGAAGAGGACCGACGAGTGAAGACCGAAGACCGAAGACTTTGGGTCTGCGGCTGTTGGCAACTTTGTCTGTTTGGCTCTTTGCATGGCGCTGCTGTTACTTCAAATTGTTGGCAAAATAATTGTGTACGCCTTGTGGTTGTCTCACTCACACATACACACATACACACACACACACACACACACACACACGCACACACATTCGAATAGTCTTTTTGGCAAATGCCTATTTGAATGAGCGAACTGAAACAAAAATTGACCCAATTACATTATGTCGCTTAGCTGAAGGCAATTTCACAATTCAGCTAACACACGCGCTCAACACCTTCTGGCCGGCTGCCAACGGCAGAGAGCAGAGCAATCAGTGTGTGTCTGTGTGTGTGTGTGTTACATAAAGAAAATGTGATATTTTTCTGGGCGTCTTTTATTCGTGCACAGGGGCAAATGCTGCAATCTTGAGGGAAATAAATATCCTTTGCATTGGCGTTCATTTTACACATATATGACTTGTGTCACCTTCGCCTGGAGGAAGTTCAGCTTTGGAATAAATATAATAAATATGCCAAACATACATTTATTACACAAGCAACTTTAGATTAGAATATGCACGGAGCTCTAGAGAAATCTATGTTGCTGAGGCAATTCTCGATGATTTATTGCCTTTAAAATGGTTTTAGTTGCGCTGAAATTCTTTAAAGTTGGAGGCAAAGAAATGCATGACATAAAAATGAGGTATAGAGAGACCAAAAGAGAAAGACAAATAGTCAAAGATATAGATAGACTTAGTTTTATATGTATATGTACATATCTCTTCCAGGATATTTCATAGTCAGCACTTTATTTCTCGCATGCAACTATCATAATTATATCACACATATTATTTTTGCCTTATCTAAACTTATTTTGTTTTAGTCTCCACTAAAAGTGCCATAAATTCTGTTTAAGTATTTGTCTAATCCATAAATCCTGCTCGCACCACGCCAACTTGTTAATCCCGAATTGTTTTCAGTTGTTTTCTTGAGTTATGCACTCGGAATTTCTCACTGTGCAGAGACGCAGTGCGATAGCAGACTATTGCAAGTGTTTGTTAGCGCATTATGCTGACTTAGAAGAGGAAAGGAGGCGGGAGGTGGGAGGTGAGAAGGATTCACACGCCTGGCAACCACTTTTACTTACAACTGCAGCAGAGAGCTGGGCGCGCTTAGAGGACGCCCTCACTCTCTCTCTCTCTCTACTGGCCTGGCTCTGGTCGCTAGGAGGGTCTCTTGTTTGGCAAGTGGCGTGCTGACAGCTGAAAGGGATTCCGTTTGCCTTGGCAAAGTTAAGCCTTAAAGCCATGAGCTAATTTTACTTTAAGATTTACCGAGTGCCAAGCAGGGGCTCAAGAATTTTGGCACAAAGCTAACTGAGAGACTGAGAGAGTGAGGGAGATAGGAAGAGGAGAAATGCATTTTGCACGAGCTCGGATCGGCTTCGACATTATCCGTTTGTGATTAGGTGGATGACATGCAAATGTGGGTGGTAAATGGAAGAGAAGAAGCGAACAGAAATGAAACCAAAGCCAACTGCAAATGTGGAGCAACTCTGTGGAATTGCCAACCTGCTGGCAGCTTTGCGATTGCAATTTATGCGCTTGCCTGGCAGTCGCACACAGCGTCGCCTCCGATGCTTGGCCAGCAGCAAGAATACCTGTGCAAACTTCTGCGACTCCAAGCACCGTCTTGCGAATCCTTTTGCTTAAATAATAAGTATCATAATTTCAAGGGTTGTCAAAAAAGTCTTTTAATTTATGTTTGCCACTTCCGAGCGACGTCCAACTCCTGCCTGCCTAGAAAATCAACATAAATAAGTAAAAGTTGCTCGCAGAATGGGACGAAGAGGGAGCTGGTAAGACAGAGCAGCACAGCATCTGTCCCCCTCACTTTCATAATGTCTCTCTTTCTTCGACTTGCTGCTTTTTTCCTTAGCAAGGCACCCATTCTGGACTCCACAAGGACCAAGTTTGTCTTTTGTCACTGTGTGCGTGTGTGTGTGTGTGTGGCATTACTGTTGTGTTTATGGCAAGTTGGCAACTCTGTTACAATTGCGCCTAATTTCATGCTTTACTTTGGCTGGCAAACAAATGTTGCATACTTTCAGGTAAATAACTTTATTAAAATAATGACAAGCCGAGACCGAGCAATGCGATGAAGAGGAGGAGGCCTGCCTCTCCAACTGAAGTTTGTGGGAAGCTTTGACAAACTGGCTGCCAGCTGCTCTTGAGAGCCTCCTTCGTCTGCCTTCCTCTTCTTGCCGAGCGCCCCTGCATATGATACCAAATTGAGGCCGAGAGGCGTAACTGAAATTGATCAGCGTGGAGTAAACGGTGGAACATGAAGGTCAATCCTTCAAAAACAATGAATCCGTGTTTCACACTTAAAACGCTTGTTATGAATACTCCACCAATACAATTTGAAGGTGTGACATTGGAACAGCCATCTCAAGCAAAATACCTCGGCATAATCTTAGATAAGCGCCTAACTTTTGGTGGTGTGGCCAAAGATTGCAGCAACTAAGATGGTTGATAAGCAGAAGGAGCACTTTGTCGCTAAGAGCCAAAAGAGCACTATACGTGCATTGTATAGCTGCAATTGGGCTGTACGGAGTGCAGATCTGGGGGATTGCTGCCAAATCAAATTATGAGCGGATACAAGTAATGCAGAACCGAACCCTGCGGCTGATAACTAACTGTCCTTGGTACGTGCGTGGCTCCAACTTCACCGTGACATTCCAACAGGTACCGCGATCGACTTGTTAGACACCGCAGTATACTTGCAAGGAGACTGCTACCAGCTAGGCCGTTAAGGCGACTCAAAAGACTGGGTTTCTACAAGACGATTCGTTAATTGTTCAGTTCCCACTGCTAATAGTCCTCCTGAGAGGTTTGGTTCCTTAAGTTTTATTTTTGACATGTGTTGTTAAGATGCTTATTTGAATGTATGGTTCCAACACTTAATACAGAAAAAAAAAAAAAAAAAAAGATCAGAACTGAGGAGTTTCGCAAAGCAGAGATCCGGGCAAATTAACAAAGGTACTTACTAGTTTGCACCTGGTGAATTACTGAAGGGTTTTCCTCATGGTTTTTCCATTATATTCGATCTGCATTCAAAATTGAAAAATTTTAAATTTTTCATTTTTCGACAAAAATCCATCAAAGCCCCTTAAAAAATGTTGAAATTTTATCAAAATTTTTGACATTTTTTTTTTGATTCTAATTGATAAAGCTACTCATAATCTGTATAAAAAGTCCACCCAACAGTGTTTGCGATGAAAATTGTGGATAATATCGAAAAAATACGCTAATTTTAGGTTTTTTTCGCCTGTCCTGGAGACAACTTTTGAAATTTAAAATGTCACAACTTTGTCAAAAATCATCCGATTTTGGTGAGGAATGCAATTTTATTCATTGTTTATATATTTATTTTTAAGTAGTGCTAAAGAAGGCATACAAATTGTATTAAAATAAATATATTAAAATATTTAAAAATTCATATTCTTGCATGGCAGATCTAGCAGAAGAGAATTATAAAAGAATTTTACAATATCATATCGTTGAGCAGCAACTTACAAGGCAACTTCTGGCCACTTCGGTGTAGCTGCTTTAGCGAATCTTTACCGTACAAACCGAGCTTGTTGCATTAGCGCAGCTAACTTTGTTCAACTTCGAACTCCTGTTTCTACTGTTGCTGTCGCTGTAAGTGAAGCTGCCATTTGGTGTAATGCAGAACGAGTTTTATGTCTGCAGTGCAACGAAAATGTGACGCTTCTAATTATGAAACTAAGCAGCTTGTGATTTGTTCAAGCGTGAAAATGCTGTCGACAACAGGCGAAACAGCTGGGTGGAGTGTTGAAGGGGGTTTGCAAAGGAGTAAAGAGTTGGTAGAGAGAGAGGGGGGGGGGGGCAAGGGGTAACTGGCATGGACATGGCACGACTTTGTTGCGCGTCCCGACACGCAAAATATTATGGCAACTTGTAAATAAGCCGCAGCTGCCGTCGAGTAGAACGGCAGCAGGTCGGGACGCGGGGCCGAAAAACCAGCAAAGCCAAAAGCAAATTTTACCCAAAAATTTATGCAAAATTATTTCGTAAAGTTTGCGTTGCGCCAGCGCCCACTTTTTTGGCGGTCCGCCCGGTCCCGGTGCCGGTGCCGCCTTGTGGACTGGAAGCTGCTTAAGCCTTTTGATGATGGCAACTGGCGTTGCCGCAGCTCGGTTCGTGCCTCGTACCTCGTGCCTCTCAGGTCGTGGTCGTGGGCTGCCCGTCGCGCAGTTTTCAGCATTTGAGTTTCGAGTTTGAGTTCATCGCCGTCGACAAAGTTTACCATTTTGCGCGACAAAGTGGCAAACAGTTTAGCAGAGTTTACGACAACAGGCGATGGGCGACGGCGTTGCGTATGCGCCGTGTTGCCTGCCCACAGCAGCTTATGCTGCTAGCCGGTGTGCCAGTGTGTATGTGCGAGTGTGTGTGTGTGTGTGTGCGTGCGTGTGACTGTTTAATAGCAGCTGCCATGCGGCCATGATGCTAATTACTGTTGCCATTTAAGTGGTTGCACCAAATGACGGCACCATCCGGCTTCCCTCCCTCCCTTCCTCTCTCCATCTCTTTTTTTTTGGCTTCTTCCCTTTGCGTAAATGTTGTACAGGTGACATGTTGCCCAACTTGTGGAAAAGTTGATAAAAACGGGCGCTGTGGGCTGAACTCGTGGCGCAGCTGCAGTCGCATGTGATGGCGGCTTTAGGGGTCCTTTATGGTCTGCGATCGCAGGGTGAATAAAATGAAATTAATTTCTGGTTTGCTGCCTTCATTATGAACTATCTTTCAGCTACTCAAAGTAGAAGCTGCGCTTACATCAATTTCAAAATTAATTTAATATAAATTTAATAAAAATTAGTTGCACTTTGTTTTCTTATCCGATTAGAAGACATAAAGAGCTAGAAAGCATTGAATTCGTCTTGATTGCATTCATATATCACATTTATATACGCGGACGTCTAACTACGTCTGGCAATTTCCAACTACAATTGCCAATCTATACTGCCTGCTTGCCCCGTCCCCTTGCCTTCTCTAGCTGCCACTAAGCCGTGAGACTTCGACAAGCTCAGCGCGTGTAATACGCGTTTAAAAAGTTTACAAACTTTGCCAAGTTTTGACGGTGTTTTCCTCCTTTTTATTTTTTACTTTTTGTTGTGTGCCTGCTGCAAATTCATTTTTTCACACCACGTGCAACTTTGTGGCAGCCACGCCCACCCTGCGCCTGTTTACACTCTCGCGTCGCTTTCGCCTCGTTTTGATGTATTCTCTGCCTGCCTCCTGCCTTCCTGCCTTCTGCCTTCGCTTAAACTGCAAAACGTGACCATTTAAAAATGCGCCACGTTTGCCAAAACTTTGCCAATGCCTCGAACTTTGTCGGGGCCAGAGCAGCCAAAAGCAAAAAAATAAAATAAAACAACAACAAAATCAGAAAACTTCGTGACAAAGGTGAAAAGAGCAGCAGCGACGCTGTTGCGGTGTGGCGAAGATAGAGCAGAGGGGCGCAGTGGGGTGGCGGGTGCGGACAGTCATATGCAACTGGCGCATTGCAAAATTTATGAAAATTGATTTTCCTAAATGGAAAGTCGAAAAGACAACTTAATGCCAAACGGTCGATCTGTGAATGGGGACACGACATTTTTATTGACATTTTCACCTGCAACGTGTGAGTGGGTGAAATGTTACGTGGGGGCAGGGCAACTAGTTTAACAGGGAGTTCAACAGCGAGAAGACAGCTTGAAATATAATTGAAAACAAAATTAAGATACGAAACAGAAGGAACTGGTCTCTCTTTAAATATGAATTCGTGGCAGGAATTAAAAACATTGGAACGAGACATGTCTGTTCTAACGCTAGATAATCTTAAATTTTTAAAGCTAACTTGATGAAACTTGGCAAACATGGTTCTTATTGCTGCATGCAGTATCTATATAATTTTATACCATTCGACCATTGAAAATGGTCAAAAAGGTATACTAACTTTGTGCAAATGTATGTAACAGGCATAAGGAGGCGTAGGAGACCCCACAAAGTATATATATAGTCTTGCTCAGCATCACTAGCCGAGTCGATTAAGCCATGTCTGTCTGTCTGTCCGGATGTCCGGCTGTCCAGATGAACACACAGATCTCAGCTATTATAAAAGCTAGAGACACCAAATTTGCATGAAGGTTTCTGTGTACCCGGCGCAGATGAAGTTAATTTCAAATGTCGGGTGCCACGCCCACCGCCCCCGCAAATCAATAATTTACTCTTTTAAGCTGATTTCTGAGCGTCATATAAGAGATACAACATTCTGAGCAAGACCATACTTAGCTAATTATAATACCAACATAACGTCAAAATTTCAATCCGATCGGACAACAAACTAAGGCTTTATATACACGTGTATATAATGCATATACAATTTTATAAAAATATTTATTATAATATTTGCTTATGGAGTTTTACTTTATCAACACGGCGAAATGGTAGCGATATCGTCACAGAGAATGCATCGCAATCAGCCATAAAAGAGCTCGCATCAAATACGTGAGACGAAATGATGGCGGGGCCATTCCAGGTCTGGTCAAGTTAATTTTCTATAGCGTCGCCTGTCGCACGTTGTTGTCATTTGCAGCTTTTATTGGCAGTAGACGAGTGTAGGCAGGGGTGGCAAATGGGTAAAGATGGGGGAAGAGGGTGATGTGGGAGCGAGAGCTTTAATTGAAAGCTAAACAGCAAAGCGAAAGCGTCGAGGTGAACGTTGGCTAATTCGGTAATTTGCACGCAATTGCATGAGTTGTTGACTGTATCTATAGAATGAGTGGGCACATGGGCGTGCCACACACACACACACACGCACATCCCTAGATACCCACACGAGCACGATATATATTTATCTATATGTTGATCGTTAGATTTTGGCAATTGACTTAAATGCCAACCTTTGTTGCATGTGCGTATTGTGTTTCGTTTGGCTGTGAGCCAGACAGACTCACTTGCCCGTTGCCCGTTGCGATGCTTATGCGGCGTATGCGTAATGTTCATTTGATGTGCGTGCTTCAAGAGGCACAACCGATGGGGCGTTTATTTACGAAACACATCAGCCATATCGCTCCAATACTGCGCACTCTATCGTCCGACCAAATTAATATAATGCACATATATTACGGTATATTATAGTGCACTAGTATAGTTTGTCTTGCTAAGTTTTATTTAAGCCAGCATATTCGGAAATTTATATGCCAATTTGTGTTGATGGGTCTATAAAGGACTTATATATTTAGGTGGATTTAATATTGGAAAGCTATCAGTCTAGTATATCAAAGTGACTACGATTTATGTCGTAGATTAAAGAAAATCTGTTAAAAAAGATCGTGGCAACTGGATACAAACAAACGGCAAACAGCAATTAAAATCATCAATTAAACAGCAATTAATTAGAGGAGATTTATATCAAGAAGAGTCTTAAGGACCCAAAGAAACTACAGCGAAATATGAAAAATAGTCTTTAGCAAAAACTTTATTTAAAAGGAAGCTACAAAAATACTTTAAAACACTTTCAGTTTTGTTGTACAGCAGTTTAATCATCGAGCAGCTGTTGTTGCATACAAATTGACAAGTGATGCAACTGCCACGTGCAGCAAACTGTAATCAAAGTCAGATTTGATGCGTCGCTGCTTTGCAACTTTAAAGTTCGCTGTGCTCTCGGTTTTCTAAGCCCAAACAAAAGTTGGTTCGGTGCTCTAGAAAAAAGTTCAAGGCTCACCGCAGCACACAAAACGAGATAGTGCGCTCGTGGGATTCCATGTATTTGTGTGTGTGTGACACGCTGCGTTTAACACAAATGAATATGAATGCGGGCATGGGAGACAGGAGACAAGAGACAGGAGACAGTTGAGAGCCGAGGGTGCGCGCTGTGCAGAGTTGCCGAGCGCTAAATAAAATTTAATGTAGTGCGAAACGTTTATGAGCTGCAACCGCAACTGATGACGAGACCCAACTACGGCTGCTGCCACGGCGGGGGCTGCGGGTTCGGGTGAGTTGCAAGTGCTGCGAATTTCCAGTTGAGAAGCTGTAAGCTGAGACTTGAAGAACTGCCGAGAGAGAGAGAGAGACAGAGAGAGGGGGAGTTGGAGAACTGAAAGCAACGAAGCGCAGCGTTAAATAAACAAGTGGTTAAGTGCTCAAAAAGTTGACTGGGTGGAGCTGAGCTCAGCTCGGCTCAGCTTGGTTCAGTTCCCATCTTGGCTCGCAGCTCCGGTTTCATTTGGGCAATTGAAAAGTTACTGAGTGCGCTTAAAGTTTTTCCGGCTCTAAGCCATATTACGTATACGCAGCAGCAAATTGCATTTGCAGCCGCTAAAATGCGTAAATCTGAAGGGTGATGCCTCAGATCGATTGATTTGCCACTTGCAGACTTTAAAAGTCAATTATTAAATTTCATTTCAGTTTAAATATGTTTTATAATATATATAAAAGCAAAGATCCGGCCTGAGCAGTTTGTTTATACTTCCGCTCAATCTGAAGATGACAATGTTACTCAATAACAATTGCTTATTTGTTGAATGACTGAAGAAACTCGAAGAGAAAGTGAAAAAATGTCAACTACTATTTCGTTCTATACTTTATTCTGCAAGTAAGCAAACAAATAAGGTTCGAACGTCATTTCTTCATTCTTTCCCCTTTCCTTTACTTATTTTGTCTGTCGCGAATATAGCTTTTTTGAGTTTGGGTTCCCTTAGAACGATCGGCATCGTGGGCTGAGAAAGATGAGTCTCTCGAGCTGGTTGGCTCAGCTGGATATTCCAATTCACCCTTAATAATGTCGTAGGTTATAGCAGCTTGTTGCAACTGCCTGGTGACCCGTTCAGTCTCGCGCTCCTCCTTCAAGCGATCAAAATCATCCTTGCTGAGATTCCGTAGTACGAAGTGAGGTTTCTCCTCTTCACTGCCATGAAGACTAGATCGACTGGTAAATTCAGATTGTTTCATTGACGACTCTCGCCATATATTATAGCTACGCGATGCAAATCGAATGCGTAACTCATGGTCCAACTCATCCCACTCTTCCTCATCCTCTCCGGAGAAATTTGTGAAATCGCTTTCTTCTGTAGTATTCGTTCTGGATCTCGATTTCCCGTGATAATGCGATGAGACTTTGGGAACTATATCCAGCTTGGCGGTCGATGCCTCTGGAGGTGCTTGACGTTGCGATTCATCGGCATAGGGCAACTCAGGGAATGCCTCATCCCAGTACTGATCCTTCACTAGAGTCGGATGATCGTTGTGCATCTCGTCCACAATCAAATAGCTGACCTGCAAATTGCGATCAATTACCCAATTCAGTTCGAAATCATCGTCATCCTCGCCGAAGGGACAGATCAGTGTCTCGGCCACCTTAAGCCAGCCCATGAAGAAGAAGAACTCCAGTGTGCTAAAGACTGGAAAATAATAGTTAATAGAATTGTTGTTTTTGCTCTCCTTGTAGATATACTGATGACCGAATATGGCAGCTGCGAAATAGGTATACACTGCCAGTGTTACCACCTGTGTGTAAACCAGGGGCACGGTAATCATATCGTAATGGGTGAGCAAGTTGCAGCCGGCACGAAACTTGTTCAGCTCGTCGATCATCGTTTTGAGTGAAAAGTCATCCCAGATGCGCCCCTCCTTGCGAGCACGTGTCATGATGCTCGAAGCCCACATTATGGGCATCCAGTACTTGAAATGTTTAGGAAACTTCGTATCCATCGTTGTGATAATGTTAGCCTCATTCCTATTCATCAGTCCTGCATCGACCAGAAAGTCGTAGGTGGGAAAGCGACGCTTAATGCCCGGCGAGGTCAAAGTGAGGACCATAGTGAGCGAGAGGCAGACATAGCGCATGATAGTGCGACGCATTAGGCGGCCATTTACGTCCATGCCACGCACCAGACAGCTGACATAGACAGCCAATTGATCAGGCCAGGGCACGGCTATATACTGATTCCACCAACGGTCCACAATTATAGCCACATAGAAGCCAAGCACAAACGACAGAGGAATAAGAGAGTGATGACGACGGCAATACTCGACGAGGTTCTCGAATATCCTGATGATAAAATATATGTAAATATTAATCATTTCAAATATACTCTCACAAGCACTTACTTCATTTCCGCTTCCGTGAGGAAAACACGATACAAAATAGCCATGGAATAGAAGACCACCAGAAATATGATCAGATCGAACCAGATGATTTTATAAATACTTCCGCGCCATCTAGAGATCAGATGTCAACACATTTATAGTGATTTCTCTTGACGCGAATTGCCGTCGATTGGCTTACCTGGCTAACAGTTTCCAAAAGCAGCCCAGAAACTTGCAGGTTGCTACCTCTGCGGTATACGAAACGGTCATTTTTTATTTATTTTTTTTCCTCAAACAAATTCGACAACGAAACGAATCGAGCAAACGCCAATTCTATTATAGACTCAGTTTATTTTTAATACCTGGCCTACTTCAGTTGGTGAATTTCAATGTTTTTTTCATGACCTACTGTAGGCTGTTGTACAAAGTAGCTTACTATTGTTCATTTTCAAGTACATTTTGCAGTTTAGTTTTCATTGTAGCGGAGAAAATATTTTGTTTTATTTTAATTTGTAAATGTTAATTTCAATCTATTTACTTGGCTTTCTCAAACGATAGTGACGCTGTCGCGCTCCTTCGGCGTTAGCTAACACTCTTTTATCGATAGGGCCATCGTCTAGGCTATCGATAGTGCGAACTAAGGCCACATTTAAATGTTATAAAAAAATAAATAAAAAAAAGCCAAGTAATCTTAACCATAAAAGTGCTTTTAATTTAATTGGATTTTTACAAAGTGCCTTCTATTTACATATTTGTGAAAACGGTTACCACAAGTCGAGCACCAATATCGAAAAAGGTAGAAAAAGAGTGTTGGAAAGGGGGGATTGCACGAGTGAGCTTCGCGTCAGTGGCAGCTGCATTTCAATTTCGAAATTCGAATGTACATAGAAAAATTGCATTTAAATGCAGTTTTCTATTGGGCCTCGATATGTGGCGCCTCTTTCGGTGGCTTCCGGTGCAATGATGTCTGTTATTGACATTCTCATGACAGTTTAATTATTTTATAGCAAAATCATTTGTACGCTAAATCAAAATCAAATTGAATGCATCGATTTGACGTTGTCTCGGCGAGTGTTCGCTTTGTATATTCTGAAATTGAAGTTTTGATTGTAACATTTTTTGCAATATTGAAATATTTGATTGAATTTATTACAGTAAACAAAAGAAATTACAATTGTAGAAAACCAAACTCAATGTCAATGAGAATTTGAAGAATAAGATTCAACTTATGGTCACTCTTTTGCAGAATATTAATTAAGTTGCACAATATTCTTTGGGGTTTTTCCAGGAAAGTACAATTATACCACCGTCTGCTGTGACTGCTAACAGTAATTATAATGAAGAAAATAATCTATAAAGACAGGAACGCCCCCACAGACACCACTTACACTGTCCAACAGCTGTGCGAATTGTACCTAGTATGTATCTGGGTATGTGTGTGTGTGTGGCCCACTTCAATCAGACCCAACAAAAGTGAAAGTTTTTTCTATTTCTCTAGTTGTTTTGTTTAACGCCCCAGCGAACCCAATGTGAAACGTACTTTGGCTCCCCACAGACAATTTCCGTTTCCTGTTGCAGGATGAACAGCTGTTGTAGCTGTAACTTATGCGGGCGTCCAAGTGATAGACCCCCATTAGAATGGCAGCCTATTGTGGTTAGTCAGTTAGCAAAGACTCTTTAAGAAACGCACTGCACATACCCTTTCTAGAGCTGTATTTGAATTGGAATAAAAAAGCATTGAGCCTTACAATTATTATACTTCTATTTTATTAGGTTTGGATTTAATTTTAAACTCAAGTGCGAAAGAATTTTCTTTCGCCTTAATCTGCCTTGATTTAGTTGATCAATTGTAGGAACTTGAAGAAATGTCACTGTTGATATCAGTCAAGTACAAATCAGAGTTGTACAAAGCAAACTTAAAACTTGATTTAGCACACACTGTGCCAGCTGAGGCCCACACTGGAACCTAATCGCAATGGTGCCTTGCCTGAGCACATATCACAGACAGAAGGTGAGGCTAAGAACATTAGACCAGCACTTAGTATAAGCTGGTACTAGGAGCACTTGCTACCTGAAACCCTTTCTCTCTATCATCATTTTTCCTTTCCCTCTCTCTCTCTCACTCTTAGTCTTGATATCTGCTCCCGGTCGAATCGGCTTTCATTGCAGCCCAGTTGACCGAAACGTTTTGCTGGCTTTTAATGCGTTTAAGCGTATTTACTCTGCTTTGCCCTTCTCCGGTTGCTTGGTATTCAATTGGGGGCGTGGCACGGGGCTAGGTATACTCTGACTGCAAGTCTGCCACTTGTTGCGGCTTAAGTGCGAGCCACTCCTGCCGCCCCCGATGTGGCCATGTGTGAGCTGATTATGTTAATGCCGTGGCCCATTTAATGCGTTGCCAAGTCAAACAGCTTTTGCGGTGCGCACAAATTGAATTAAAAAGTTGCCTCAACGGCGACATGGCAATTAAATTAAAACTTTGCGATTTTATTGCGATTTTATGAAGGCCTCTCAGCGAAGGAAAGGCAAGAAAAGGAATTAAGAGGAAAAGTGAGTAAAAGTCATCATGACGAGGCAGTTTCGCGAAAAAAGTCGGGAAGAGCTTTAATAAACTTGGGGTGTAAATAAATTCGACTGATAATTTCATTTCTTAAAGTTGAATCTATATAGATTGGATTTATATAGGAAATAAGTCAAGCTTAAAGGCGCAATAAACAATTATTAAGCGTATCGCGGAGCTTTTGTTCTCATCAGCTTTTTGTCTTAACGCTCATAAAAAGCTGCTCCACAAGTTGACCTGCATTTAAAGCTGCTCAAGTGGTCGCAAGTCCTCGGGGAATGCCAATGGAATGTTGTTCTTGCTGTTGGGGGGAAGGAGAAAAGAAAGCCAGAAGGAGATGGAGGGTTGCTCCATCTATGCGGCTGGGCAGCAAACAAAAATTCATTAAAATTTTGCATATTTTTAAAACTTGAGTGACCCGCACCCCCTCCCACCTCCCCAATCGGCGGCGTGCGCCTTCGGGGCATACTCGAGCCCGTTAAAGTTGCTCCCGCAGCGGCGGCAAACTCTGCTGTTTATGCCACGTAATGTGGGCAGCTTAAGTCTGTTGCCCAGAAAAGTATGCAACGAAATCCTCTGGCCAAGTGTAAAATTTAAGCGCAGAGCAACCAAAACAAGGGCACAAAAAAGTTTTTAATATGCGGATAGCTTTAATTAAATATGTTTTCCACTTGGCGAACCCAGAACGAAGAGCAGCAAAATATGAAAAAATGGGAAAAAGTAAACAGCGAAACAAAAATTACAAAACTCTCAGCTTTGTTTGCGTGTGTCTGTGTTTCGGTGTGTGTGTGGGTGTTTGTGTGTGAGCTTCTGTTTACATTGTGGTGTTTTTGTTGTTCTACATAAACATCAATGTTGGTCGGTGTGGCAAACAAGTTTTTTTTCATCAGCTTTTTAGACTCTTCTGAGTTAAAGAAATTTTATGGTGGGGGTATTTTTTTTTCGTCGGTGTTGTTGTTGTTTATGCAGCGTTAACTAGTTTGATTTTTGCTTGCATGAAGTTTTTGTAGTAATAAAAAGAAGAAGATAGATAGATAAATAGGGCATTTTGCAGTTTAGCAGCTAATGTGTTTTGATATTTTTATTGAGATTATTTAAAAAGATTCAGCGATGGCCTAAGACATAATGAAATGAATGTATCAAACAAAAATATTTGCTACTGAAGAAATTGAGATAAGTAAGCAAGATACATAAGCCAATTACTAATGTAGTAGGCTGGTAGAGGGTCACACTAATATATATCGATACTTATATAACGCGATGACTATGTTAAGCCTATGTTTAATCTATGTAAAATAACATTAAGGGGCATTTTGTGTTAGCGTTTCGGATAAAGAAGAATTGTTGCCACGTCATGTGTGAATTAATCAAGCTTCCACACTATATAAATTAAAAAACAAAAAATTCTTCTAATTATAAGTATCTGTTATTAAGTCTCCTTTAATATTTTGATTTGGCCTTAAGTTTCTCTAGATTCGACTGTTCACCTTGTTGGTGTTGCTTGTGCGTGTTGGCGCTGGAGATATAATGAAAACCTTACTATTTATTGAATTTTCAGCACGTTCATTTCGTTGCTATCGAGTGAATGAAATCTTTATTATTAATTTCATTATTGGATACATATATGTATCCACATTCCCAATATTCCCCTTGTGTCCATTGTTCTGTCTGGCAGGCTGAATGCGCTGAAAGCCTTTCAGCATTGCGCGCCCGCCGCTCGCTGCCGTTGATAATAATTTATTATGAATTTCTTTATTATTTTTCTGTGTCGCCTGCTTCGATTCACTGGGCATTGTTGTGTCGCCTTTTACACTTCTTGCTGTCTGCTCGCTTCTCGCCTCCCTCTGCCTTCCTCTGTCTCACTTCATTCGTTCATTTCGCTCGCCTACAAGGAAGTTTAAATAAACATAAAATGGCGACACGCGCATGAATAAGGCAGCCACACGACGTCTGCATATGCAGTACATGTAATATTTATACTTTACACACACTCCGACACCTACCCACACACACACACACACACCAACATATACCCACGCACTGTCGCCATATGAAAAACAAACAAATTGACACGCCGATGCCGAAAATGCAAACAAAAAGTGTGTCAGAGGAAAAGAGAAGGGGCCGAGAGATCTTTTTTGCTGGTGCTGCTGGGTAAATGTTTTTAAAATTGTTGTAAAATTCATCGGATATGAAAATCTAATGATTTGTAAAGTCGCCGATAAGCGTGAAGCGCCCCCTGGCGACACAAGCAAACAACAGAAGCCCAAGCCGGCAGAATGCGAAAGGATTCTCGGCATTTATTCAAATATTAATATTTGCCTTTTTCTCCGGCCCACTCGTGTGATTGGGATTCCGATTGTGTGACTGTGAAATTGATGAAAACTTTGTTGGCTAAAGTTTTCCCTTCGATGCTGCCGAGCATACATTTTGGACACTCTACCCTTAAGTTTTGCCCACAGAATACCGCAAATGTTTATACACGAAATTCGGCGGGTTGAAAGTTTTCTCTGTTCCAACAAAATTGTATCAAAGTTTTGCTTGCAAATCCTTTTTTTTTTTGTCAATGGGTCAGTGCCGAAACTCTTTCCCCAACCATTCTCCGTGCGGTGGAGCATCTGTGTTTCGATACGCAGCATTATATTGTATTATGCATCTCTCTGAGCACACCTTGCGAATGTATTGTGTGAATTTGTGTTTATTTGAGATTTATATTTTTGCTCTTAAGCGAAATCTCTGTGAGGTTTCGAGGCAGAGACGGCATTAAAAAATATTTACTGTGTCTAGACTTTGCCCCGCATAAATCAAATGCATCGGCCAAAGAGTCTTGCTGCAGTTTTTGGGCCGCAAAAAAAGACATGCAGAGGGTAAGTGGCGAGGCGAGTTGACTGCAGTATACCCTGTAAGTGATTGGACGAAAAGAGCTGAGCCCAAACACACTTAATAAAAAAAATAATTACAAGTTGTGGTTTCATTGTCTTAAATTGTTTTTAAATACCCTTACTTAAAATATAATGATTATAATTTGTATTAAATGTACTATGAAATTAATCCAACTGAAAAAGTGTAAACAAATAAAACCATAGCACAGTTTTCCGCGCGAAAGGTAATGAATAAAATCTTTGTGTCTTCCCTTCTACTTTTTGCACTCAACATAACCTGCTCTTGCTCTTAATAGCTACAGGGTATGAAAAATATAAAAATAAATAAAATTGTTGCCATAATGTAGTTCTCGCTGTGTGTGTGTCTGTGTGTTCATGTATGTGTGTGTCTCTGCGTTGCGTACACTTAATGTGCAGCGTGTGTGGCGTCGAGTCCAACTTAAGTGGCAAAATGTGCAAAGACATGCCCAAGCCTGCGTGTGTCTGTATGTGTGTGTGAGCTGAAATTTTATAAATTTTATTTATATGCTTTCGAGTCAAGTTTTTACTCGCTTGCTCTGGGGTTTCCTGCCGAGCACCGCAAATGTATTTAAGCCGGAGCAAAGAAAAACAGGAAATGGAAATTAGTTTGCCCAAGTGCTCAGCGTTAAATACACACAAATGAACATACATAGACATATGTATGCGTACGATACATGCATAAGATAAGTTTTTATCGATTTCAAGATTATTTCATGCTTGGACTTTCTAATTCCCCTGCAAGTTAGAAGTGCAAAACTAATTTTGTCATTGCTAGAACTCTGTAAAATTTATTGCATATCGTAAGTAAATAACTCTACTGAGTTATGGCATAGTGCAAAGTTTAAAGCAGAATAACATAAGTAGAAAAACAGATTATCGACACTCTGCTTTTAAAACAACATCTCTTTAAGTTTAGATTAGAATTTAATCTGCAGTTTGATGCCAAGTTCCATCACCTCGTGAAGTTAACTTAAAACTCTCTGGAAACCATTATTATTCATACTTTCAACAGTAAATCATGCATACGTACTACATATAATTTGAAATAACTTAACAATTATATTCTGTCTGCTTTTAAAACACATCTTCTCAATGATCACATTGTCCCACTTGCTAATTTGGTATAGAGAAAAAAGAAAATCTCCATGATTCAATAAAAAAAGCGACTGATTCAGTCTCCACGTCTGAGTCCACTTGGATCAAGTACAAATCGCATGCCGAATGCAAAGCGATCCGTGGGCAGACTCATTACAACACTAAAGCCCATTTGTAACGGTATAAATTCCAGGTATCTGTGAAAAAGAAATACATGAATTTGGTTTATAGATTAACACTCTTATATGGCTTGCCTGGTCCACATAAAACCGACTAGGCCATCCGAGTCGACCATGCCATGGACGGCGCAATTCCAGAAGTTCCACTTGTAGCAGATGCTGGCAATTGTCTTGCGGGTGGTGCGATTCCAGGCCAGCAAGTTGGCCATTTGGATTTGTGGATGGATTCTCTGCCAATAGCTTACATCGAGACCTTGGCGGGATATGGTGGCGGCAAAAGAGTAAATGTGATGCGAATAACTGCAATGAAATTAAGGATTGCAGAACCGAATGCACGATTGTTTTTAGTTGGAACTCACCGCGCCGCAAGAGCCAAGTCATGCATATACTTCTTGGGCGAGCTCCACTCGGTGAGCAACTCGCCGCCCAGAGCCCAGTGCTGGGAAATGGAACGCATCACCGAGAGGGTGCAACGGCCGTTCTCATTGCGCACATTGTACAGATTGCCAGTCCAAGTGTCGCTGGGACGAGTGTACTCCAAGGTGTACTGCGTCTCCACGGGCACATCCTCGGAGAGCCTCTGCAGCGAGGCTTCCATGCGCAGCGGCTTGATGGGGTAGTAGATCATATTGAGATTGGCTGCCAATGTCGTGGGATGCACATCACCCGAAATTGTCGGTGTTAGCTAAATATTTAAAGAACAATTTTGCATAAATTTCGACTTTCCATCAGAGTTGCTGTAATTGAGCTCACCATGAAGTCTTCGAATACGCGAAATGTGTAGAGACCACCGAAGCGGAAGCCCGAGGGACGCACATGACTTAGCACCCAGGCGGCGGAGATGAACTTGTTGGGCGCCAGTCGATGGAAATAGTCGAGTTCGACGCCGTCGTAGAACTTGGGCATCACATTCTGGGCGAGACTGTGCAGCGATTGCACATTGCCGGGATTCTTGGGGCAGCTAAAGCCGCCGTACTTCTCGAAGCAGGCAGGAAACCGCTTTCCACTGAACGGTGGACAGGAATGGCAGGACATGCTGTTTCAACAACAGTTACGAATCAGCATAGGCAACAGCAGTAAGGCTAACTGTGGCGTACAAAATGTAATCGGATAGGGACTAGTTCCGAGTCTGAAATTTTGTGATCCTTTTTTTTTTGATTCGTCTAGAGAAAACTGTTAGAGTATTTGTATTTTGTAGTGTTTCCACATTCAACAAACAGTTAACGAAAGGTTGCATAGATCTCAGTTTCGTAGTTCGATTGAAAATGTGTGAAAACCCCACAACATCAACATCATCATCAACATCAGCATGAGCATCAGCTGCCAATTGTCGTTTGTAGCGCCATTTCTGGCAATGTCTCCCAATGCCGAGGATTGTCATCCCTTTTTGTCCTTTGGCACACCATTAGGCGCATTTCACACTTTCTACATTATTTATTAGACAAAGACTTTGTCTTGGCACTTTCTATTGCATGCTATTTCCATCTCTCTCGGTCTCTTTCTTGCTTGCCTTCTATCCTCCTCTCTGTTGGCGACTCGTCTCATTGGCGATTCGGCTGTTCATGAAATATTCACAGCAGCCACGCCACGAGTCTGCCTGATTTAGCTGCGAGTGAGTTAAATTTGAGAATGCGGGGTATATACTGCTTATATAACCCCTCCCTTTCTGTTGTAAGAAGTATAAGAAATGGTAGCATAAGTCTTGGCAATAGGTGTGTTGTAGTTGGATTTGATTTAAATTTGGCATAGAAAAGTGTAACTCTGATTGGGAAAGACGATTTTAAAATGCCAAAAATATGGTAACATGTGCGATCTAACGTCTATACTGAAATAAAATGATTAAACCAGCTGGCAAACTTCTTCTCGATCGGATCGTGATTGTTCTCGAAAATCTTTATCGCTTTTGCAATACTACTAATGCTATGAAGTGCCTTAAGCTTGTCCAGAACTTGGAGTTCCAGAACATTTTGAATATTTAAGCAAAGAACTTGTTGAAGGAATCTTCTTTTTAATACTTTAAATCTGGCTTCTCAAGCCATGTTATGCATTCCAGGCAGTTCTTCTTCCCAAATCGGAGCCAGGTTAAAAAAAAACCTTCCTGTTTTCTATAGTATGTAACACTTAGATTCAATTTAGATATCTGCGGAAGTGTTAAGTGCCAATGGAATTAAGAGTATCATCAACTTCTATACATTCATTGCGGGACAGTATTTTTGATTTTATTATGGCTTAACTTGTGCTCGAGCCCCAAAATTGTGTAAGATAAATCTATCAAGTGTAAAATAGATTTCATAGAAGAAATTAACTGTGCATAGTCATGAGTACAAAGAGTATCTACTAAGAAACAATCAAAGAAAAGAATGAGTAACTCGGACACTTTACTTTAAAAAAGTTAAAGCAATCAACGTTAGATTAAAGGAGTAAATTTGGTCAAAGTTTTGTACCCTTCCATATAGTTTTAAGCAATTGTTACATTAACCACTGCACAGCAATTTTACTACCATAGTCAATATGCCACAAGTAAGCGTACAGAGACAGCGACAACGTCCATTGCTCTTGGTCGTTTGGCCGCCGGTCTAAGCCGATTTCCAGTTGAGTTCATGAAAGCAAATGCAAAAAGTTGTTTACTCAACGGCTAAGTCGCGGCTTGGACTTGAGCATTATTCCTGCTTTTAAGTGAGAGAAGGAGAGCAGAGGGGTTGCTTGCCTTGTCCATTACTTATTTAGCAGTCGCACTTAAATTTGTCACTCCACCAACCGTTTGGGCTGAGTCGCCACTGGGTTTCTCCTACCACGTGCCGCGAATGGCTTTAATTTAATATGCTAAAATATTGCAAGCCACATTCGCAATGGCTAAATCAAAGCGCAGCGACCACAAGTCTTTCAACGACCACAAAGAGACTTAAGTGCGAGCATAGCCCAGAGAAAGGGATATTTATAAAGAGACAGGGTAAGAAATAAGGAAGGAAAGATAAGTATTTAGCAAATAAGCCAACTCAGCTTACATAATTTTCTCTAGTTGTGTCTAATGTAATTACATATTTGTAAACTTGAAAGAAGTAGAAAGATGGAGAAGTATTGATTTAATTCTAATTCAATTTCAATGCATCATACATAGTAAAAAACTGTTTAATATTCACATATCTGCATTTGTCACAGAACGCTAATGGTAACGCCCAAAGGCAGTGCACATTTAACTTGTGAACTTTTTCAAACACTCAATCGAAGGCTGGTCAAAGCTTTTGTTGCTGTAAAAAAGTGTTCAAAAGTACATAAATTAATATTGAAATGTATGGAAATGATAGGGAGGAAAAAGGCAGCAACACTTAAAATATTTACTGTCCTGTACAGTGGAAATTGTAAAACATTTCTCATATGCACTACGAATTATAAAAAGCCGTGGAATGCTTAATACTCTGATGGAATCTTACCTTAACATATTTAATTAACAGCGTTGGGAATCGAAAAAAACTATATAATTCACAAGTAACAAACATTTCACTTAAAAAGAAGATCTCTTACTTTATAGCTGCATAGTTTTAACTATTCAGACAAAAAATTTTCATATATTTTACAAGTATTACTAAAGAAACAGGGTATCCACAGGCCGAGCCCTTGTTTTCACTCAATTTCATTGCAATCTACAAAAATGCATTTATTTATTTCAATTTATTTGCTCGATTTTTTGTTAACTTGTATAAAATGCTTACAAACGTGTTTATTTTTTAAATTGCCAATTGTTTTTTATGCATTCGGCAAATAATTTAATTTTATTTATCGCGCGTTAAAAAACTTTGCAACAACAGAGTCGGAATGCAAATCGTTGACGGGGGACGGCAAGGGCAAAGGGGATACCCGTGGCGAACGCAATAAATTTTAAATATTTTATTTACGTCTTTTTTACCTTCTTTGGGCTTTATTTATTATTATTTTTCATTACGCGCATTTGCATTGATGAACTTTTTCATCGCATTCCATCCGGGGGAGGCTGGAGGAAGTTGTTGCAACACTTGGAAATTCGTTATCAATAAAAGTTATTTGCCTGCTGCGCAAACTGGTGTTGTTGTTGCTGCACTTGTTGTTGTTGTTTGTGGGTGACTATCAGGAACACAAGCGAGTGTCGCATTGGAAAAAAATCGCAAGTTTCAATTTATTTAGCACAAAATGCGCAAAGGCAAATCGCAAAACATGATCGCTGGAGAGAAGGAAAGGTTGAGAGGTTTTTTAGTATATATCATATATAGAACTCGCAATATTCATTCTGTTTATTTGTTTTCAATGCCAGCAAATTGAATTCGCTTTAAAAGCAACCATAGAAACTACTTAGTTACTTGGCAAAAAGTTCAATATTAGTTTAACCTCAATTGGCTGCGCAATTATTCAATTTGTATCTTTGACAGCTCTTTAGTCTGACCTTTAATTAACTGAACAATTTAAATGGCAAGTTTTTGGTTTTTATTTTTTAATTTCAGTTTTGAAATTGATATATTGGAATTGTTATATTTTAATTCTGGGTATGATTAAGGTTACTTTTTGTTATTTTATTGCATTTATTTTCTTAAATCAGTTTTGATTTTAGAAATATATTAACTAAGCAGTGCCAATCACAGTGAGATATAATATTGAATATATAGAAAACTATTTATTTCAATTCAATGCATCACTCGTATAGGAACAATCGGAGGAAGGGTATAAAGCTTTCGGTTTGCCCAAGCGAGCCTTTCTTTTTTTTTTTATCAACTTCAATAGCGCTTTAATGTTCATTGAACCAAAAGGTAAGGCTTAGGACAGTCTTGGCACAGTTGCCTTGTTGTTATTTGTATTTATATCTCCACGCACACACACACACACACACACACACACACACACGCCTTCGAACGTATAATTCAGAGTGCTATCTGTAATTACCAGAAAATTGGCAAGCTGGCAGCAAATAGTCAACACTTTGGCTTGCAACACCTTGCTGCGAGGCATAAGCCACACACAGATTACACACACACACACACACACAAACACACATTGATTCATATAAAAAATTGAATGAAATGCTATGTTCATTTCCGTTTTGGTGGCCTGCAGGCGCATTGTGTGAGGATTTTCAACTGTTGTCACTGCTGTCAATAGAGGCGCCGAGGCCGAGGCCAAGTAAACTGCGCCACATAAAAAAGACCAGACGGAAACGGAAAAAGGCTTAACAGCTGCGTTTAGACGCCTGAAAGAGCAGCTAGCAAAAGAGACAGAGAGGGAGGAATAGAGAGAGAGAGAAAGGGGAGACTGGACACTCACAGCATAAGCGGAGCATAATCATGAAAATTGTCAGTACATAATGCCTCAAAGGACCTCATCGATGGTCGGAGAGGCGGAAAAGGTTTTTCACTCGCAACTTTACTTACTTTACACGCTTGACTCCGACGGACGGACGGACGACGGCGAAGCAGAAGAAGAAGCACATGTTGAAGCCGATGCCGAAGCCGTGCAGAATTTGTAGAGCGGAAAGTAATTTTCTGGCGCTTTTTTATTTGCAACGCTCCCTTTTTTTTACGAGACTCGATTTTCGCTTAGTGTCCCGTGCCGCCCCGAAAGCAGATTGGCGAAAATAAAAGCAGAGGAAAGAAAGTGGCAAAAGGAAAAGTTCACATGCCGGCCTCACTTTGATTTTGTTGTCTGACATTTTTTCGCAGTTTCTGTTCTTGTTGTTGTTGGTGTTTTCTTATATTCTTCTTTTTTTTGCTTTGCCTGCTGGCGTTGGCAAAAGCAACTTTTGCACGTTTCGATTGTGTAAAGTTTTTATGGCTTTTTGATTTTTTCACTTATTGGGCAAGGGGCCGCGCAAGCCACGAGAGGGGGGAGGGGGAAAACTGGGCGGAAACGGAGATCATCAGTTGCTTCACAGGCATTTCTGGTCCCCCAAAGGCACTTAAATAATTACAAAATAATGGATGGGCGTTCAACTGGAGACACTTTGCCGCAGCCACTTCTACTTGGGGCAGGCCAAAGGAAAGAGATAGCATGCAATGCTCGCTCTCGCTCTGCAATCCATCGTTTTGCCGTAAGTAATGCAAATCGTGCCTAAGTGCAAACGGGCATTAAGAACTCTTTCACGTGGAGAGTCATTCTTGCGCCCTCCTTTTGCTCATCCTATCCCTCTTTCGTTCCCTCTCTCTCTTTCTAACTGTGCCTCACTGATATGCAAATGTTGTGAAAAGCGAAAATCAGTAAAAGTGCCTCGGGGTCGCTTGACTTGTCAATCTTTCTCTCTCTGTGTGTCACTTTGATTTCTCGCCCCTTTACTGTAAATATTTAATGGAGCAGAAGCCGAAGCCGAAGCGGAAATGGCAACTAAAGGCGCAGCATGTGTTTACACTTGAGTTTACTATTCAAACATCAGTTCAAGTAGTTCAAAAGCCCTCCATAGGCCTTCAGCTTGAAGTGGGCTAAGCAACCAGCCGAGTGGAAACTCACTCTGGATTCCCTAAAACTGTCACACCAAAAGCAAAAGAGCTGTTTTAGAATATTAAAAAATAATAAAAATAAAAATATAAAATATAATAAGAGGAACAATAGAACATTCAACATAAAACATGATTTGCTGTTAAAGCAACAGGTTTTGATATTATAAATAAAACATAAAATATTTGTAACATGAATAATTTTTACCTTGCAAAAATGCTAAGTATAATAGTTGATTTATTTTATTAACTATGCTGTGCCCCAAACTCACTGAGCAATATAGATTTAATCAACTCCTAATCAACTCTTATAAAAGTATTGCTAATTGTACTCGACTCTTTTGGTGCAACTCACGTATTTCATTAGCCCCACTGGTAACGCTTCATAATCAAATAGTGGGAAGTGCAAACTTGTTGTGGCACTTGCCAAGAATGGCAACCCTGCCAAGCCATTCAGATATTTCTATTTTGAGATTGGCAAGTTGGAGTCTTTATGGTTAATTTACTGTGACTTCAATACGCCAAATATGCAACATAAATAATGTTGAGCATTGACATAAATAACTGAGGATGGCTACGAGGGAGTCTCTCTGCAGCTCGACACAGCTGCTGCTCGCTGTGTGCTCGGTGTGCTCGGTCTGCTTGGACTGCTCTGTAACTGTTACAATTAATTAGAAACTAACAAAGTTCCACTTGGCGCGGCGTTAAACTTGTCCCGGCAGCCTGCTCGGCGAGGACTGTCGCGCACATAAAGCGCTTTTAATTGATTTTCGTGTTACGTGCAATGGCGAATTGTCGTACTGTGGCAGCTTACTCTGTGGTCCCCCTCCCCCCTCTCTCTACAGCACGGAGTAATCGTTCATTTATTCATTCATTCACTCATTCATTCATTCCAATTGTAGTTAATTAATAAATTATTCCATGCGATTGAATCGCCGATGGAGAACTTCGCCAACGTGTGTATGTCTTCTCTCCCTCTCCCCCCACTCTCTTACTCTTTCTTAGCCTGGACGGGACTTCAATTACCCCAACTGGCAGCAGCCCCCTCCCCCCCACCCCCTCGACAATATTGGCAGCAACTTGTTTAGTACTCACGCAGTATAAATTACGCTTTTTTTGCAATTAAACACATTTTATGCTATATGTGGGAGAGAGAGTGCTGGGAAATGTTTACGGTCGGCACATGCTGCGTATACGCAATGTGCTTAGCGCACGTCTCGTAAATGGCGACCATCCGCGCAAATCCGTGTGTATTCTTTTCACTGTTTAAGAGATATGACCCGGAGTATTAATGTACGTACCTCCTCCCCTTCCTCCCCTCCCATTTTCCATTCTCCAAAGCAGCCAGCGGCCACTTACCCCTGCTGCCTGCCCCTCCTCCCCTTGCACTGTTACCCAATAAATTACATTTTCATTTTATTTCTGCTCCATTTGGGAGCCAACTGCGTACTGTGTGTGTGTGTATGTGTGTGCGTGGCTCAGGTGTGCCGCACATATTGGAAATTTATTAAAAGCAGAAAATAACTTTGCGCATTTCTCGTGATTTTATGCGCGCGCTGCTTTGCGGTTGAGTCCAAATTAATTTTGTGGCTTGAAAAAGGTTTCAACCATTACGAGAAACGTTGATGAAAGAAATTAAATGCACAAATTACAAATTACATTCTCGCCGCGTGCAGTATCTGCTGTATTGAAAAAGGAATTAACAAATGCTTTACTTATTGGAGACTGTGTTTATGAACAACAAATGGGAAACAGATCGTAACATATATTATAATACCTCAGTAATGCTTGGTAATTATTCATATTGAATTATTTAAAATTTCCATTTACCAACACTTCAAAATGTATACGAAAGTTTGCCCTACATTTTTAAACTTTTAATCGCAGTTTGTGGTCAAAAAAAAGGCATACAAAGAGGAAGAAGGAGACAGAAAGAGAAATGTAAAACTGCAAAGCCGGAATAAATATGGTTAAAGTCAAGTGTCAAACATGCTGCAAGTAACTCGAAGTCAAGCAGATGTAAAATACAAATTTTATAAAAACAAATAAAATAAACGAACCACAAACTAAAGCAAGTGGAAGGACTTCAGCACAAGCAACGCAGAGAAAATTTAAAATCTGCAGTAGAGAAACACTGTAAAAGGCATTAGCAGCAAGGACTCAGGATGTACTTGACCAGCCTGCAAGTTACAGTTGGTGCTTGGTCTCCTGGCCAGAATCATTAGCACTATGACCCAGAAAAGAACTAAGCCACATCAAATTTTATGCTGTTTCCGTAATAAATGAAATTAAAAGAATCGAAGGAAAAGACTAAGGCCTGCTACACAGTTTGAGGCTTCGGCTGCAGCTTAGTTTCTAGATCTAGAGGACAATCTTTTGTTAGGCAGAGAAGCACTTATTCTACTCGTCGCACGGATGTGCAGCAAAAGCTTTTCAATTAATTTTTCAATCGCGTTTTCTTTTCTCAATAAAAATCAATTGCTTTGGCTTTTCCTTTTCTCTTTACCCATTTCTTTCTCGCTTTTGCCTCGTTTCTCTTCTAACTCCTTCCTCTGCAGACTTCTATGAGAGATTGCGAGTCACTTGCAGTTAATTAGAGCACGAAAGTGCTCGGCTAATCAACTGAAAGTTGCTCAAAGACCGTTTGAAGGTGTTGTCTGGCTGTCAAGTTGCCTGACGATGGCGCCGATAAGCTGTCCGGAAATGAGAGAAAAAGCCAAGAAAATGCAGGCACGGCACAAATGACCGACATGGTGAGCGGTAATCCCTATTGATGGCCCTGATGATGGTTGCTAAAGGGTTTATTGTCCTCATATCCGCAAGACGGCAAATGAATTTAATAATCAGCTATATTTTTATGTTCGAAAATGGTCACTCATAAATAAGTTTAAAAATAAATAAGATACAAATTTAAGTTTCTGTTTTTTAAAATTACTCGACAGTCCATTCAATTCATTGTTACATTATTTAATTGTGTTAATTTTAATTAAATTTTGTAGATTACATTCTTTACCAATATCGTATTTCTGACACTTCACAGCTAATTTCTGCCACAATTTTCAATACTCTTACGGCGCTGTACGCATTTTCTCCAAAAACGCATCAATTATATCAGATTTAAACGAGTTAAGAAGTCTCGCCTGATAAATGCTATATTCGTATTTGGTTTCCTCACCCAGACGTTTGAAGGCGAGTGCGCGATATAGCCAAGCGCGTACATTTCTTGGATCCAGTTTATTTAAAATATGGTCACAATCAATAATGGAACGTTGGAATTGACGTAGTCTGCAAAGTGAATTGAAGATAATAATTTTTGAAAACTTAAACTATTTCCTTTTTCACACACCTGTAGTAGCAAGCAGCCCGATTTAGATAGAGAACATATGTATCATGAATGTAGCTCAAGCCATTGGTGTACATCTTAATGGCTTCGACATAGTTGCCTTTGCGGTATTCACAGTTTCCTAGCCTGAAATTATGCATCGAATAATAATAATAAATAGAATTGATGATATATTGATGAAATGTGCTTTGTTATAAGGAAATCTTTCGCACCTTCGAAAACGATTCGCGACCAACACACGCTCTTTTCTGGCCTCTTTGCGCTGTTCCAGAGTTTGATCAATTTGCCTCATGAAGACAACTTTGTTGCTGTTCACTTGTAGCCTGATCCTGCTTCTTTTGGTCATTCGGGGGGATTTCGGATTCCGTGATAAGACGACGTAGTTGCTGTCTGTTACTCTGGCGCTGTAGTCGATCTTGGGCGGTGCCTTTTTCTTAGCTTTAAGGCTACGTTGAGATAATACAAGATAAATGAATTTTATTTATTAGTAAGTACTTACTCCTCTGATTTATCCACAGTACCCATAGCAGTCACAAGCTGCATTAGATCGTCAACCTTCGATGGCTGCAGGAGAAAAGCTTCGTGCGATTCCGGATGATTGTAGTTGGACATGATCTGTGTTTTTTTTTCGTTTTAATGTTTTTCTTGTAGTGTTTAGTGTTTTAAGTGTTTAATTATTTATTAATATATTTTCATTTATTTTTTGTTTTTGGTATTTATTTTATTTTATTTCATTTTTCGTATATAGTTCTAGTGTGAGTTTGTAAGTGTTAGTTTGTGTTATGTTTTGAATTACATAATGTGCTCAGTGTGAATGTGGATTTTGTGTGAGAAAGGCTACTAGATTCGATCTTAAATTTATACTATATTATATTATATTATATAATTTATTTTTAAAAATAATATAATATTATCAAATACCCCCAACCACGGACATTTTCCTACTAGGAAAATATGAATGAGTATATAATCAATATTTATAACAAGTTGCATTACCTTGAACCTTGTATTTATTTACCTGCCTGTCCAACTATTTGCTGTTTTTTATTGATTTTTCTTGGTTCCCTTTATCAGCTTGTTTGTTTTAGTCGTCGTTCGCATAAGCACACAAGCTCTTTAGCTGCTCGATTTGTTGCTGTCGCTGGCATTGGTTGCTTTTTAATTTGCATTAAAAATGCATCGATGCGCTGATTTTAATGCGCACAATTAAAACGGCAAGTCAGGAAATTGCGAATGCATTTAAAATTCCCCCAGAAAATCAAATGAGCGAAATCAATGAGCGATGCCAAATTGCAAATTGCGGTGCCAGCAGCAGCAGCAGCAACGAACAGGAAAAGCTGAAAATTGTAGAAAATGCAAATAAAAGAAGTCGCAACGCATCAAACTCGTGTGCAGTTGTCAACAGCACACACACACACACCTACATCACACATGCTCCCATCACACAGACACCCAGCAACTCACTCTGTAGCTCAGCAGAGGGGGAAGGGGGTTGGGGGAGTCTGTGCAGAGTTGACGGTTTAAAAGTTTCACACGCTAATCGCTAATTGCTTTGAAAGACAGTGTTTGGGGGTCCGCAGAATAGGAGTGAGCGCGAGGATGAAGCTCCAGCAGAGTGAGGAAGTGAGAGAGAACTGGCAAAGAAGGAGGAGTAGCAGCGGAGGGGAAGGGGGAGCTTGCTGCGACACACTGTGGCAGGGGCATGAGCTTTCGTTGTCAGTGTAATTGTCGCTCTTTAAAATGCGCAATTTGCAATGCAAATGTACGCATTAGTTTTAGTGGCAACAGCTAACAGCAGCCACCCGTCGACAGATGGCGCCAGCCATGGAAATACATGCAGCAAGTTAGCTGTGGGTGCAGACCCGAGCTGGCTTAAGGTGGGAGGGGAAGGCGGAGGAGTGTGTGTGGGGCGGCTTTGCTTCTCGCAAAGTGTTCGGCAACAGATTAGCGCGCAATCAATTAAAGTGTTTTATTGACACTTTTTCCCACCAGCCAAAGGACCCACACACACACACACATGCATTAATGGATGAGGTTGGTGTGGTAGAACATGTTTCATTGGCCCTTTTCCAATCAAAAGCTAAACATTGTAACTTTGTGATATTGATTTGATATTCTAAAAATATTTCAAATATTTCAAAAATTCTCAGAGATTTTAATTAAGTTGAAATATGTTAATTAAGTATCTAATTTTAACCACAATGTCTGATATAAAGTGTACTCGACTCTGATTTACCCACTAACCAACTTGACAAAATAATTTCTTAAATAAGTATATGCATAACTTAAATTTCAAGCGTATATTTTATTGCATACTTTAGGGAGTGGCTTGGAAATCAGTAACTCTCAAAATTATTTCTTAGTTAAATTCTATGCTAGTTATGCGATTGCTACTTAATTTTAAGAAATCATTTGGGCATAGATAGTTAATGTGTTTACCATAAATAAAATATTTTGCATTTAAACTACCCTGGAATTAAGTTTTTAACGTTTATCGGAGGCGGATAGAGGCGTGGCAAATAAGCAACATATACTGGATCTGCGTTTAATAATAGCACATATTAATAGCCCTAGCTATTGTAGTCCTTAGGTTTTTATACGGCCAGGAAGACAGACATACGGACATGCGGACAGACCAAAAGATAGACAAAACAGACAGACATGCAGACATACAGACAGACAGAAAGGCAGAAAGGCAGACTGATTGGACAGACAGACAGACGGACGGACGGATATGGTTACTTCAACTCGGCTGTTTATGATGATTAAAAATATACTTACTCGTACACGTAAATACAGATTGTGGGGTCTGCCATGCCTTCACCAGCATTTTACATACATTTACAGTTGGCAAAAAGTTATAATACCCTTGTATTCTATGAGTAACTATCTTCTTCACACAGACACAGACACACAGTCACACTAAAGAAACCCAGACACTGACAGTCGTTAGCAAATGCTGCAATTAGTTGACTTAGCTTCTGTGACACACAATTGGCAATTTATTAAGGCGCCATGGAGAAGCGGGCAGGAAATTGAGTGTCTCTGCTCGCCAAGGATTTATTTATGGTTCAAAGATTAAATACTAATTAACACCACGCAACTTGCAAAGGCCAAAGACTACACACACACACCCGCACACACACACACACAGCCTGGCAAGGTATTTGATTTATGCCAAATGAACGCTGAGAGTCTCGAACTGTGTCTGCTGGGTGTCCGGCAAGGATTAGAGACGGACAAGAGGCAACAACAGCAACAGCAGCAGCAACAACAACAATATGAAGAGCAAAAAAAAAGCCAAACAAAACATTTGCCTGGCGTTTTTGTCTGGGCCATTGACCATTTTCACGCTGGGCTGGGCTCAGTCCGCCTCTGGTCAGCTCTGCGTATCTTTAGCTTAATGCCATAAATTGTGCTTAAATTATTGGGGTTGGTTAACGCGCAGCCACATGCACACACACACACACACACACAGACGCACACATGGCATAGGACTTTACTGCGGCATTTTCTCTTTCATTTTGTGTATTTACTTTGTGTGTCGTTCAACTTTTGCTGCTCATTTGTTTCGTTTTAACGTCCACTTGGCCATGTCTGCTACTGTGCGGGAATCTGAATCTCAGCTAAATGAGCTGACCAAATGAGGAGTGGCAACACTGGCAGAATGTTAGCGCACTCTAGCTGGACTGCAAACCAATGAAATGCATAAGAAACTGATCAGTTTAAAGCAACAAAAGTAATTGGTTTAGTATTCCAAGAAGTAACTCTGGAATATAATCACACGAGTACTGACTGTAATAATAAATTGCATTTTTCAATTAATCATATAATGCAAAAATGACTGTTTCAGTTGTATACATGTCTCAGCAACATTTCTGACTAACTGATTCAATTATTCGTATCGCTTCATCTAAATTTCTGAGCTCACATTTCATTTGTAATAATTATTGTGAAATATTTGGGGAGTCTGTGAGTCTGTAACTCATATAATAAATGTTTGGCAATGGTCAGTATGATCACAAGAATAGCTGAACTGGTATGAAGAACTTCTAAGTTCAGCTGGGACCCAATAGATTTGAAAGTTGGTGCAGGCATCCAGTGAGGTGGGACTAGCCAGCGAGGTGTTGCATTGTTGTCAGCGTGTTAAATGCAAATCGTTTCGTATTCGCACTGCAGTATGCCCCTGATGTCACAGAGAAAAGAGGAAAGAATGAGAGAACGAAACAGTGAGTAAGAGGAATCTGTTAAATTTATGTGTCTGCGCGTCAAGCGGGCATAAAAAACGGCATCAGAATCAAAATCTGTCGGGCATAATCAAGCGAGACAATGCGCCAACAATGCCTATAAAGTGTGTGCGCCATGAAACGAGGCGAGAATGAGCTGGAAGGGGGGGAGAGAAGACTGAAAGGGATTCCCTTTGGGGTTGATTAACGTCGGTGGCGACTCAAAGAGTCTCTGGCTCGGTGTAGCGAACCAACTCAAACTAGGGAGCCAACTGCCACTGAAATTTGTATTATTCAACGTTGGCTTCGATTATAAAGCATCGCTTGCGCTTTATACACACATTAAACGAGCTTTAAAAGCGCTTAAAAATTAATTGAGAAATTTTAAAATGCCATGCGATGTGACCAGTGAGTGAGCCCAGGGGCAAAGCTGTCGCAAAATATCATTCATTTGCGGGAAATAGTTTCATTTCGAAAATGCTGGGAAACTGTGATTTATGTGGTGAATTTATAAAAATACAAAATGACTGAAAGCTTTGTATTCTAGACAGCTTTAATTTAAATACAAGTATACCTGCCAAATTGAAAATAACAATTGCTTTTAGTGAAATGAAATTTTTGGGAAAATACTTTCCGATTGCATTATTTACTAATTGAACGGCAGAATCGACGCTTTAAATTGAAAATAAAAGCTGTATTGAAACCCTTCGACTTGCAGACTTTCAGAATTTCAATAAATTTTTCGAGCTATTAAATTCCGTTCAATTGTAAATGATTGAAAATTAATTTCGCTGCACTAATTGATTGCATTGCGTGTGTTAAAGTCCCGATGGGAGGAGGGGGAGAGAGAGATGATAATGAAAACCGAATTCATATTGGCGCGTTTCTCTAGCTGGCTTCCTTTTCCCTCTCTCTCTCTCTCTCTCTCTCTTTTGGTCTTTTTCCGTAATTTAATGCACGCACAATTATAAAATAGGCTTTGTCTTTTTTGCAACTTAATCGAATTAATTAAAATTTCATAACAATTGAATGGCAACAAATGAAATGCGAGTGCTCAAATCTCAATACCTGCAATCAATATCAATATGTACTTATGTGTGTACTTCTGTGTGTACATGTGTGTGTGTATGTGTGCGTGTATAGGGTTAAGTATTAAGTATTTGCGTATTGATGGCAGTTTAATGATAGAAAAGTCTCTGACAGAGTTGAAATGCGAGCTGCCTTCATTTTACACTAATTAAATACACATTCACATACATTATAGATGTAACTGCCAGGTGTGTGTATGCTGTGTGTGTGTGCGTGTGTGTGTTGTATGCAAATATCAGCAATTAAGCAATAATAATAAGCATCATTAATAAATCATTGCAGAGCCGCTTCCAATGTTGGTTCTTTGCGCGCTGAAAGAAACTCTGAATGTGGCAAATTAATGGGGATATATATGAGTGTATGTCTATGTGTGAGTGTGTGTTTGTATGTGCGTGTGACTGCATGAATATTATGCTCAAGCGTTGAGCTGTTCAATTAACTTTTTAAAACTTGACACTCACAATTTTATTCAACATTTGCAAGTTTGAAAAGCTTTATTGAATTTCCATTTACAACAATCAAATTTTACCAATTGCACAATTGTAGAGCGGAATT
Organism: Zaprionus africanus; assembly: GCA_018151435.1. NCBI lineage: Eukaryota > Metazoa > Arthropoda > Insecta > Diptera > Drosophilidae > Zaprionus > Zaprionus africanus. The sequence goes on from JAECXB010001625.1 coordinate 198,885, forward strand.
GAAGAGAAGCTAATTGTGGCAAACTAGCACTATATATTTCCTAATTGTTTTTATTTTTATTTATTTACAAGGAGTATTCAAGATTCTTTCCTTTGCTTGACTATTTGAAAAGTGTTTGTGACTTTACTTTAAGCACTTTAAGAGCTAGAAACATAGAGATTCGCAATGCAGGTAAGAATAATCAACTAGGTAGTTGTAGGCATAGTGTCAGGCATAAAAGCAGAATTTTACCCTTTGAACTCAGCTGAGAACATCTTTGAATATCGTTATTAACATCGTGTATACGCCACCACTGAGGGCTACACGCCTCTAAGCCGTAACTTTTCAATTGCCTATACACTTATCAACAAAATTCAATTTCGCTCGCTTTTAACCACAACTCATGCATCATGAAGCGTACCGGCGCCACGCCTAGTCTTCCCTTACTCCCCCCACTCCCTGTCGCCCTCGCAGTGTGCCGCAAAAAGGGAAATTGCGCGCTGCGAGTTGCAGAAAAGCAATTAAAACGTTTTGTTGCCATGTTTCTTGGCTGCTTTTTCCAATCACTTGACGGTGCGACTAACAATTCGCCATCTTTATAACCGTTCTCCTAGCTCCCTCTCTCTCTCTCTCTTTTACTCCCTCTCCCTTTTCATTTGCCCGCGCACTTTAGCACCTTCTATTGCAGCAAGAGTTTAGGAAAGTTAAGAGCGTTTTTTTCTCGACTTTTTCCAATGATTTCTCGTAAATTTCGCCATGGACGTTTTTATGTGTGTTTGGCGGGCACTTCAAATAATTTTCTGCACTAAAAATTTATTGCAATTTTCGGTAATGAGAGTGCAGAGTGCAGTGTAGTGTGTAACAGGAGGGGGCAGTTAAGTGGAGAGGGGGAGGGGAATGGGGGGTGCAGTATCTTTGGCTGCTTAATGTTGTTAGTGTTTGCCCGGCGGTTTTCCTCTCTTGGTTGTTTGAACTTTGTGGCATTTCCGTTGCATTTCTTTTGTGTGTGTGTGTGTGTGTGTCCGGAAACGGAAGTTTTTAATGTTGCCCATTGGCGTGGCTCTTGTTCGTTTCACTTGCAACTTCTTGTTGGGCTTCTCTTCAGCGCTTTTGTCCTCCTCGCTTTGCGCTTGACCAGCATTGTTTGCCTCGTGCGGCACCGCAAAGTAAAATTAAATGTTTTTAATGGTGAATCAAACGAGCGAGTTGCTTAAATGCTTTAAAGTTCAACCCACCTCCACCCACCCCATTCTCAAGTTCCACCTGACCAGCAAAGGCTTCCCTCCCGCTCTCCCTGCCCGCCCGCTTGTGTGCAACGGCATAAAGCGCATTTCTCTGTTTTATTTGCTCCTTTTTTCGCAGCGGCTGCCCGCATTTTTGTTGTTCCTCCTGCCAGAAAGCCTACCAGGCCTGCCAGTCTGCCCGTCTGCCAGTTCGCGGCCGGGTAAGATAAACATACACACACACAGACACAAGTGCATCCACATGGACACACACACTCATGCAGGCACACTCATGCACGTTCACGTTCTACCCGAATTTCATGTACTCGTAAATCTCGCGCGCGAAAACATCAGTTTGGTTGTTGCTGCCATCGTTGTTCTTGTTGTTGTTGTTGTTGTTGCTACTCATGCTGTACCGGTTCGCAGTTCCACGTCTGTTCCGAGCCTAAAGTTCCACTCGTTCCATACAACAAGGGCTCTGCCTTAAATCCCCGACAAATCTGGACACAAAATGCACAATATGTGAGTGAGGCACACAAAATCCGCGCGATTGTGCATGATATAAGTTATAATACCCTGTAAATAAATTACCTTACAAATTTCAAGAGATTTCTAGTGAATGAAGTGAGCTGCAAATTCAAATTCAAAATGAATAGCCATGAAAATAAAATGAATATGTAAGTTAGAAATGAATTAAATTAAATGTAATTTTTTGTTCAAAAGATTTCATCACAAAATTTTCTTTATCATTAGTAGTAAGTTAAATAGGAAAGAATGTTTATAAATGTACTAAAGATGATATTTTTATAACAGTTTAAACTCTTGAAAAGCAAAGTAAATTAACCTGCTGCAAATGAGTTCAGACTTCAAAATTTTTTTATGAACACTCCGGGCAACTGCATTTGGTAACTGTCAAATGCATGACGGCCACTTGCGGTGGTCGGGCTTAAAAATCGAGCTAACATATCCTCCTCCCTCCCTCTCCTGCTCACACACATACATACATGTGCATGTCCCTCAGCCTGGTCCTGAGCGGTAGCCTCTGCCTCAACCTCAGCCTTGAGCGGTCGCCGGATATTGCCGAGCTGCTAACATTTTTTCTCTACTCTACTCCTTTTCGAGTTTACTCTCGCTGAGCTTTTGATGTTTGATATTTGTTTTGGTTTCATTTTTAATGTTCGCGAGTCCAGGAGCAACCCTAGCCTGGGGGCGGTTGCCTCGCCCCGTCTCTGCTGCCCCGTCCACCACTTCAGTTGACGCTGTGATACAGAAATTAATTGCGTGGATCGAGTGGCAACAACTGCCTGAGTGCGGCAGAGTGTTGCCGAAATGTTGACGCACGCTAAGCCGGCGTCACACTCTCACACACACACACAAACACACATACGCATACAAACACACTCGCTGAACCGCAGAGCGCCACAAGTGACAAACGCAAACACATTTGCCGGCGATTCACCAAATATTCCATGTGCATCTATCTCTCTCTCTCTCTCTCCTTCTGCTTTGCCCCCTCTTTCTCCCTCTCACTGTGCCACGAGCACTTGACGAGATTTGTTTATTTGTCTAGGCGAATAGCCCGTCTGTGGCGGCCTGTCTGTGTTTGGATTTCAAGTCTGGCAAACCCAAAAAAATTGCCATGAAAAGCCAAAAAAGAAAGGGCGAAATCAGCGCTAAATGCATGTAAAGAGCAAATCTCATGAACCAACACCAACGTAAATCTACCAATTCTCTAGTGTCGTTTCAACTGGAGATTTTCAAAATAATGTGTATGTACTTTAAAGCGACAAAGTGCTGTAAAGGAATTTTTAATTAAATTAATTCAAATGAATTTTTATTTGGAGCTTTTTCAAAAGTAATTTTATTATTTTTATTTATATAATTAATTTTGTGTTCTTGAGTATTTGATTTCTACGTTGTTAAAAATGCCTTAAATAAATTAAAAAAGTAAAAATTTTGGGTTTTTTTATATTTTAGTATTGAGGGAGGTTTCAGTTTCCCAGATATATCGATTGATTCGTCTAGATCTCAACGATATTTAACGAAAGTATTAAGTATTAACATTTTTTGTTTTCGGATTAGTACAGACGATATAGCCTCATTTAAGTCCCAATTTTCAAAAATTTTAAAAAAAAATAATTTAAATCAATGCTCAGCTGACATGACCAGTGTGACCAGGTTTAAAAAAAATGTCATCATTAATTTAATGCCTGACTACTTTCCTACAGTTGGCATTCTAAAAAAGTTAATGGTTTTCTGTTTGTTAAGTTTTTTTACATTCGATTAAATTTGATTTTTAGCAATTTAATGACGAATTAGATATCGGGAACTGCGCATCGTGCTTACCAACTTCCCGCTACCTCCATTAATGCACATGTTTCATGCGATTTTGAAATGCATTCAATGAAGTGCAGCGTCGGCCACGTGCAAATTTTCATTAAGTTTTGCAATTTCGATATTTGATTGAATTTGCGTCGAGCGACTTCATTGCCGTGCGATTCACTTTGATTGAGTAGGCAATTTGTTAATTCGATTTGTCTCAATTGCCGTCTCGCTTGCACGCACATTCCGTCTGATGCGACTGTGCAGCGTGTGAGTGAGTAAGCAATAAATTTAATCTGATTTAATTATTTAATTTGATGCTTGTTTTATGCGATTTTGAGCATGAAATGAGCTAAGAGCCAGCACTGAGGGTTATTAATTATGCCACGCCATGTTTTTTGTCGCAGTTGCTGTGTTGTTGTTGTTGCTATGCATAAATTAATAGAAATTGCATTGTATATATTTAATTATTTAGTGTGCGTGCACTCAGTGCTGATAAAGCATGTTGTTCTTGTCCTCTTCGTCGTTGTTGTCGCTGTGTTTTTCCTTGTTAAGTCGCCTGTTATTCATTTGTTTATTCGCATATTTTAACTATTGTTTATTGTTGGTTGTTGTTTTTTGTTTTTTTTTGTATTTTGTCTCTTTAATGATTCCATATGATTATGATAATAATAACAATAGTCCAAACAATTAAAATTCCTTTGAATTGCGTGAATTAAATGCAAAGTTAACTAATTGTCAGTTATCTATTGAGTATTTTAGCGCTGATTAAACATTTAATGTTGCATCAAATACACAAAGGGAACTTCGTCAGCTGTCGGACAGGTGTATTTGCACCTGTTGTGCGCATTAAATAAGAAATAAATCTATCCAGAGAATTGTATGCGAGTGCAATATTTGATCGACATTGTTCAAATCGAAATATGTTAGCCTTAGATTGGGATTTCGACTACCGTATTGTAAGTTAGTGTGCTCAGAATGGGTTTTGGCACATGGGTGTAGTCAGCAGTAAATAGACGGGAGAAGATAAGTTACATGGTTCAAATTTACAAAGACTTTGTTTTTAAAGAATATCAAATCACAACGGAGGAGAGATGGGGCGACCCTATGAAGTATATATATTCTGTATCAACATTGACAGAGGCATCGAACTAGCCCTGTCCGTCCTGCCGTGTGTCCGTCTAGCGGAGTGTCCGGCTTGCCGTGTGTCCGTCTTGTCGAGTGTCCGTCTTGCCGTGTGTCCGTCCTTTGCAGTCCAAACTTGTCTCTCAGTTTCAAAGCCATCATATTACAACTTTTCACATATGCTTCTTATTGCTGCCCGCTATCTATAAATCTGAATTAGCTGGATGAGGTCGATATATCGTATAGCTGCCATACAAACTATCGGCCTATTTTTGTTATTTGTCAAGATATTGCAATCAAATTTCCCACAACCCAATTACTCTATGTGTATAAAATGCATTTTAAATTTCATTTAAAGTGGTTAACTAAAATATTTTACTACCATGGGAACAATCGGCCGAAATAAAATTTTTTGTATGAAGACTAGTTTAGATTAAAGATGGATTTTATTTTTTCAGTGCCAATCAATATGAGACATAATATTGAATAAACATTATACAATTCAATACTGCAACCATTGCATATAACTAGTATTGGAACGATTGAAGGGGAGGAGAGTCTGCATGAAGAATCTTTAGACATGACAATTCCTTTGTTTTTGTATTTCAACCTCCTTTTAATTCTAAATATTCTTTTTGTTAGTTTAAAAATGCATTCGATGCTTTATTCTGCATCATCCCTTCCTCCACAGACACTACGCCCCTGGCCAATGCATTGGCCATTAATTTGCGCCCATGCCGCGTAAATATTTATACGCAATTGCATATGTCGAGGCGCTGGGCAGGATTTTCGGCATTTGCTCATTTGGGTAAGTCAACACAATTTCCATAATGCCAATGCCATAAGCACGGCACCCGTACCCCTGCCTCCGCCACCCTGGCCGTCGTCAGCCCCCAAGCTGGACAGTGTCCACAATGGCGTGTGGGGGTGCGCAGCTGAAGCAATTGGATTTGCGTGTGTCTCTGCCGTCGATTCTGCCGGGATATTTGCGCATTTTGATTTATGCGTGTGCCCAGCCTGCCTTCGTCTCGCTTTGTGCCTTGGCGCTGGCTTCTTGGTCTTCCTGGTCGCCGTGCACCTGTGTGCGTGTGTGCATTGCATGCCACACGGCTTGTTGGTTGCGCTTCAGGCGAGGCAGCCGGGCTGCAGTTGCATTATTCAAAAGCCAACGGAGTCGCTCCTCTGCCCCTTCTCCTTATCCCCAGTCGTGGCTCCCGTTGAGTGATTTAGCGTGTTGCTCGCCCGTTAACCGCAATGCAATTGTAATTACCCGAACGGCTTCCGTTCCACCCCATGTACCACCCTCGCGATAGCCCCCCCCCCATGAATTCGCAGACCACGCCCAGCTGCTTTTTCTGCTGTACTTACAGCTCGTGCTGCAATTAGTTCCAAATCATAAACGAGGTTGCTGCCGCCTGGTCAACTGGATGCCAAAGCTCTCTCTCCTTCTCACACCCCTTTACTTCACCCCCTCCTCTCTCCAGCCTCACCACTCCTCCTCCTACAACTCCCTTCTGACTGCACAATTGCGTGTAAATTTAAAATTTTAATCGTTTTTGTGCACGCACTCGAGCAACAACAGCAGCAACAATTGCATTGAAATTGTATGCAATTTTTGGCAAATGCATTTGCAGTACCTTCTTCATTGGGGGTTAGATGGGCAGCCATTTCGGGTATAGGAAAGAGAATTGGTGTAATACCATTTGATAAGATTAAATGTTGCAAATTTATGAAATTTAGATTAACCTAAAGATTTACACAGTGTCTAATAGGCTAGGAATACTTAAAGTAATATTAAAGTAAAATAAGCGAAAAAAAAAGGAAGAAAATAAATAAAAATATATATGTATGATGGTGAATGTGAATGATCTGACAATACCAAGTCAGACGGCTTGAGCAATAGTCGGAGAACTGGCAGAACAAAAACAGCGAAGATTTCTAGTTGACGATGAAAAGAATGCAGACGTAAAAGAGGAGGGCTCTCAATTTATTTATAAACGACGAACTTTTATATAAAGAAAAAGAAAATTAACTACAACGATCATAAGACTAAACTAAAGAACTAACTAATTTAAAGAAATCTACATTACAATATTAGAAGATAAAAAAACTAATGAAATCTACATTAAAATATTAGAAAATAAAACTAATTAAAATTAAAAAAAATCGTATATTTATCACAACAACTGTTACTTGAACTTAAAACAAACACTTTAAGCTCAAGTGCCACATTTATGTATAGTAACATAGTTAAAGAGCTTTAAATAAATGGAAAGTAGACTCAACGTGAATATCTACCGATATACTCTTGCTCGGCTTAAATAGTAGCTTAAGTTCATCTTTAAAAGATCGATTTAAACTATTTTAGTAATGCTCTTTAAGATCGTCTTGCTGTTGCCAATTAAAACGGCGGCAAATGAATTTAATGAAGTTTTTATCAACTAAATTCAGTCGTTCCCTGCCAATATATATACCAACTATATACTACTACTAACTGTTTCTCAAATATATGTTTTCAAGTGTGTAATTCAGTTTATTTTTTATGTAAAACATAACGATTCATAAAGTTCAAACAATTTTTGTTTAGGTTGTATTGAAATGTAGATAAGCCTTCCGCAGTGTTTTTAAATATTATTCTTAATTTAATTTGTTGCCAATACTTGCTGCAAGCCACTGCATGAAATGGACACAACATTACCCTTCCCCTCCCCTTCCCACGCTCTGCACTCACCGTGCACATCCGCTGCTGGTGCATTTCCCCTGCCCCGTCACACTGTGCCTCATCTTGCGCAACCGGGTGTGAGCGAGCGAGCGAGCGAGCGACTGAGTGCATATCGCATTCATAATTTATACGCATTGTCAGCAAGCGCAGGTTGTCGCTGCACGCAGCTACCTCTCATCCTGTCCTACCCACCCCCCTTCGCACTGCTCGCCCCTGCTCAGGTCGCACATCAATTCACGCATTGCGCATTCAGTCGTTACATGCGATTGTTTTATGCGCCAGCCCCATCGGAGCATTGTTGCATATTTAGCAATAATAAAATATTTAGTGGCATTGCAATAAATTTATTATCGCTGTAGCCACACACACACACGTGCACACACACACGCACAGATTGCTGGTTAAATATTATGAATGAGCACATAAAAATTGCACTCGCTGAGATTTGGTGGCGGGCATACGGGGCGTATTATGCATTTCTATACAATTGCATTATGCGGCAGCTTAATTGCTGCCATCCCCAGCCGGAGTAATGGAATATATATATATATATATAATGCATATGTGTGTGTAGTAAATCTGCAACTTTGATCAACAAATGGCGACAATCCCTGAAACCTGCGCAGAGGCTGCCGGCAAAAGCACATTCTGCATTCGATATGAATGCAGGCGCACACATGATAAATTGCACACACCTTGTGTCAGTCGGGGGTGGAGAGGGAGTGTGAAAGGGAGAGGGGTAAGTGGAAGCTGCAGGCAAAGATGGGTTGGCATCTCTGCACATTCCAGCGGCCTTTTGTTGCATTGCGCAAATATTTGACTTGCATCTCGAGCACTTTCAAGGGGGAGATAGAGAGAGAGAGATCGAGGTGGGCAAGAAGAGTCGAAAGTCAACGGCAGGAATTACCTTGAGAACGTTTAAGTATATGCCCAGAATATGTGAGTAAGCAAATGAATATCTCTCAAATGTGAATAAGCAAATGAATATCTCTCAAATTGATTGACAAAGTTTGCAGCAATTTAATTAATTTCAGGAATTTGTCAACCCAAATAGTTCAAATAATTAAAATCATTTAATAATCACATAGAGTATCTGCTAGTCGAGCAGTAATCAATATTGTTTCCTCTATTATTTTATTACGTTTTTTGTCTTTTGTAAATTTGCCATTTAATGATTATCATAAAATATTTGCAGGGGGTCGGGCAGCGTTCTCTTTCCCCTGCACTCCACAGGGCATTCGCTGGGATTCGATGATAAATGCGCTTAGGGTCGCGTTGAGTGTCAATTGCGGGAATAACTGTTAAACAGATTTACAGTATTTATGGTCATCGTGTTATTCGCTGTCTGTGTGCGTGTGTGTGTGTAAGTGTGTAGCTTTGCAATTGTTTGCTGGCCAATTTGAAATAATTCAAGCACATTAAATTCGAGCTTTAAGTCTTCCAACTAATGTTCAGCAAATGCATTAAGTTGACATTCATAATGCGCGTAATTTATTTGATTTTAATTTAGGTATATGTTGGATAAGGTTTGTTAACTTATGTTGAGGTATATTTTAATTAAGGTATGTTAACAAGAAAGGTAGTGGTGACAACTATTGATAGGGTCAGAGTTGAAGTTGACAAGAAGAAGTAGCTGAGTTCAAGTAACTATCAATTAATTAATGTAAGTTTTATTAGTGAAAACAGTTTATCTTGCAGAGGGTGAATGTATATGAAATTAAGTCATATTAGACATGTTGGTAGAGCTTAGCAGGAGTCTTATCGAACTTAGGTTGTTTGTACAATACAAACCTTACTTGGGTTGGCTGTACTATACTACCTTTTATCACACGCATTTCAAGAACTTCTGTCACGGAAAAGGGGCGTGTTTCGGGGTGAAATATTTAACTTGTAACAACCATAATTCGAGCGTGTGAAGTTTTTAAAGTTTTACTCCCATCAATTGCTGCCGACAAAGCCCAGCAAGGGATGGGGGGCAAGTGGAGAGGGGGCTGGTCAGGAAAAGAGAGTCTGTTGCCGGAATTGGATACGAGGCAAACTGCAGCTAAGCAGCTCGTCTTGCTGGCGAGCTGACCTCGTCCTGGCCGTTGCAGAGCAAAGTTGGTCAGCTGCAGCTGCACGCAATTCCTTTTGTTAATGATACTCTTGCTGAACATCAGCAGGAGCTGCAGCTCATACACATCCACTTGTACGGCCTCATCCCATTCCCATCCTCCTCATCATCATCATCATCAAAAGGATGCAGGCCAGAACAACAGAAACAGAAACAACAAGGATGTGAAGAGGCGAGGGGGGGGCAAGCATTTTGTGGATTTATTGACATTCTGTGATGTTATTAAAGTTGATTGCCACAGACTGCTGCACGTTTTGGCTTAGACGAAGTGCCCGGCCATATCTGTCCGGAGAGTCAGGGCTGTCGTGGGTCGAGAGTCGGGCATCGGGAGTCAGCAGGCAACTGCTGTTGTTGCGCCATCAACATGCAGCTCAGCAATAGCTACAGCTTCGTCTGATTGTGTGTGTGTGCCTGTGTGTGTGTGTGTGTGGATTGCAAACGGATGAGCAGCAATTGCAGTGCGGTCAATTCGAAAGAAACAATGGACAGGATAACACGAATTTTTCGAGCGTTGTGTATCAGCACGAGGTAAAATGGTCACAATCAAAGGAACCTGAAGGGGATACACGAGAGAATGAGACAGAGAGAGAGAGGGGAAGGGAGGGAGGTGTAATGGCAGCGTCATTGTCATCGGCATCATCATCAAGTCTAATATGCGCATTATTGGTTTCTGTGCCTGGGCCCGGGCTGCAGTTATCCCTAATGCGCCTTGCATGTTAATCCGGCTTGTCCTTCGCTCGCCCAACTCATCCTGTTTGTCCTGCCCGGCGACGCACTCAACATGCAAATATGAAATGCAAATGCTGTGGCACCATATTAAAATTGTTGCCCTAACTGACTCTCGCTGCCAGGCGAGCTTCCTCTGTATCAGTCCCTATCTTTCTCTCTCTCTCTCCCTCTCTCTCTGTCTCTTTATTCCGCCTCTATCTTTCGCCTACTGCTGTGGTCCTCTCTCGGCTCGTACAAATGTAATAAAAATTGCGTAGCACACAAATCCTTTTGATCTTGTTTTTAATTTAGCATTTTATATTTAATTTTTTTCTCTTCTCTTTTCGGGGCACAACACATGGCGTATACGCAATAAGTGTAGCAAGCTGCCAACTCAATTTTATCTTGTGTGTTTGGCAAAATTTATTAAGAATTTCAAATGAATTTGCAAACGCCTTTGCTGCCTCAGTTTCGTCGTGAGCTCATTGGTGTTACTGTTGTTGTTGTTGTTGTTGTTGTTACTGCTATTGTTGTTGTTCATCTTCTTACTTGTGTTGTTGTTGCTGTCGTTGGTTTGGCTCTGCAGAAAGTGCATATTAAATTTTCATATTAATATGATTTCTGACTTTGGTGTGGCTCAACTTTGTTGCAAGACCAAAGTGATTTGATTTTTGAACTTCTGCTTTTGGTCCTGTCTTTGAGGTAAAAGTGGTTTGGCCATAATTACTTTTCATTTGTTCTTTATTATTTATTGCATTACAATGTGGGGGAGGGGGAAAGGTAGATATACCAAATCAGATATTGAGGGAAGCACTTGAGAAAGTAAATGAGAATTGATGGCAATGTGTTTGGGGTAATCAAAGAGTGAACAAAGTAAAAAGTAACTAAGAAGCAACTAATGCTAAAGCAGAACCAATAAATGAACTATATTGAAATATAATTCTTAAAAATACATATTAATTATGGACAAATAAACTTAATATGTAATAGAGTATGACGAAAAGATAGGTAATGATATAAAGATATCTTTAACATAATAAATATTCAATAAAATCAAACAGAATCAAACAGAAATGAACAACTTTTATAAATTAATTTTTTTTTATGTATTTGATAAATTATAAGTAATATTTTTGCATATTTATCTAGTGAGTATCTCTTAGCTGAGCATCTCGAGCTTACCCGCTCGTTTCCTCAGCATTCACATGCACCATTTAAATCTGCGGCTTCGACTTCGATTGTGAGTGCTCCGATTTGAGCTTTGGTAAGTCACCGGAACAAATGCCTTTGGCTCGAAACAAATTTGCACAGATTTCCACTTTTCATATCGCCCGCTCACACACACACACACACACACAAAGCGAGAGAGACAGAGACAAAGAGGGAGTGGAGCAGCCTTTGCACAGTTTGTCAACATGAAAAGGTTAACAAGGTAAATAAAACACGCCAAAGCAAAAGGTGACAGCATAAAAAGAGAATGCGCAAAAAGAAAGAGCGGCCAATACACACACACACACACACAGAACGTGGCAAGCTCAAACAATGTTGCACACAATCTACAAAGGAGAAAAATCTCAGCCATGGCAAGGCGCGAAGTTGTGTCTCTCTGTGTGTGTGTGTGTGTGTGTGTGTGTGTGTGTGTGAATAACAACATTTTAAACATGTTTACTTTTTATTTTGCTCGCCTTGCGCGAACGTTTATGCAATTTATTTCTGCATGTTCCTCCCCCACTCCCCCAACAACAACGGGCCATGTTCAGCTACCACTTCCGCTGAGGCATCCCGCAGCCCTCTAGCCGCACCCCTCTCCAACTCGAACTCCATCTTCATCAGTTTCAGCCGCCTCGTGCGCCATTACAAAGCATGCCCGCCGGCTGGGCCAGGTATAATCTTTTGCTTGTCTTTCACGGCGCAGCCAACAGCAGGCGCGCCCTTTTGCCCTGCTCTGGGCTGGATAAGAAAGTCTCGCATACTCTACTCTTTAAGAGATATGGGGCTTGAAGGGGAGTTTGGTTAAACAAAATGTATACAGCCATTGTTTAAATAACTGAAGTGATTTCTCGTAGGCTGATTCCTCCGCTCTAATTGTTTCCTGCATTAATTCAAATTTTTATTATATATTTAATTCTAAATTTAGCGTAATTTAATATAAATATTTCTATACTAGAAGTGCTTTATTGTGTTTTCTTTGTATTTCAAAAATAGTTCAATACAATTTACTATAAAAATATTGATTAAAAGTTTAATATTAGCACATTAATATATTGTTCACTTCGTGGGCAAGTTCGCTTTTGAATGAGAATGCTTTATTAGAGAATGCTTAATGATTTGTAACAATTTATTTACCTTTGTTTATTCCTATCATATTTTTTACCATAGTTACTTATGATATTCATAGATTTAAATATTTGAATCCAAAGTAAATTGATTCTAAATTTCAGCAAACTACGAGTACAATCTATTTATCGATAATATTGTGTGCGCTGCAAACAGACTAAGAGAGCCAACATGACCTGTTCTGATTATATTTTATTTTGGCCAAAAAGGTGAAAAGCCGAGTTAAAAAGTCATCGCACAGGCCCGCGGCCGTTTGCGCTTTAATTTTAACTTGAACTTTTGCCATAGTTTGTCTGGCAGTTAGCGAGGGCGCAGCAAAAAAAAAAATAAAAAAAGGGGAACAGAAAAACTGAAATCTGAAATACTTGCAACAGCATTCGCGCAACTTTAAAGTTTACAACAATCGAGCACAGTACGAGTTGGGGAGTGCGCCTGTTTCTGCTGGCCAACACCTACGCCCCGTCGCGTTGTGGCCCTTTCCCTGCATGCTGCTCTCCCCCTTCTCTGCGCCATCGAATGGGGGAATGGGGGCAAGGCACGCGTAAACTGCTTGCTTATGCAGCTCAAGTTGCCACGCTTGACACATTTCTCTGGAGACTGCCGCACGTCGTCCAGTTGCCGCCGCCACCGCCGGTGGGGCAACTTGTCAACGCAGTCATCAATGTCGGCGTGACGGCGTCAGCGCCTGTAAGTATGCCATGCTTCTGCAATGTTCGCATATTTCGAACCTTCGTCGCCTCGTGTCGCCTCGCATCGCCCGCAGGGAATCCGACATGTTGCATGCCGCACACTGGGTTTCTGTGCCAATGACCACGGCCCGACTGCTGCCAAGCTGCTGCGGTCTTGCAAAGGTGGCAGGGGCGTGGCACTTGCCAGCGCCGGAGCGCTGCTTGCAGCGACTGCTAACAAATATTAATGAGCAAGTGCTGCGAAAATTGAAAATAATATGCGTCAATATGGCGTGAGTCTGGAAAGAACGATAGCAAAAGGAATGATATTTTAATGCGGCCAATACGATACTCGTATACTTGTTGTTCTTTCGGAGAAAATCTTGAGATTTAGAGGAAATTCTCGAATTAAAATTGAGAACAGTATAAGAGCTAAGAGACAAATTAAATACACATCGGACAGTTTTATATCTGTCTGCCTCTCATACAGCTTAATCTACTAGGCTGAGTAAGTATATTCATTCTCAATGGGGCTAGCCACGCCTCCTTCTACTTGTAAGAAATAAGTTTACTCTTTTCTGTTAAATTTCAATGGCCGAAGGCCATAATTATTCACTTATTTTTTTCATTTCGATATTAAAAACTGATGAAGACATTGCCACACAATTTTAGGATTCAACAAGTCAATGTATACACTTGGTCACCCCTTAGGTATAAAAATATTGCCAGTTTCTTTTGTATTTGCCAAGTTATTCAGCTCATTAGTCAGCTTGGGATTAGTTTCCTTGTACCCCTTGGCATATGCGTGATTCTTATGATTATTGTACTTTTGATTGCCTGGCGCTGCAAAAAACCACAAATATTTGTTTTTGTGTAGAAAAAACTTCAGCAACTGCAGCACGTGCTAGCGACAAAGAATACGACAGACAGAGAGAGAAAAGAGAGAGAGAGACAAAAGAGAGAGAGAGGGCGAGCTACAAATGAAGAGCAGAAAAAAGTTGCCAGTCCCCACAAAAGAGTCACGTGCAAAAACTTTCTTAATTTAAAAGAAATTTTCAAACAAACTCAATTAAATAATTTCAGACGCCAATAAAGATGTGTAAGTCCCCCCTCGTCCCCCCTCCTCTGCCGGGGGTTGGGTGCGAGGTGAATACATGTGGTTTTTACAGTTTTTATGCCTCTCCTCTGGTTCCCTCCGCTTGGCGCCCCAATTCTGTCACTCTTTGGTTACTTTTTGCAAGACACTTTTAATGCCACAAAATTTTAATTGAGTTAATCCTAAAAACCACATGCTGGCTAACGAGCCAGCTGCTGGCCGGGAGTCTCCCGTCCGGGGCTAATTTGCAGCCAGTCAGCCCGGAGGGGGGTTCCTCACTGGACAAAGATGTGAACTGCAACCGCTTTTGGGGCAGCTGCAGCTAATGATTATTGTTGTTCGCCCGATTAGCTTAGTTGGCTGTGCGGAAATTGATAGAGAAGCGAATGTCATGATGATCAAGCTCAGTACGACACAGAGCAACACACTGTGCACATGCAGAGAACACACGAATACGAATTGAAACACTAGATACATAAACAAGTTAAATAAACACATTAAAATACTCACAATATACACAATATACTTAATATACATATATACTAGTCGCTGAAAGTCACAAGATGTCCGACCTTTCTGACAAAGTAAACGAGTCTTTCCTCCACGGACCCTCCACAGTGGACGCCGTTGTGGCACTTGCCAATGAGATACTGAAGGGAAAGGAGGATAAGAAAAAAACTCCAGAAATAAAAAAAAATGTCGATGATTTATCCTTTTTGGTCTTCGAGAGAAGCAACTTTGCACAGCCGAAGAGAAGCAGATACATGTCGCGCAAGAATATCATGAGTGTTAATATGAATCAAATGACAATCATGCGTCAGATCGATGTCAGTGAAGAGGAGCGCAAGAAGGCTCGAGTGGAGCGCATGCACACTGCCAAAAACTTTCGCAGGTTTGCTCAGTGATATTTTGCCTTTCCATCGAATTTATTTTGATTTATTTAGATTGGGCAACTCGGAGTATCGCAAAGGTAACCTCGACAAGGCAATCGAGCATTACACTAGCGGCATGAACTTTATCTCCGATTCGCCGGTTTTCTATGTGAATCGCAGTGTTGCCCTGATCAAGTGAGTATCCCTTCAATGGAGACTTATATATGTTCATCGATTTCTTTATTTGTTGCCAGGAAACGCGACTACAAACGCGCCTCTTGGGATCTGGAGTACGTGGTGAGGGCATTGGATCCCACCTGTGTGAGGGCGTGGTGCTGCTTGGCTGGTGTCAACAAGCGCATGGGCAACGACGAAGGCTACGAGTACTGTATTGCCAAGGCCCGTTTGTACGGCAGAAGTACCTGCCCAGAATACGTTGAAAATTTTGTAGTTAAAATCAAATCAGACTTTTGAACTTCACATAAGATTCTTCGAAAGAGCTTGTCAAGCAGAGTTGTCAATTTCCTATAAAAACAGATCTGTAATAAAGATGCGTTTAGTATCTTTGTAGTTTTAGTTTAAACGAATTGTCTAAGAATTTCTGCGAACTTCAATTTCAGCTGCAAAGCATTTCATTTCATTTGGCATTTCATGTGGCAAGTGCAGCTCTCAAAACTTTGATAAACAACGGCAGACCGAAAAACAATTCGAAGAGCAATCATACACGTACTACAATAGTTCGACTGAGAGATGCCCTTAAAGAAAATTATCCGATCGAGAAGACAGAGCATAGATATTTATTATATTTTATTCGAAACCAATAGGACTTAAACAAGTTTTAAAAAATATGCCTCATATTTTTATATCTTTATTGCATGTTTATCATCTGCCTAAACGATTGCAAACATAAACCTCTAATGTGCATATAGAAATTCGATTACTCCTATATGTTTCCAACCTGTCACTCAATTCAATATACCCCTCGCAGACAGGGTACACCAGCGAGAAACTTCAACACAACAACAACAACAGCACGCACAACTGTGTGGCAAATGAAATTTGCAATTTTTGCATAAATTCAATAAAAATTCCTATTGTCATGAGAATATTTGCCAATACAATAAACTTGTGTGTACAGTCAGTTCGCTGGCAGGGGCAGGGGGAGGGCAGATAACATGGTGCTGTAGAGGGAGCCGAGTAGCCGTATACCCGTTGCCCGTACCCAGTTCCAGTACCAATTCCAATTGCAGCCACGATAAGGGCCACTTATACGCTTCGTTTGGAGCACACTCCCCAGCGCATGGCCACAAAAGGCTGGCGCTGTGTTTGGTTGGAGGGTTGAAACTAGAAGAGCGTGGGAGAAGGGGGAGGGGGGCGTATGGCAACCACAGAGTTTTCAATATGGCGCCAACAGAATTTGCATTCGCATTTGCCTTTGCTTTGGCCCAGCCTTGCAGGTTGCCCCATAATGAAATGCAGTTCAAATGCTTGCGGCATAAACTTTTGTCACAACTGTCAACTCCCTGGCCAAGGGGGGGGGGGGTGTAGGAGACCAAGGGGATGCGATGGCAGAGCGTGGCTGAGCAACGTGTATTGTAAACTTGCAAACAAACGCAACGGAAATGCCACAAAAAGGGTTTCACTGTTTGTCAATTGTGTGTGCGGCCACCCACGAAGTTGACACCTAAGCCAGTGCCAGGCAGCTAGGGCAGCCTGCCGCATGAGCCGCTGAAACTGTGCACCCCCGTCTCTCCCCCCAAAGTTAGGCTGCTCCCTTGGCACTACTGACACGCTGCCTGAGTCCGGTCTCGGCACTGTCAGCCATTGGCTTTGCATCTTAGAGAGATGCAAAAATCCTTGTGGGGCCCAACTCTAATCAACTGCAACTGCAACTGCGAGTGCGACTGGCGACTGCGACTGTTGCAACGCCCACGCTTGTAATCAATGCTGTAAACACTTATTTTTGTGGCTGCAACAAAGGGGAAGAGCAACAACAATCGTCGCAGCCAGCCTGCTGTCTGTTGGCATGCAATTTTGTGGCACAGCCAAAGTTTGTCGCCAGCCTCAACATTGTTCTGCTTGCCGCGTGCCTCATTCCCTTTCCCCCAGCTCTGCTGCTGGTCACAGTTGTCATTCCCGTGTTGTTGTTGTTGTTGTTGCTTGCACTTTTTGCAATCAGTTGAGGCTTACACCCACCATCGTTTTTGGATTTTCGTGTTGCAACATTGCGGCATTTTATAGGTGTGGCAAACTGGCAAACTGGCAACCAGCAACTGCAAGCTGGAAACTGGAAACTGGCAAGTACAGCTTTGAGATAGTCCTGTGGTTGGAGTAACAGATATTGCAGTGTGTGGCTGCAGCTACAGACAATGCAGTTGTTTACACAGACCTGGAATGGTTATTGAAAACTCGCAGGCACAGCAAACAGGTAAAGGCAACGCACAGACACATGCGGGCAATTTAAAGGGAAGAATGGAGAAAGTAACGAACTAATATAGAAGGCTTTAATTTGACCTTATTCTGAAGTTGATGAATACTTGAAAGTATGTTCAAATAACATTATACGATTATTATTCATATAATTAGAGTATGTTGGTTTTGTTGAAGTGCCTTGGCATTGATATCCAGGCGGTTAATCTGTTAATGTATTATTACTTACTTTATGCACTTAAAAGTCAACTACTCACATAATTATTGAACCAACAATCCAACGAGCCATTGAGCTAAGCTGAAAGGCCTCTTTAATGCTTGTCCTTAAAGCAACCATTAGATAGTTCAACATGGCATGCTGGTATAACCAACAGTACCCTATCGTGCTAGACACGGCGATTAGGCATACTTGAGCTATTCACTTCCCACATGAGTAAGTAAGAGTAAGTACCCTATCCAACCAAACATAGGTACTCTTCTCTACTACACCTTTATAAGTACCTTCTGAATTAGTCTTATTGTTTTAATCTTAAGTACTTTAATCAAGGTTACCTGATTCTCCACTCAATAGTTAACAATATTGCAACGATTGAACTTATTTCCGCACATTTACCATATATATAAAAAGCAAAATGATAAAACAAATTTCTAGGGGTTTGTAAAGTACTAAATACTTATTTTACCATCTATGAACTAGTGCAAAAATATATAAGGCTAACAAATTCTCTAGTAAATTCCCTCTGTTACAATCGCAACACTCACCTTTCTCACTCACCAAATGAAGCCCCAAGCTCATCGAAATGGGCCCAAGGCAACGTCAGAAAACATGTTCATAAATCAGGCAGCTCTGTCGTGGCTGATCATGGTTTCAAAGGGCTCTCTCTTTCTCTCTCTCTCCTTTTCTGTCTCTCCAGAGGATCACTATAAACCCATTTTCAACACGCATTCAAACTATATTTTAGCGTCGCCGTTTTAAGCCTTGTCGTCGCCCCCGTCCACAGTTCTTCCTTTCTAGCCACGATGCGAGCTCTTAAGCTGTCCAGCATTGTATTTAGTTTTCAGCTTGCGGTTCATGGCGGCGTCTTGGCCAAAAAGTAATTTGCCCTTTATCTGTATTGCGGTTTAAACAGGCAAACAAGACCCGAACCAACAACTTGGTTGCCCTGGAGAGTTTTCTCGAGCTCCGGAAGCTCTCGACTGCCTGGTTGTGGGTTAGCGAGGATGGCTGTATATGAGATAGAGAGAGAGAGAGAGAGAGAGACAAAGAGAGATAGAGCGAGACAGTGAAAGGGAATAAGAGAGTGAGGGAGTAAGAGAGAGAGAGAGAGAGGGAGTATGAGAGGCGGAAAGAGGGCATGATGAGAATGCGGTAGGTTCATTGTCTTTCGTGTAATATGTTTTTGTTTTTCAAGCAGCTCCTCTTGGTTTTTTCTGGGATATAAACGCATAAAGGGTAGTTAAATTTAATCATAATTAGACTGCAAACAGGTAACATTAGAAGACTAACGTATATTTTACATGATAGTTGCTGTAATTAAAAATATTAAATAACTATTTCGAAAATAAAATTACTTCTGACTACTTTATGTGCGTTCTTTACTGTGTTTATGGTATGCTCCTCATTGCCTTCTTGTTTTATATAATAGGGAGTATCTACGATTCTATACTTCCTTTCCTGTAGCGGTGCCTTCTTAACCACATCCGAGACTCATTTTGGTTCGGACAAAATTGCACTTTTGCCGCTCAACTTAAGAACTTAAGATTTTCGGGGCAAGTTTTGCGTTCGATGCGTGTTGCTATTTTGTAGTTTGGTCGCTCGACATTCACCAGAAATTCAACGCGAAGACTTTCAAGTTTTTCATTAACCAGCACCGCTTTCCTCCCCCACCCCCCCTTTGCCCCACAGCGCACAGGGCTGACCGACAGGCACATGGCACATGGCACTCTGGGAACTCTTGACACTGGCGCTGTCATTTGGGGCTGGCAGTTCATTTAAAGTTCTGCGTATCCCGTTTTAATTAGCATGCCACTTCTTGAGGCTACTCCAGTGCACTCCCTTCCCTTCCCCTGTCTTCACTGCTCTCGCGCTCACTCGGCACTTGTCAAGGCGAATGACCAAAAATCTATTGACACTTTTGCGCTTTATTGAGTGTTTATTTGCTTTGTTGATTTCGATTTTCTCATCGAGTGCGCAACGAATTTGAAATGCAAACAAAAACACGGACGAGGGCGCATCATCAATATGCCGGCAGGGGGTGGGGAGAGGCGTGTGCGGCACTGGAACTGGCTTAGGGCTATCGAAGCAAACACACTCCCGCACACACTCAAGACGAGGCGAACTATGAGCACGCCTGCGAGCAATGAACGGTAAATAAGGGAAATCTATATGAGAATACGAAAGTTTCTCATTCTCTCCTTCTCTCCCTCGCAGTAGCAGCAGGGGAACTGACTGTGCCAATGACTGGACAAAACAAACAGAAAGAAGATGCCGACACAGACGCAGACACCGACAGGGGACACGAGCACAGACGCAGACAAAGCGACACACCGTTGCGTCCGACTGTGTTACTGTTACTTCTGCCGCCGCTGATGCTGAATTAGCAATTGACTACCGGGTGTCACTTGAGGCACTGTGCACTGCGATGGATTTCTGAGCACGTTGATCGCATAGGCTTTGAATAATAAAATAATAATAAAATACGATGCATAAAACTTAAGTTAAAAAGTATTTAAATGTGTTCTTTATTATAATTTATTGTAAATTGTTTATTTAATAATATGATTTAATCAATATATATTCATAGAAAAATATCCATTAGAAAGAATCCTGTACTTTATGTTTTCATCTCCATCCAACCCAAATTGATTCGAGAATTAATTTTAATATCGAATAAAAATTGTTTTAAACATTGAAAGTAAATTGCTTAAAGGTTTCATCTTTGAAAATGTATGTAGTAATTTAGCCTAAATATACCAAATTTAAAAATACTTATTGTAAGATATATATTCGACTTTATGTTTTCTGTACCTTTCACATCATTTGTTCCTCGATTTCTTATACATGTTAATCAAATTTACTTTTATAATTAACCATAAAAATCAAGCCTGAAATAATTTTTGAATTAAACATTGCTTAAAAGTAAATAAAAGAAAACCTGTTAAAATATTTTGTGTGAGCACGAAAGTTTTTCTCGCGTGTATTCCATTGAGTTTTGGCCACATACTTGTACTTACTCTCACACACACATACACGAGCACACACACAGTGTAGAAAGAACTATGGGCGCAGCTAGAAGAAATGTATTCACGTTGCTTTTTCATTATTCATGACAACTTGCTCGTGCTCGCTGTAGTTGTAACTGAGTCAAAGCAAACACCAGACGCAGACACAGACAGAATGAGAGGGACAGAGAGAGAGAGAAAGAGTGAGAAAGGGGGAGGGAGAGCGGAAACAAAGACAGACTGAGATCGAGCCGGCAAAAAAGGTAGCACACACACACACATACACAATCGCATCTACTCACACGTGGCTCGGCAGGGAATGAGGAGTGACGGGAGCAACAGCAAATAACAAAGATGACAATAAAAAGCAGTAAAACAATTTTCTCCCACCCTCAGCGATGAAGACAAAGTCGGGGAAAAAGCGGCAGACGCAAAGGAAACTAATATTTTAAGAAAACAAGACACGGCCGACTGGGGGAAGAGCCGGCAGAAAGCAGCTTATAGCAACTTCACTTAAACATGTGTGCGTATGTGTGTGTGTGCGTGTGTGTGTGGGGGGTTGCGCACAAAAGCAGGCAACAGTTTTGTTTCGTTTCGTTTTTTCTGCCATTTTTTGACTGCACGGGCTGGCTGGGTGGTTCGCTGCCCAAGTGGCCGTCGTCAAATTCAAGTGACATATTTAGACAGCTAAGCGACTCCCAAGTGTGGCATCCACAACACAAAGCAAAGGTGAAGTGGCATCGTCGCAGCCACAGAGCCGGCTGAGCTGGCAACTGCCAACCGCCAACCGGCAACCGGCAGCCGGCAGCAATTTTGCAGCAACCCAAAAAGTATGCAGCAGTTTTTTGTATCCCTTTATTTTCTATTCGTCTTGCTTTCTCCCTTTCTTATGCAGCACGAGGGGGGTGGTTGGGGGTTCGGTTCGTGTCAGACAACCCCCACGGCAGACAGCAGCCAACCCCCTGACCCAGCCCACAACGACCCACGACGCTGACGCCGACGTCGACGACAGTTGCTTTTAATAATAAAATCATTGAGCATCAAAGCATAAAAATCAGTCAAGTGCAACATAAGCTTAAAGACCACGTCGTATGGGGCTGAATCGAAGGTAGCCAAGGTAGTCACCCTCCTTCTGCCCACTACCCACCTTCCCTCCCCCTGTGCCCTGGTGTGTAAGTATGTGCGCCGTCAATTCGATCCTTGCGTTTAACTTTTTTGTGCCCTGCTTTAGCTTTAAGCCGAGCAAGCCAGATGAGAGAAGTACGACTAAAGGCAGCTGCTTGTTCGGCAGCTGCCGAAGGGGAAACACTTTCGGCTGGTTTTTAATTTACGGAAATAAAAACATGATATATAATATAAAATATAGTGGTTGTTATAGTTAAAGGGGTATATATCGTAAAGTACTATTGTTAAATAATTATATATAATAAATTATTTAATATAATAAAATAACATTAACTCAACATTAAAGAAAAGTTTCCGTTTTACTGCCTCAAAAGAATTCATTATCCTGATGGTATTATTTTTCTATAGGATTCGAGTGTAAACATCTTGCTCTATATAAATCCCTCCTGTAATGTATTCACAGTAGAGTATACATATGTTAACTCCATACATACATATCTCACGACGTAGTTAAAGTACCATTCCTTTTGTCGAGGGCACAAAATACTCTTGGAAACAGTTTATTGGGCACGCGCTATGTGCGTAACTTTTTTTCCACCAAAAACGAGACTTACAGAATGGAAGAGATATAGAGAGAGGAAGAAGAGATGCTGCGGGAACAAAAGGTGGCACATGCAACCATAAAGCGACACCGCAGTGCCAGCTGTGGCACTTGCTCGCGCAGGTTGCCACTGCGTGCAGCCATAAAAACTCATAAACTGAATTCGAATCGTGTGTGTGCACTGCAAAGCCCACATGTGTCTGTGGGCCTCTGCATCTGTGTATGTGAGTGTGTGTGTTTTGGGGAGTATCTTAAAGATACATTGCCAGGCTACTTTAACCTGCGACAAGGCTGGCAATTTTATGGCTCTGCTCAGAGGGAATTGCGGCGGAGGTGAAATTTAACTCGAGTGCAATCATTTCAAGCTGCTGCATTCGTAATTGCATGAAGTACTCGCAAGTACTCGCACTCATTCACATGCCTAACTCATAATGTGCCAGATGTTGCTATTCAGACTCTCTTGCCACCCAGCCATGAGCGAAGTGTTCACTCGTTCTGTATTCATTAGTCGATCGAGTGCTTTAATTGAAGAGATGAATGATGAGTGTTGCGCAACTGATATTTTGAACTGCAAGGAAGGATATGAAATAACTTCAAATTTAAGTATGTTAAGTCACTTTCGAAGGTTCAATAAGTTTACTCGTGAATACATTATCTTATTTTTATTTTCGCTACAGGGTATTCCTTGCTTCAGCACTCCCTGCAACACATATGCTTTGTTCATCTAACTAAAGTGCTTGCTGCTCAGCACTTGAGTGTGCCATGAATTTTCATTTTCAAAATGAAAACTAGCAAATTGTGAGTAAAGAAAATTGGTCGTGATTCCCTGGAATGCGATAAAGTAGTAGCCTTATTTCAGTTCAAGCCAAATTCTATTGACCATTGGCATTTTAGCCTTGACGTTGAAGCGAGATGCATGTTCTAAGTTCTATAAAACTCTTTGCACTTGAGTTTGAGGCTTGCTGCATAGAAGAATGCTTTAGCATTTACAAAACTTGAAAAGTATTGGCTTCTTGTTGGGCTTGCATTCCATTTTTATTTGTTGTATTAAGTTGCCAGTTAAATTTTAGCTAGATACATTAAACTGATGCAACCAGCAATTGTCTGTTTGAGTCAGAATATGTTTCAGATATATTCTAAAATGATTGCACAAATGTTTTCTGAGCATTATTGCTAGGTTTATTTGTAGTCTGGATGAAAGATGAACTGGTAGCAGCTTTAAATTTCTGAATAAATGCACAGACCATTAATGTATATTCCACGCTGTATTAAATACAGATTATTAATACATTATAGAATAGACAAGCACATTACAGAATACAACAATGCATAAGTAAATCATTTATCTTAGACTCAATTGGGCTAAACAGATTTGTGATTTAAATTAAATGTTTTCCAAACATATTTGAAAACAAGGAGGAATATTCTTCGTCAGCCAACCCTGTCTCCCTGGCCACTTAGTAAACACAAATATGCTGTGGGGACTCAACCCTTTAAACAGTTTTCAAGATTACCAAATACCCCGTCTACGCCAAAATGAAACAAACCAACAAACTGGGCCCGTTGGCAATGAGACATCTTAATGCCGCACCCCTTTGCCAGGGCTCAGCTTGTCTGGAGGCCAAGTCTATTGTCATTCTAAATCCTTCGAGACGCCCTCATAGTTTTTGCCTTCTTCTTCTCCGCTTCTGTCCACTGTCTCTGCTTCATTGGCATCATTCGCTTTGTACTTGTTATTTTCTACAAATTGTTAATTATTTTCATTGGGCTTATTATGAAAGTTTTTCTACTCCTCACGCCACAGACGCGTTCGTTGGGTTCGCTTCGTTTGCTTCGTTTGTCCTCAAGGATTTTTGGCATTTAATTAAGCGCAATCAAATTGACATTTTAAACAATTTAAACAAGCAAACAGACATCACAATTGCCCCCTGCCCCGCCCTACCTCGTGCGCGCCTTGTCGAGTGCTTTGGGCGCATATTGAAACGCTTTATGACCAGAGGCCAATTGGCGAGGAGGCTGATGCTGCTCGTCGCAAAGCTTGTCCCCAGGCTTGCCTCCCTCTCGGCTAGCGAAAAATCGATAGCAGAGTCTGCCACGCCCCCGCACTGTCGCCTATTAATTATGTCTTTTGCCGTTTTGTCGCATTTAAAGACGACGCAATTAAGTTGCCCGAGGTGGGGAGGCAACCTAGTCGGGGCAGTAATGTATACCCAGTCACTTTACTGCGCCCCACTCTGCTCTCGCTCTCCTCCTTCTTTCTCTCTCTCTCGCTCGGCTCGGAGTCACATAATACGTATCAATGGACACGACATGGACATGGCTCTTGTCCGTCTCCGTCGGCTACGTGACCAGCACAGCAATTCATATGAAAATTTAATTTGTTAGGCCGCACAAAGTGAGCGAAGTGAGCCCAATGAGGTGTCCAGTGGGGGATGGCAACAGGGGCTGGCAATGAAACCGAATGGTCTATACGTTTGCAACCGCATGTGAAAATAAATATTATTAGGTTAGCCCCAAAAAAGAAAAGAAATAAATAAATACAA
The DNA here is from genome assembly GCA_018151435.1 of Zaprionus africanus. Classification (NCBI taxonomy): domain Eukaryota; kingdom Metazoa; phylum Arthropoda; class Insecta; order Diptera; family Drosophilidae; genus Zaprionus; species Zaprionus africanus. Next base: position 223,971 of record JAECXB010001625.1, read on the forward strand.
AGGTAAACCCAGGCACAGCAACTCGACACAGGAATACCCTGGATTAACTTATATCAATAATATAATAATATTTATATTATATTATAATAATTCTAAAATATAAGCTAGTACACCCTCATTTAATTTCCGAATTACAAGGTAAATTCCATATCACGTCAAAGTTGTTGCATATTTGGCAAAAACAAGCTAAATGCGGTTTGCATTCCCTCTGTCAACACGTGGCACGGAAGCCGCAAAGTGCGCAATGTTGTTTTCCGCTTTTCGGGAATTTTTTCGATTTTTGATTTCGAGCACCGCAAAAATTTGAATGATATTTGGTTTAGTCGTGGTTTTTGGCTGTCACTAGAAATATATGTACATACTCGTATATTGTTTAGCTGAGTCGATTTGTTGGCTGAAGTGCAAGTGTTATTGATATATTTCAATTATTAATAAAATATAAATGTAAATATATAAATAGAATATATTTAAATATCTATCTGTATATTGTGAAGTGTGAGGTTTAACGTAGGTTTAACATAGGCTTAACATAGGTTTAACATTAATCTAACATAGTCATCGTGTTATGTAAGTATCGATATATCAGTGTGAACCTCTGCCAGCTTACTGCAATATTTAGTTAATTTGCTTTATCAATAATATAATTATAATTATGTCCACTTCATAACTTACTGTAGAGGTGGATAAACTTCGATGTTCGCTGAAGTGTTTCGCTGTTTCATCGAAGTTTTTGCAGCTTTACCATATTGTATTTAATATCAATAATTATTTTTAAATTTTTTAAATTATTATTTTTAATTATTTTTAAATTATTTAAATGTGTATACTTATGTATAAAAACATCCAAAATACACAAATTTCCTTTATGTTGACTCAGTTTATAATATTACAATAAACTAAAACAAACGAAGAAGTTTCCTTCAACATATCTGAAGTAGTCAAGGATTAGTTGGCAGTTCCTGAACCCCTTTCAGTGCCATCGATCATTAGCCATTTGAATGCAGATGCGAAACCTAAGCCGTGATTAAGCTCATTAGCTCAGCTATGCAGAAAATGCCGGCAATGGAGCAGAGTGCTGCAGCTGAAGACAAGTCAGCTGAATGGCTTAGCAAATAGAGCCCATTGAAATAATTACCAGGACACAAGGCAAGGGGAGTGGAGTGGGGGGGCCTCTTTAGATTTGCATGACCAGAGCCACCTGCAAATGCTTAACTGGGCTGCTGCACAGTTTGTTGGTGGTCGTTGTCGTCGTCGTCGGTTAGCTGCGGAGAACATTTTAAATTTCATTAAATCTGTTCACTTCGTTTGCCAATGCAATCAACACTGCGAAATTGTTGGGAAAAATCACTAACAAGGCCGCATTTCATTTGCAACGCCTCGGGCGCTCGAAATCTACTTAGATCCCATTCCGATTCCCACTCAGTCCCTTCCAGTTGCGGGTGCTGCCCTGCTGGGGTACTGGACAAGTGGCAGCGCTTAACCTTACGTAATTAACTTGCCTTGCGCTTGTTTTTCTTCGCTCCGAGTTTGTTACTCTACACTGGGCAGGGTAGCTCAGCTTTATTTATAAACATATCTAACTATACAATTCGGTTTTTTTTTGTTAGAAATCATTGGGCATTTTCGAGAGAAAGTTCGCAATAAATGCTTCGCGACTGGAATTGAACTGACGGGCATTATGTACGCACTCAGCAGATGCCTTGTCGTCGTTCAGGCGCTTATAGATGCCAGCCTTATAGAGCCAGGCAAGTAAGTTGCGACCGTCGATAAGGTTCAGAACATGTTCCACATCGAATAAGGCGCGTTTGAATGCACGTTTTCTATAATAAAAAAAATAGTATCAAAGGGTATAGATGGAAGGGGAGCTGCTTACTTCACATAGCACAGGCTGCGATTCAGGTAAAGCACTGGAGTATCCCATATATAGCTCAGGCCCTTGGTATAGTAATCGATGGCTCTGTCGAAGTTGTACAGGCGATACTCGTAATTGCCCAATCTATGAAGGAGTATATAAAAGAAAGTTCTGCTTATTTTTTAACTGGACTAACCTGCGAAAGGATGATGCCACGATCAAGCGATCCTTGCGAGCCACTTCGCGCACCTCCTCGCTCACATCGATTTGACGCATGTAGGATGTTTGTCTCGTATTGGCTCCTGGTTTGCGGAACTTCTTGGATATCTTGCGTGTTGTCGGAAGGGCAATGTATTGCGATGGCTCCATGACGCAGAAACTGGTGTCTGTTACGTTCTTACTGTGGTCGCGTATAGGAAGGGTCTTGTCATCCTTGAGCGTCTGTTCAAGCAACTGCACAAGCTCGTTCACCTTAGAGGTTTTCCCTATAAAGTTCTCGTGCAGTTCGGGGTGTTCGTAAGCTGGCATGCTGATATAATCCTAGTAAGTTTGTTTATTATATAATTACAAAATATTCTAGAAAAGTCGGTTGGAGTTATATTGTTGTACTGGGCTGTGCTCAGCTGTTTGCTGCGGTATTGTAGCCTGGCTGACAGTTCCCGCTGGGTTTACTTTGCTGGAATTGTAGTTGGATATATTATGAAGTGAGTGAGTTGGATATATTATGAACTATGAAATGAAGTGCCTCTTGTTAAAGTTGTTTTTATTTTCATTAAGTTATTGGTTTAGTTTTAGTAACTTTACATATCTCTTTGTTATTGCTTGTCATTGTCTTGAAACTTGCAAAGAGTGTATTGAATTCGTCATCAAAAATCTCATTTCTCATTTAGTTTGTCTCTGGCCTGCTTCAGTTCTTCTTCCACTTCTCTGTCCCTCTTCCCGCAGTCCGCTTGTCTTTTGCGCGTTTTTCTTAGTTTGATCCACTTTACGCGAGGATTTTAGTTTAATTTCTTGCAGTTTTCTTTTAGTTTTCTCGGTTCCAAGGTGCTTGTTGAGCGGGGCAAAGGGGGGCTGACTGAGCAGGCGTTGAGCTTGTGTTGCGCTTTCGCTTTTCTCTAATTTCTTTGCGCTATTTTTCACCATTTTTTTCGTTCTCTTCATCTATTTTCTTTTATTTTTTTGTTATGCCTGCTGTTCAGCTTTCTAAGTGAAAAAGTAAACAGAAATCCATTAGCTTGGCAATCATTGACGGCGCCGCCACTGGCAGAGAGGGGGAGATCCCCGGCTACTGCCACCACCCACTCGACTTTCATGCCACGTGTGTGTGTGTGGGTGAGTGTGTCTGGGAGCAAATGAGTGGCAGAGGTCAGTGTGGCTTTTATAAATTGCTGCCATCAGCGAATTTGCTCCACTTTCTCCAACTTTATCGGGCTTGCAGTGAGAACGACAATCATTCAGTCATGCATCTATTCTATATATATATATACTTTATACTTCATGTCATTTATTTAAATAAATAATAAAAAGAACTTAAGGCTAAAGCTGACAGAGCCTCGGACTATTCGATATCGATCTTGTAGCCCAGGTCTATGGAGGCGCGTATGTGTTCCTTGAGATTAATGTACCCGTTACGCAAGGACTCCTGGGTGAGGAACTCCTTGACCTGTGCCTCGGTCTCGCAGAGCACAAGGTTATCCGTCACATCGATGAGATGCTGTAGATGCGACGGAAATCTGTAGAGTATGAGCAGAGTTGAGCTGGACGCATCTGATTGGCGACACAAATCACTCGACAGCTTTGATATGCCCTGGGCGGCAGTGTAGTCCAGGCCTGTAATCTTGTGGCCATCGATAACGACGGTTATCTTGAAGTCTGCCTGCGTGCAGGCCTTCAGCACGAGCGCACGCAGATGATTGATGGCCGGGAAATAGATTCCATTGCCGGGCACCACAGATATGTATTGCATCTCGTCGAGCTCCTGTATCTTTACCACAATCTCGGGACGCGCCCAAAGGAACAGCAGATGCAGCACGGTCACAATGATGCTCACAAAGAGACCCACCTCAACGCCGAAGAGCACACACACACAGAAGCACAACATCCAGATGCCGAAGTCCCGCTTCGATTCACTCCACAGTCGCCGGGGCAGCTTGAAGTCGAGCAGTGTGAAGATCGAGCAAATCAAAATGGCTGCCAGCGCTGCCTCGGGAATGTAGTTGAAGTACGGACTCAGATAGCTCAACGCCAGCAGCACAATAATCCCTGGAACAGAGTTAATCTGCATAAGCGAATTTCGAATGGTAACAAATGCTGTTGTTTCGCCTACCCAGATACAAGTTGGCCATGGGCGTCTTCAGGCCGCAGGCGACGCTGATGGCGTAGCGAGTGAAAGCGCCCGAAGAGGGCATCGCCTGCACACAGGAACCGAACATGTTGCACAGTCCCACAGTGAGCAGCTCGTGGTTGGTATCCACAAGACCCTTAGGCGCTGTAAAGCAGGAGCTCAGATTAGTAAGAGAATGGGAATTCCCTTCTCTCTGCTACTCACTCAGCTTGCCAATGGATATGTTCGTCAGAATGCCTACGATGGGAATGACAATGATGCCCACATTGAGTTCACTGAGCAACTCCCAGAAGGTGAAAGTATGCGTTGATGTCTCGATGGTCAGACTGGGCACTGTGAAGTTCGGCAGACTGGAGAGCGCGTTCGAGCTGAGTGCGTATGGCAAGTGCTCGCGGTATCCTAGCCAGATGTACGAGACAATGGCTGCGATGAGGACAATCAGTGTGTTCCTCGAGGTGGACAAGTAGCGGCAGCAGATGCGCAGAACCTTGTTGCGCTTGGGATTGATTGCCACTCGCTCGAGCAACTGCAGAGGAGAAACCATTAATAAGCAAATAAATAATGAATGTATTTAAAACTCACCTCCAGCAGCAGCAGAAAGATGATCGCACACGTGCCCATTACCAGATCTCCCATGTGTGCCTCGTTGATGCGCGAGCTGAGCATGCGCACCGAGTTGATTAGACCGGGCACCAAGTACTTAATGCCCAGCAGCACCTTGATCTGGGACTCGATGACCAACACAGCGGTGGCCGAGGAGAAGGCTTTGATCACTGGCATCGAGATGAACTCAAAGATGAAGCCTGCAATTAGTCATGAATGTGTGAATCTACGTCGTTCGCTTGTTAAACGCACAATTAGCAGGCCGTGTAGGTCTATCAGGTGTCAATTGAGGAGGCTTCACACATGTCATAAGCTATCATATATACTTAGTGAACTAGATTGGGTTTGTTTATTTGCTCAATGGATTCGAGCTTAGCTTTAGCTAGGTCACGGAAACAGAGCTAGCCATGAGACGTATCCATTATGCAAATAATTACTGATTAACAACAACATTATAATTGCCCAAGCTTTCAATCTGAAGCTGCTTATTGATCAGCCCAATAAACATTTGACGGCTCATTTATTTAGGCGTCTATTTCAATTTCTTTGCATGCCACTTGAGTCCGGAATAGTGTGCCCGATTTGGGATGGTTGAACCGCCTCAATTCGGAGATAGCACGAGAGCTCAAGTGCTGTGCGCCTCGTGGCTGTGCCGCTAATAGGAACACTGTACACCCAAGTTCAGGGCTAGACGGTCAATTGAATTGAGACGTGCGCTCAGATCTAGTTAGGCATAGATAGAATACAAAAATCTTGACAGAGCGAGAGACACGTTCTTCTGCACCTCTGCTGACATCACACAAAGAGTGTGCGGGGGATCCGCAACAATAGGAGGCATCGCATGACTGTGGCACATCGCACTTAAGTCAATTGCCACGGGCAATAAAAGCAAACTCACACAACAAACGACGATCCAAACGCTTACCGGATACCGGTAGAGATCACTTTTTGGATCTATGGGACGAACACAACAGCTACGCGTGTCACTATTCAAACTCGAAGACATTATGAGAGTGATCAGGAGAGACAGAGAGGGAGAGAGAGAGACAGAGATAGAAGGGGAGAAGAAGAACTAATAAGAAAGCTACAGTGGATTTTTCTCAATTGTCTTAGATGTGTTCGCTTTCAAAAGCTATTCCTATGCACTTATGCATTTTTTTGGTGAATAACTTCTATATTCATTTTATCCACTACATTAATTGTTTGAATGCATATTAAATGTACCTTAAAAAAATGTATGTTTTATACTGTAAATGCATAAATCATTCTGAATTCTGTAATAAGCTAGATCTGTGCGGAATTAGAGTACGAGGGTCGTTTGATAAGTCCGTGACTTTTTTTGTTTCGGCGCACCTGCTCTAAATACAACACTGCTCCTGTCAGCAGTTATCGATTAACAGCTGACTGTAAAATTTTGAGAAAGCTGCGTTTTTTGGTTTGCGTTTTATAGGCATTGAAAGCAGGTTTTCTCAAGGCCCTCAAAATACGAGGGTGGTTTGATAAGTCCGTGACTTTTTGTATTTGCCGCGCACCTGCTAATCTCGTGAATTTTAACGAAAATGGAGATCGAGATCGTCTGCTTTCAATGCCTATAAAACGCAAACCAAAAAACGCAGCTTTCTCAAAATTTTACAGTCAGCTGTTAATCGATAACTGCTGACAGGAGCAGTGTTGTATTTAGAGCAGGTGCGCGGCAAATACAAAAAGTCACGGACTTATCAAACGACCCTCGTATTTTGAGGGCCTTGAGAAAACCTGCTTTCAATGCCTATAAAACGCAAACCAAAAAACGCAGCTTTCTCAAAATTTTACAGTCAGCTGTTAATCGATAACTGCTGACAGGAGCAGTGTTGTATTTAGAGCAGGTGCGCGGCAAATACAAAAAGTCACGGACTTATCAAACGACCCTCGTAGTTCCTGATTATACAGACGAACTTGGATATGTTTCCTTGCCTAAATATGGTAATAATTAACTTTCTTCTCATTGCTTATTATTATTATCATTGTTGTGGCGAAGAATACCTATGAGATCTTTTGTACTCCCTTCTGAGATTATATCTCCCTGTCCAGTCTAGTTTGTTAAGGAAATTTATAACCATTTCCAGCTGTTCTCATTCACACTGAAAAGGTGCTTGCCTAGCAATATGCTTCTTTTCGACAGAGCCCATATCTCTCTATTTCTAGATGTGATCTTAGTTTACCTAAGTTGCTAGGTGAGTTTTCTCACTGGACACTGGCTTAAACCTCTCAAGATTGTGACAGCCTAAGAACGACTTTGCTTGCCGCAAGCCTGTATTTGTTGCCAGTGTATTGTTTCGCCATTTGTCTCTTTTCTGACTTCAGGAACTACCTGATGGTGTCTGGTACTTTCCTCACGTACTCTGCTGCTGCTTATCACTTACTTTGAACCGGTCTCCCATTTCTAATGTGCATGTCTTTCACTAAGCAATATCACTAAGCTTCAATTTATACCCAAGAATCTTATGTTGCCGCACTATGTTTAATCTTGAGGTTTTGATCTGTTTCACTTCACTGTAAACATTCAGTTGAGCTTCTTTCTACCATATCTAGATTTGTATTCAGAGTCATTCCAAGAAGTCAACCCTCTTCACTTTTGTCTAAAGTATAACTCACCCAAGCGCAGAGCTCCCATGATGATCTGCACGATGCCGCTGAGAAAGGTGAGCAGAAAGGCAAACTCAATGGGTCGACCCACTGTGAACTGCACGCTGACAAGCGCCACGAGACTTGTTGGTCCGATGATGACATAGTCGATGGAGCCGAATATCAAATAGATGAGTGGTCCGATGAAGGCGGAGCAGAGTCCATAGCGAGCCGGCAGTCCAGCCAGCAGGGCGCAAGCAATGCTCTCGGGGATGATGGTGAGCCCCAGTGTGATGCCGGCAATGAAATCATCGATGCCCCACACCATATTGTAGGCGGGCAGCCACTGGAAGACGGGCACATGACGCAACAGGGCACGTCGCCACTTACTGCTGGGCGCCGGCGCCTTTTTGTCCGCTTCACTGGCCGAGGAATTCGCCTTAGTATTGTTGGCCGCCAGCAAGCGCACGTTAGTTGCTCGCTCCTCCAGCTGCGGCTCTAGTTCCAGTTGCGGATACATGACGAAACGGAGACGAAGACTTGCTTAGATCCGCGCTCAACGAGGTGCGACTTGATAATGATGCTGATAGCGATCCGCAAGTCGCTGATCAACGCGACTTATAATCGCAGATAGCACAGAGAGAGAGAGAGAGTAGGACGCCTGCCCGCCACCTGCTGCCGCCCACAAATTTGCTGTTCATGTCGAGCTATGTTAGATGGGAGATACAGATACAGATACGGATCAAATATACACACAGTTGCAGCTACATTTACATATTGAGACACAAACACAGATACAGATACAGCTGCAGAGCAGAGCTTTAGCTCGGACTGACTTAGTTAGTATCAGCTGTTTCTGCCTCACGAGTCTCTCTCTTTCTCTCTCTCCGCTCACCTGTTGCGTTTTCCTTTCGCGCGTTGTTTATCTTTCGAATTGATAATACAGATGCTAACTGTTCTGGGCGACCGTGGCTAGTCGTACCAGGGGCGGTGTGCCCTTTCCCATGCGTATAATTGTTTGATTCAACGTTGAATCCAACCTGACACTTTGGTACTCGCGCCAGCTCCGTCTGGCCAGATGACATACGCGTTGTTCAATTTGCTAATTGCCCGTTTATTGGCGCCGCCAGCCCCGCTCGCTCAGCTCCCCTGCCCCTCTTCAAACCCAACACCCGCTACCACAGACACAGTGTAAATTTTCATGTGACGAAAGAGAAAACCTTCCGTGCTGGGGGCCTGTAATAACCGACGGTGTTTTCTATGACGGTCATCGAGTTGACATAAACGTGTCGGGTGCAGCTGAACTACATTGCACGGAGGTGGAGCTCGGCTAATTGAAGCGAGTTGAATAATATTCGCAAATGAATTGTTGATTTAATCGCCTTATTGGAAACAAATTAAGCTCGCTTTGAGTGTCGTTTTTTGTTTAATATTAGTAAATAACATCGTTTATTCTTTTGAGAAAATTATGAAGCTACTTTGGCAACTTTTGCTCACATGTGTGACGCCAAAAAGCAACGCGGCTGCGGCATAATTATTGCCACACATGGCGTATGATTAATATTTATAATGCGTGCTCTTGCCAGCAGCTTGTGCTGCGTGCGCTGTGTGAGTTATGCAAATAGGCCTAAAAGTTCGACTGCAAAATGAAAGAAGGGAATATCTCCACCTGCCTCCCATTCAGGGGGGGGGAGAGAGGGAGTTGGAGACTGGAAAAGGCAAATAAATTTTGTGCTAATTTCAATGCAAATTCAAATTACAAAGTTTTGATTAACTTGCGCCGCATTTGTTTGTTATGCCAATGTAAATTGTAAAACTTGCTACAGTCAAATAAATCAAGAATTAATTTCGATGTTGTGAGGTGACAAGGAGTTTGATTCAATTTGCTGGCAATGAAAGAGCAAGAAAACAGAAATCAAAGAAAACAAAATTCAGCTTGATTTTAATTGACTTTTCTAACGAACTAAACTACAGTTTTTTCAATCAAACTGAAGTGATTGAAAAGCGAGAATGAAGGCTACCTAGGGGATGCCGAAGGTTCTTCTTTTCTCTTGCATACGATTGATCCTATAAAAGTGTTATATAATATTGAACCTAGATTTTTACTGATTCGATCAGTTATTTCTTAAATCATAAATGGTCTTTGGGAACACGATCAAATAAAAAAATAGGGAAGTCCTGAGTTAATGCTTTGATGCTTTAGAATTTATCTTTTTATGGCCAACATGTTTCCTAAGTGTATGTTGCATACTACTGGCTTAAATCAATATATCCTATGCAAGGGTAGAAGAAAATCATCCACAGGCATTATTCCTGAATCATGTAAACACATGACGTTTCATTTGATTCGCAGACTTTTTAAAAATCCCTCAATTCTTCCTGCCATACATTTTCAACCAAATCTCCTTTGTCTGCCCGTCGGCTATTTAAACCGTCATTTCATATAATCAAAATTATTAAAAAAGTCACCTTCTCTCCCAGCTGCACCTCAGCTTATTTCACAAACGGCTTTGGAGTTTATGTGTTTCTGCTTATTCAATGCTAAGCTGCACATTTGTTATGCAAATCGTGATTTTTTGTTGGTCTGTCTGGGGAAATTCTTTTTGTTTACTCGAATGCGCAATCAAAATCCATGCAAATCGCCGTTTAATCATAACATACGAGTGTAAAGTGTATTTGCATTTGCCCCACGAAATTCAGAATTAATAAATAAGTAAATTATCCGTCATTTGAAATGGCTATGCCAATGGCAGAGGTAGAAGGTAGAAGTGGCCTGACTGGAAAAAAGTTTAATACTAAACGAAACAATTAGCTCTGAAAGCGCATTTACAGCAGAGCACAAACAGACTAAACTGAATGAAATCGCTGTGAATGGATTGTGCGTGTGCGGGCTATGCAAATGATATGCGAATTAAAATCCCAGCGAGTTGTTGCAAATTCACACAAAATCAAATCAATTGAAATGCAAACACTGTTTGCACTGTGCGCAGCTCGCTCCCCGCAAATTAGCCCTAAGTGTTGCAGCCGAAACTTTGCAGATGAACTGCAGGGCGTATGAGTTATGCGTGAATCCAGGAATAATACTCGTATGCCACTCAACATACAGTGGCACAAGCCACACACTGCAAAGCGGTGGCGTTGGAGTATTAAAAAGTTTCTTATTGTAAATAGTTCAAGCAGCTGCAAACTTTGTTGGCGAACTACTTGACGTATACGCAATGCGCATAAATTCGCTGAAATAATATTATTGAGGTCGATTTAAATTAGATTAATTGGCATTAAGCGGATTGACAAAGTATTAAAATGTTGTTCTCTCTCTTTTATTGTGATTAAGACTTTAAAATGTAACTTAGTAAGATCAGAGTCAATTTTGCTGTTAGCTGCCTTAATGCAATTTTCGCAATGGCTTTTTGAAACTGCAACATCTTCGCACGTACTTTCACACACAACAACAAAGCGGACAAGCAGAAGTAGAGAACGAAGGAAGTCTTACAACTGGGTCTGGCAAAACTTTACAAAATGATGCACTTAAAGTTATTATTTCGACCGATTATTGCAACTTCCAAGACGCACGATTGCACATTTAACGACGCCTGCTGGCTGTGTGTATGTGTGTGTGTGGGAGTTTGTGTGTGCTTCAGTCATATTTAAATGAAATTTTAAGTGCTCAGCATCAGCTCAGCACAAGCTGTGGCAGCCAGGTGCCGACGGAGCTGGAAGAACGTCGGTGTTTTCTGCCTGATTATTATTTCCAGGCACACTTCGTTGTGGCATTATTATAATGACTGTTGCAGCAAAATTCAGCACGCACCTGACTGGCATACACACTTGGGAGCCAAGATGCTGCGCGCTGCCAGCTCCGAGCTAATGTCCTGCCAGCTGTTGGCATTCCTCCATTAGTCGGCAAACAAACAGACACACAGACAGACGGGCAGACGAGTAGACAGTCCTAGCTTGTCTTTAGTCCAGTGCTAAGTTGATTGTCTGGCCACAGACAGAGCCAGTGCCAAATATAAATGTCAAAATATATCAGCTCTTTCTAATGAAATTTAAACTTAAGCTTCGTCTCTTTCTCCAGCTCTGTTTCTATAATCCTCCCTGACTCTCTGTGTTTCCATTAAATTTGCTCACTCTTCGTTTTGTTTTATTTAATGAAACTTCATCAACCTTTGCATAATATTAAGCTGAACAGAGCAAAGAAAATTTATAGAATTCATAAGAGAAACTATCGAAGGTTTTACTTAAATGTGTCGAACAACTTTAAGGACTTTATTTTAAGTATAATTATTCATCGACAGCAAAGGTTATGTCAACTTTCTTATGAGCATACTTAATGCATTGTTTACATTTGTAAGAGTCTGCACTTCTATGACACACCACTTGTGCTTTTACCCCATTGAAGAAGGTGCTCTCGCTGAAGTATACCTTTGGCAGCCTCTTCTTTGGTGTTTGCCTCCTGCTTCACAGATAGCACTAATTAAAAAGAGCTCAATCACTTTTAATTAATACTTTAACCGTTGTCGTTTTACTTTCCTGTTGCAGATAGCTCGTTGATTAGCCCACTCCAGTCAGGTGCCCGCAGATGAGTCACTGCTCCAACATCCGAATACCTTGCTATCGTCACACTCAACACGCGAGGTTATCTGCTGTTTAATGTGCCTGATAAGCACTGTGGCATGAGGTCTATATATGGATAGATTTGTAAATCATTGATAACAGCGGAGATACTTTTTCTCGGAAATCTCATTAGATACAAAAATAAATATTAGAAATGTTTGTATCTAGATGCCTGAAAAGTCAAAATACATTGCAGTTCAATTATTTATGAATATGTTTAGAGAACTAAGGCAGGCCAAAGTAATTCCTAATCAATTACATTTTTGAGACCCTGTTCGACTACCAGACATCCTACAAACTAAGTCTAAGCAGCTTGGAATATTCCACCAACATTCAACTCATTGCAGGGTCTTAGGTCATTAAATTTCTTTCTTGAATTCCATCGTAAAGCATTAAAATTCCAATTACAATTCGCGAAATGCGAAATTGCGAGCGATCTTCTCACACCTTCGGCTGCATAATTAAAATATTATCACGCATCGCACGGCAAACACACCTGGCGTAATCACGAGGAGCGCATAAAAAATCTAAATGAAAATTTGAAATTAAACGAAATTTTATTTGAAAGTATTTTGGATTTTTTATTGCTGGCATTGACGACGTTTGCCAATTGCCCATATAATAAAAGCCAAGCAAATATTACGTATACGCCGTGTGTAGGCAAACAAAATATTATGCTGCACGTACGTACACAAATGCCACGCCCATGCCACAAACACACAAGCCACACACACACAGGCACACATTAGCAGAGCTCCACTCAAATGCGACGCCTTTGATTTTTAGTTAAGGGCAACGAAGCAGCGACGATTTTGCCAATTTTGACAGGCGCCGCATTATTTCCGCCAGCTGCCACGCCCACCTTGTGTGTGTGGCAAATATTGAAAATTGTTCAGCTCAGTCTCTGTGTGTGTGTGTGTGTGCTTATTCCTGCTGCTGCTGCTGCTGGCAAACGTGCCATGGATTTGTAATGAAACGTGCGGCAAAGAGATGAAAATACTCATACGCCGCGTGAGCCGAGCATTTTTACGAGTGTTGTTAGGCGTAATTTTAATGGCTCAAACATGCGGCGGCTCTCTTACCTAAAAGCCCACAAAAAAGTTGGCACGGATATCAAAGTGTTTCAGCGCACACACACACAGAGACAACAAGACACTCACACACACTCGCACACTCTCGCACACACACTCGCACACCTGCCTGCAGTTAGGTGTTCTAGCGGAAATTTAATTGTGTGCGTGCTGGCACAGTCAAATTTGGCTTTACTCGGCATTTTCTACTCCTCGTGGCGCCACGTTGTGTTTGTAAACAGGTGTAAAAATAAAAACTAAGCCACTCTTTCACAGTCTTCACCCTAACCTCACATTCTGTTTGCATTTCGTGTTATATTTGCGTTTATTTTTATGATCATGTCGCTCGTTAGAAATAATGCCAATGCCAACACATGACGTCTATGGGCTCCACTCGACTCCGCCTACGCGCTGAGTAGCGATGCCTTTCAATGGATTTACAGCAATTTACACACACACACACACAAGACACACACATATATTCCGTCTACCCCCTGCTCCTTCTCTGCAGTGCCCCTGTCAATTTCCTATGCCATCTTCCTATGCTGTCTCCAGCTATAATTGGCATTTTAAATGCTTTCCTGCCTGGGTTCACAGGCTGCTTACCTCCTTCCGCCCGCGCGACTGAGGTTAAACTTAATTAATTGTTTTAATTATCGTTGGCAGAGTGTGTGTGAGTTAACAAGGGGATGCGTTGCGTGTGTGTGTGTTTGTCAAACCGTTTGACACGTCGCGAAGTTGACTTTGACAGCTAATTGAAATCATAATTCGATGTGCATAAAAATGATTGGATTAAAGACTTCATATAAAATGAAGCGCTTTCATTAACCCGAGTTCTTCCACAATGAAGAGACTTGAGCATAAACCAATTAAACATATCTGTATTTAACTTAATTTATTAACAATATTAGTAGAAATATTTTAGGCTTGCCTCGTATATACTTAGACATTCACATTGCATATAACTTGACGTCTTCTCATGGCAACCAATTATGGCGACAGTTGGCAAAGGGAACCGATATCATCCCGCTCATCAGCAGTGACCGCAACAAAGTCCCGAGCCAGCTAAGCCGACTCAAATGCCAGGCAAACAAAGGCGTCCTCCAATCAACGCTAATAGCAATCGTCCTTCTGCTGGGGGCGGCAGTACTCGGTACTGCATGTGCACCCTCACCCTCAAATTGCTTAGAAAACCAAAAGCCAAAATGCTCAGAGTACAAGCACACAGCTTGCCACTTGTGCACACGTGCACACACACACATACACGCACTCACAGAGACCTTGGCACACACTCTGGCACTCTCACAGACAACTCTATTAATTAATTTCCCAGGCATAGGCACTGCAGGCACCATGGACGTTGACAAGCCAAAAGACATGAATACCGCATGCCGTTGACATTCGAGTCAAAGGCGAAACCAATACAAAACCAATCGGACTTGCACAAGATCAGACTGTCAAGGCAGACAGCGTTTGAGGCATAGGTATCTCCCTCTCTCTCTCTCTCTCCCTCTCTCGCTCTGTGGCACTGTCTGAAAATTCCATTTGATTTCGAGAAAAGCTTCCTGCAAATGTATTGCGATTAAGCCGAGATAAAGCGAACATAGCAACAAGTCAAGATCTTTACAATATATAGAGAGTACTTGAGGAAATAGAAAGAGAAAGTGAGAGAGAGTTTTAAAAGTTATTTCCTGATGCATTTGAAGTCCATTTGACATTAAGAAATAGTTAAAAGGAAATTACATTGTTACAGAACTTTGACTTTCTAACTTCAGTTTAAAGACATTCATGTTTTGAATTCTTACAGCCAATTTATTATTTGTTTGGCAGTATAACATGTTTGTTTCCTTCAGGATTCTTCGCACATCTCCCAGACCTACATAACATTTAAATTCTAACTCAACACAAAGCATTGTATAGGAACAATCTCTTTGGCTAATCAAGCACTTGGGATTAATCCAATATTTGAATACTTACCCTACAAATAGGAATTGGCTGCTGTCAATTGTTGTCATGGAAATTCACTTACACTTCACTGTGTTCCGTCCGCAAGTAACACTCAGCACAAGTGGACCAAAGAGGGAGAGAGGGAGGTGAATGTGAGGTAGAGAGAGATGCTATCAAGCAAATTGAAATCTTGCAGAATTCTTGCACTCGAGACCACGATGTTTGTCTTAAACTGTGAGCTCTGAGCATATTCGGCACAGAAACGGAGCTAAAATTGGCAGTAATTGTATACATACACATGTGTGTGTGTGCGTGTGTGTGTGCTTGTGTTTGTGTGCAACTCAAGTGGGTAATTTATGTAGAGCTAGAGGCAGCTATCATGCTGTGAAAATTGCAGCACTTCAGTGCGCATTTGCATAGATTCGACTGTTGGCAACACGCAAAAACAGAATTTGATCTCCAGCCAAGGCGAAACGCATTTTGTTTAATTGAATGTATGCGTAGTGTGTGAGTGTGTGTGTGTGCGTAAGTGTGTGTTTGGCCCACAGGTGGGGTAATTGAATGAGTCCAGGCCTCAGTCATTTACATTCAATTAACAGTTGCCTGCGCTGCCGCAGTGCCATCTATCTAACATGTATCTGAGCATGCTTGAGATACAGATGCTCGCACTTGATGTCATGACTCTGGCCCCGCATAAATATTCATTGCAATCGGATAATTTATACTTGCCATAATGAAACAAGCTATTCAGTGCACAGCAGGCGCAGAGACAATCGAAATAAATGTGTATTAGTGAATTATGGAAATTGAACAAGGAGTGGGAAATGGAAAATCAGAGGTGAGCACAGATATATTGTCTATATATTAAAAAAAAATTATCAGATGTTCATAAATAGTTGAAGTTGCGCTAGTTCCAAAAGGGTTTTTAATCCCAAAATACAATTTAATTTGTGGTTTTAGGCTGCTCTAAGCACTGCCCTCACTGAGATATGGATCTTATTGTAGTTATGCGAAAGGGTCTAGGTTTGTTTTTACTTAGTCAACGATAGCCCAGACTTAGGTCAAAGCCAGTTGCCTTATCTCATTCAATTTCAACGAAGAACCGATAATCAAGAAGCCAACTTTTTGTTGATGTTGCTCGGCTTTGAGGGCTGTGATTTTAGCAGCTACTTAATCGCTGTAAACTTGATTTCCATGTTTCAAGTGCTAGAAGAGGCCGCACCCGATGCGAAGGAAGCAGAAGTAGAAGAAGACGAACAACAACAAGTCTGAGATTGTAAGCAAACAATGTAACCAAATTGTATCAACAAATAAACATAAACAAACGAAGGACCGCAACGAGGCAAATCGGAGAAAGGCGACAAGGGCTGGCAGGAGGGTTGGCCCATTGGGTTGATAGATGGGGCATGCCGCGGGTCAAGTGGCAACAAAAGAAATCGCACACACAATGAGTGGGCTGGAGTTGGCGCAGGAGCAAAGGACCTGCCCGCTGGATGCGTGTAAATGCCAAGCAAGAAAGTGTTGGGTGATTTAGTCCTTTGTGGCTGCGAGTGTGTACTGTGCTGCTCTTTGTGTGTGTGTGTTGATTGAGTCGAGGCAAATAAGCAAACAAGAAATCAGCACAGCCACACAACAATTGATGAGGAACCTCGGCTAAGCGAAAATTGATAAGTGCATAAAAAGAGACTCGCAAACAAATGGAGGCCCAAAGGCAAAACCTCCATCCGGCTCTTGGGGAATCTCTCAAGTGTTTGGCTAATATAAACAAAGCAGCTGCAATCCGACTTCACGTTGTTCTGCCATCTCTGAGGCGGACAATTAAATGTCTTAGCAGTCGAATCTGAATTTGTCATGGAGTATTGCAGGCAACCCGTTTGACAGCTGCCAAACATCTTGTTCTCAGTGTGTCTTTGCCTATTTGCTTCACTCTCGAAGTAGTAGGTTGGCAAGCACTTCGACGTGTTGCTGACGTAACACTTTGTTCTCTTATCTTTTGTTAACGCCACAGGTCGAAATGAGTAAAGTGCAAACACTTGACATGAGGTAAACTAGGTCTGCAATTGATTTGAGCTGCAATTGAAGTCATTTTGAGGTCGATTTACGTGCATAAAGAACTTGCATTATGTTGATGACAGCATCGAAAGTATTGAAGTAAGTTGGCAGGTCTCGAATGTTAACCTGTGTCTGTTTCATATGCCTGAAGGTTCCTCACGCAGTTCATCACAGGCAAATCAATCCAAAAAATCCCCAATTTATAAATTCTTTTGCAGGCATCTCAGAAATTAATACGAAAGCTACAAGCAAGTGTGCTGACACTTGACCAATCTGATTTCTTTTATATATAATTTCTATGGTTTTTAATTTTGTGTTGCATACTTTCAGGGAGGTTGCTTCGAAAACAGTACACATTTACAATTTCTGAAATAACTTCCAACTTAGTTATCCGATCGTAGCCAAATTTACAGAAATAATTTAGCTGCTCATAGTTAGTACTTCTACCGAAAATAAACTGCTCTGCATTAAAATTACGCTTGGAATTCGATAGCCCAAGGTCTGATAAACAGGTTGACAAGTTAGAAAGAAAGACAGACAGACGGATATGGCGTTATCGGCTTGTTTGTTGGCGTAGATTCAGAGTATGTATAGTTTGTGGGGCCTGCCATGCCTCCTTCTGCCTGTAACATTCATTTTTGTAGTTTATATTATAAAAACAGTGATTTTTCATTACTCAATTCCTCATATACATGTGATTTTTATTGTCTATTTCAAACTGATGCACTATCGCCAGTCATATATTCATTAAGTTATAGTTTCCCTTCCGATATTGCATTTATTGGGCATATTAAACCACATGGGGTGCGTCAATTGGCGATATAAAAAACTAATTAGTGTAATTGAATTATTGCAAGTGCGATGGCAGATACGAGGAACTAAGAGAATTAATTAATAGCCAACACTAAAGACATCAGCAGTAAGGCACAAATCAGAGAATCGAGTGATTTGGTCTATCAATCAGTGACGGGGCCATTATTACCGCTATGTATACGCATAGGTCTGGGTACAAGCGTGCGACGGCTTGGAGTCTACCGCCTGTCGTCGATAAGGGCGGCTCGCCGAAATGGAATTGACAGTGCGTACATGGGGCGTATGATTGATTTACAACGCACTTGTAAATTAGAAAAACACTCGTGTCTGCGATGTCTGCGCTCGTTGCTGGAACCCTCGAGGCCCGCACTCGCGGGTGACCTGTTTGGCTATCAGCTTTTATCTTTGCACACTGTGTTAACGTGACAGTATCTTATCGCGGCTCCATGTCGGGGACAAATTAAAGCGTCGATATTGCTGAAACGTTAGTTCAATGAGAAATAAAAACAGCACAGCAAACTAAAGCACATGATATGTTTTTCTCTAGGAGTGTTTTTTTATTTTTTCAGTTTATTTTATTTGTAATTTATTTTATTTTCGCCTAGATGCGTCAGTTGTTTTGTTTTGTTTTGTTTATTGACACATTTATCACTAAAAACTAAATAAAAGTCGGACCAATATGCTAGGGAAGTTAAGGTGAGGCAAGCAAAGAGTTAACGAGTTAAGCAATTTGTTATTATTTTAGTTTAACAAGCTTTAATGCTCCCATGCCGATTAATGCGCCTTGATCAGCAGCAGAGCCAGGGCCACAAAGCCAGAGATCAAAGGCAGCGACTGCGATGCCGAGTTTCTGGTGCAACTGCAAAGAGATGGAGAAGAAGAAAATGGCGATAAGTACACGGCAATTCAAGGTCAATGAAAGCTTTAAGACGTATATTAATATTAAATGAGTCACTGTTCTGTCGTAGGATTGATCAATAACATTTTTGGCCTCATAAAATTGGCTTACTCTTTATCAACGTTGCTCAAGCACTTAATCATTCTTCGTCTGGTTTTCAATGCCGATGATTCACTTGCCCGCAAACGAAATTATGAAAAACTATTTCTATCATTTTGATATCGCTACACACAGCTTTAAATAGGTTACTATTCAGGTTAAGGTTTTGTTTGCTTTTAACTAGGTCGATAGGCGATAAGCAAAGTACATAGAATTTATCTCTAGACAGTTCTGGAAAACTCAGTTTGGTAATGAACTCATTGCAATTTTTCAATATAGAAACCATAAATAAATTTTGATAATGATTTCTAGAAGAAAATAAGTTTCCTCGTGTGTTTGCAAATATACAAAAAAAAAATATTTGAAATGTTCCACTTGATGATCACGTGAGTGACTTACCCCTGCTGCAGGACCGTGCTATATGAGTTGTTGACGAAGTTGAAGTACTTCACGGAGGCCTCATCGTTGGCGAGCTTCAGGCCCGTGGCATTGTACTTGTCACCACGGCCCAGAATGAAGCCGAAGCTGGTGCTGTTGTTATCGGCATCGGTGTAGCCGCAGCCCAGGAGATAGGTGCCGTTGTTGACCACCTCGAGGAGATTGATTTTCACATTCTTGCCGGCCGTAAGACTGATATTGTAGCCGGTCGTGGTGGTTGTGAGGTTAACAATGACCTGTGGTTCATCAACGTTCTGGTACGTGGATGTGGGGCTGCTCGAGTGGGTCGCATTGATGCTCAACGAGCCGTTGCTGAGCAAGGCTGTACGGAACTCCAAGCAGGCATTGGTGTTGGCTCCGGGATTGCGTGCCAGCTCCAGCCAGTTGCCGGTAAGCTATTTTGGAGCGGGGGGAGAAATGTGTCAGAACCTTCATGATCTGAGCCAGAGCAGGCTTAACACTTACAGTGTTGTTATTCCAATCGATTCCGTTTGCAGCACTGCAGTTCTGTTGGGCGAATGCCTGGCCGGAGAGCAGGGCCAAGGTGGCTGTCAGGAGAATCACTGTTTGGCACATGATCACTTTTGGTTGCTTCGGTTGATTCGTTTATCACTGAACTGAGAGAACTTCGCGCGCTGTTCTGCCTCGTGTCGGTGCGATGGGAGGGTCACGTAATACTGTCGGGCTGCCCTTTAGTTTGGTCTCTTTTATAGGCATATGGTGCGCAGATACACGCCATGTATCTCTGCTGGCCTTATCGCACCCACACACACACACACACACACGCACACACAGGCACATTCGTTGTCGTGCAGTCTTCGGTGCAGCTTACTTTTAACTCCAGCCGACGTCTCTTATCGCCTTTCATTTCATTTTGGCACAATACGAATACGTTGTATATAAAAATATATATAGAGATTCTCGCATGACTAATCGTGGCAGCTTTGCTTATCATTGCCCAGCGCAATATACAAATATCAAGTGAAGTATGTGTAGAGGAATGTATAAAGGTTAACAAGTACCTGCGTGAAACTTCCCCGTCTGCACTATCACTATCCATCGTGGGCCACTTAAGCCTCTAATTGGCGACATGTGCTCCACAGTTTGGTTCTTTTGGCACTCGAAATAGGCGGATTGACTAATTACTCATATCACTCACTTGCTCTCAGCTTGTCTCTCTCTCTCTGTATCTGTTCTCTCTGCTTTAATTACATGTGTGATACCATCGTTGTGTTTTTTATCTAATAAAGGTATTTATTACATTTCCGCGTATCCGTTGACTCTGATAAATAATTATTGATATGCGCGTTATTTGAAAACGAGAGTTCTAGATAAAAAGATCGATAAAACATTCTAACGCTCTAATGTTATTAATAAAAATTATTCCCTTGCTATAAATAATAAAAAATTTAGTATAAAATACAAATAAACAGCTTTAAAAACGATCCTTTACTATAAAATACCTTTAAAAGAACATTAATGTTTTTAATTGGCACCATATAAAGTACAGTGAAATCTTAGCCCAGCCTTGTTGTTTATTATTTGATTGTTGTTCAAGAGAATCTACTAAAGAGTTGTTTATCAAACCACATGAATTTGTAGTTTATTTTGAGAGCTTTACTCATAGAAATCGATTTGTGAATTTAATTACTGACAACTAATTCCACTGCTAAAATAACATGTGCACCTAAAATAACAGAGGGAAGAGCTTATCTTCGGTGCGTCACTTCCCGTTGGGCATTTTAATTCCTAGACATATGATATATTGCCATTATAAAACAACAGATAGGTGTGCCAAACTAACGAGCTTATTAATTTAAGCTAATATGTATTTTGTATGCAAATGAGGTGTAAGGTAGCACTTCAAGCTTTATATGTAGACTTCCTTGCAAACAGGCTGCCCTAATAAGAATACATTATCGCAACTGAATAGGAAAAAGAAGAGTCCAGTCACACCAAACAAATGTCAAGTTGAACCCGTCACAAGTGAAATGCCCAACTCAATTTGTTTATCATTCTAATTCGATTAGATAATAGAGTTAGTGTATAATATTAAATATTATGTCACAATTTTCCATGGAATTGAAGTATTTATGAAAGCATAAACAAAAGTACCAACTAAAATATTTATCAAGACTTAACCTTGAACAATTTGTTGACAGTTTTCCAATCGCTCTCCCAGCTATCTTACATTCTTTTATTTGATTTGAAAGTCAGGTACAAATGCGTGTAGCTTCTATCTATTTTATCAGCACACCAAAACTGACTCAGCATTTACAATGTGTACCTATTATAAACTGTATATATACCAGACCAACAAGAGCGCAGTTCCGTAGCCCGAGAGCGAGTGCCGAGCAGATAAAGAGTGACAATACAGTCGAGGAACCATCTCCATACACACATGGGGATTCGTACGGAAATTGCCCCCTCTTATCGCAATATAAATAGAAATACTTTCGTATTGTTTTTCCAGTTCACATGATGTATGGGAATCAAATCAATTACCCAAAATAACCAAATTTAAAATACTTCTCAACACTGGCAATGAATCATTGCCACATTTCGACGGGGAAAATAAAAATTCCCAGTCGAATGAGATCGTGCCAGAACAGATAACCGAAATGAATCAGAGCTCGACAATTTCTTCAACGAAGAACAGCAAACTGCAAACTTTATTCTTTCTAAATGAGTTAAACAACACAGAGACAATAACAGAGACAGTACACAACACTACTGAGAATGAACATTAGGCTTTTAATTGAATGTTTCTTTAGCTGTTCAACTGTTCGTTCAACTATTTAGTAAGTTGGTAAATGACCATAGCAAAGACGGCATAGAAGACGGCGAATGCCGTTGAGGGACTGGCTCCGTTTCCGAGGCAGCTGCAAAGATAGAGAACGATATCATATAGAAAATCGATCAGGTTAGCTTTACTCACGTGCCGTCCTGTGTGATAAGGCCCATGCTGCCGTTGGGGAAGTTTGCATACTGAACCGAGCTGTTGCTCTCTAGTAAGTCCAAGTAGCTGGTTGAAACTGTACGATTCCTTGTCAGTATCATGCCAAAGGAAGTGGAGTTATCGTTGTCATCGGTGTAGCCACAGACTAAAGCGTAGTCAGTGTAGTTTGTCTGGAGCACCTTGAAGACTGTGTAGGCCGTGTAATTGGGCGGGTTCCAATAGGTGAAGTTGTACTCCGCAGCCGATCCATTGACCGCAGTCAACGTGGCGTTCATGGTCTGATTGACCCAGGGATAGAGTAGCACCTCCGCATAGGTGGTATCGATGATGACATTGTCTGCCGGCTGATTGAGCACCGTCACATTGATCTCGGTGCAGAAATATGCACCGACAGGTTGGCGAGCAACCTCCCACCAGATGCCTGCAAACTGAACAGACAGTCACGTGAGGGGATAAAGAGGGAATGACACAGGGTGAACCACTCTCTTACCTTGTACAGATCAATGCTTATACCATCACTCTTGCTGCATTCTATGCTATTATCAGCTGAGGTTGTATCTTGAGCCCAGGCCGTGTGACCTGAGAGTAGGCCCAGCAACAGGCACAGCCCAAAGAGCCCCAAAGCAAGGCACTTGTCACCCCTCGTCGACATTCTGGTTGTGCAGTTGCGTGCGCCCAAGAGGAAGTGTCGCCCACAAATGGTCAGACAATGGAGTCCAACCTAATGAGTTGATAATTAATCATATGATATCATTGCTATGATAAAAGTGAGAGCAGTGTTGCCAAGCAGTTCCGAGAAGTCATTAGCAGTGCTGGTAAACACCGAAGTGCAGCCAAGTGCGCGTGCCCACTCGATGAAATGGAACGCATTGGCTCATGTGATGATGGGCCGTGGTGGCTAAGTGGCTAAGACCCTCGCACTTTAATTACTGACTGATTCTCCTATGAGTTGTGTAACAAACTTTATCGAATTGAAGTTCTTGATAAGCAAATCGATGGCAGCTGAAGTGCTCTGCAAACATTGCCAGCTCGCATACGTGTGTTATAAATATTAATGATAAAGTCACAGCTGACGCCTCGAGAATCAACAGGGATTTTCTATTTGAACGTGGAACCCCTGAACAGACAGTCTGGAAATAGAGACAGAAACCATATGGCAAACAGGTGATGGACTGACTTCTCTAAATTGCTTGCCAGTGTTGAAGAACGCGTGCTAAATAGTCACCTAAGCAACTTGTTGCATACTTAAAACTTGTCTCGTTCGCAGGCACATAAATTTTAAACGAATTCAGTAAGAGAGAGATGGCAATAGATGTGGAGCATGCGAGTACAGTTGGCACACTTATTTTGTAGTGTGTGTTGAACAATTCCCGCGACGCACAGGAACTTTGCTGAATCTCACCTACATACTCGTACAAGCAGTGTGTGCCACGCCCACAAACAATAGCAGTAGCAGCAAATCGAGTGCCAACTTTGCCAGGTTAGTTAACTGTTCACAGCTTGGCCCTGTTATTTAATTAAAAACTACTGCGAGCTGAAAAAGTTGCAAAAGCAGCTTCTCGCATGTCTTAATAATTTAATTGGGCCATGTGTGAAATTTTAACAAGTCCAAACGCCTTGACAATACTCGACACACTTACAAACACCCACCCACACACACACACACACACGCACACACACAGGCAAGCGCTCTACTACGATACTTGCACCTTGGGATGCGAAAGTTTTGATTAAGCCAAAGTGGAGTGGAGCAGGAAGTGGCATCTCTAGGCAGAAATTCTAAAAACTTTTCCAGCATAATTACTTTTGCAGTTAAGAAGTGTATAAAATTTCAATTAGCAATTAGACAGGTTAGTTCAGTATTAAGCAAGCAATTATCTTAAAATATTCAATTTTATTGCTGCACTTAGTCAACTTGAAGTTAACACTTCCACATTCGACAAAACCTACCACAAGTTTCCTATTATCATGAAATAACCCCTTGAAGAGTTTATGCTTTTATTGTGCAAACAAACTTTCTTGGAGCTGGCATTGATAAGATGATTTCCTGTGGGGGTTTTGTGACACCTATCGCATTACTTGGCAGCTCAAAAGTCTGCTGGAACTACGTCGTGCCAACGATTTATGATGACCATAAGAAAGCACCCGCGATAAGATGCCATAGAATGCGGGAGAGTTGCTTTCTCTGTTTTCGACTAGTGAACTAGTTCTAAAACATGTGCTCATATTGGGAAGAGGTTCTTATAAGATTCATCAGATGAATCAGTTAAAATGACACTAAAACATAGTAAAGTATAGTAATATATAATAAAAATAAGTAGGGTATGTTACAGTGTACTATAATTAAGTACAGTTATGTCTATGTTCACTTTGAAGAGTCCTTTCTCTGTAAAGCAAACATGACATAGGAAAAGAGCCCGTATTAACCTTTATAATATCTAAATAAATTGTCAAAACATTAAGCTTTGGTTAATAGCGAACTACATATTGTTTATCAGTTAGGATCCCCTACTGACTGTTTGGAAAACTAAGGGGTCACAGCTTCCATTCCAGTACTGCTAGTTCCATGCAGATTATCAACAAACAAATCTAGTTATTTTAGTTGAACTTTCAATTCAAATTCTCTTTGATTGGCGCGCGTGGGCGAACTATGAAAAAGCCAATTAACCAAAATGAAAACTATTTATAGACAGTCGAGTGTAGCTAAAGCAAGCTCGACTTTCGACTGCGATTTGTCATGTTGTACCCGCGTGTTTGGTGTGTGTTGTCCAGGTCAGTTCACGCGCTCTGCGTCAATTGAGAGCAGTTTGTTCCGGTTCTGGAACTAATGAAATTGCCTTTGTGTGTTTGAAACTCTGAACAAATTTTGCAAATTGTTGTTAATATTAAATGCGACTGCAATTTTGTTGATTTGTTTTAATTGTAATTAAACAATTGAATTAGCATTTAATTATTAGCTCAGATTAGTGACGAATTCAAGCGAAAAGAGAATATCAAGTTTGTGAACTGGATTGAGGTAACACTGGGTCAAATGGAGGTGTTTATTTGTATATGTATATAATTTGTAAATGATATATAAGGCATGCAGAGGCAGATATAGATAAATATCGTATATCAACCGCCTTAGCTACTTTCTTTCGTAATTGCCTTGGCTTAGCACGAAAATTGAAAGCTTCACTCTAATTGACGCACTTGTGTGTGCGTACTTGATCTCTACACAGATACACACACACACATACACGCACATTGAGCTGGCACACACCACATATGCATGTATTTAATTACTCAACAAGCTTTGATGCTGCTTTCATTAACAGCTCGCCCAGGAGTTGAGTTGCCGACAACTTTCTACTTTCCACTTCGCACTACCCGCTTTCCACTTTCCACTTTCTCCTTACAGCTTACAGCTTGCTGCTTGCTGCTTGTTGCCTTCTCGCATGCATATCCAGTGCACTCGCACCCTCTCGAGCCTTCTCGGGCGAACCGAGGCAACCGCAGTAAAGTGCAAGGATGCCTGCCACACACACACACACACGAACTCTTTCTCTCACACACACACGTAAAATAATTAAGTTGTTTATCTTAATGCAAACATTTCTCTTCCTGCAAGCAACTGTTAATTACACTCCGAGCGCTTTATGCGCCCTGCAAAAAAGGCAAAATAAAAACGTGGCTAACAACGCAGCGCAATGCAAACTTTCTATTAAAACGAAACTAGCAAGACGCACTCACATGCACACACACACACAAACACACTCACGCGCATAGACTTCTTCTGCTTTTACTGCTGCTGTTTCTTCACGTCTTCCTTATTGCCTTCTCGCTCTGGCACTCCTTCACTCGAGTGCGCATTGCGCAAGCCAATTTAAATTTTAAAATAAGCACATTAACTGCATACAGAAGCGCTAAAATAAACGCACTCACACACACACTTCCATTCTTACTCTCACTCTCAGCTTCCCCCTCCATCACTCTCGTCCCTCCCTCTCTCTTTCGCTTGCTCGCACACACGCGCGCATATTTAAATTGCTGCAGATTTACGCCTTTTGCCTGCCTGCCTTCTTCCCTTTTCCTGCCTGCTGCCCCTTTCAGTCAAGCTTAAGCCAAGCATGCGACATCTTTATCACTGATACTGCCACGCCTCTTACGCCCACTCAGAGCACGCCAACATACTACGTGTTTTCTCTAAGCCAATCAAGTTGAAGCTGGCGCATCTTTAGATTTCGCTGCAAGATATCGTCGGGGATTTCGTTCTCTCTTCGAAATTAGGAGTTAAAATTTATTAGAAAGAAATAAAGGGATAAAAGATAGAAAAACAATTTAAACATATTTAAAGATTGACTAAAATAAAAAGATTTTACAAACACGTTTCTAATTAATTTCCCAATTTGCAGTTGAAACCTCCCCCAACTTGCTTTGGTTTGCTGCCCATCTGCAGCCCCTTTCCAACACTGAACAATAAAAACACTTTCAACGAGCTTATATTCGTAATTTGATTTTAATTATTATCCATATCTGCTTATTGAAAGAAGAACTAATCGTTAATTGGTTTTACAAAAATTGATAAACTAACTAGACGGCATAGTGGCTAATCGTTTAATTTATGTTTAATTGATATTTATGTACGATTAACTGGCGTTTAACATTATAAATTCGATTAAATCGTTTGCGTTTCGTAAAATACAGCTAGAATACAGAGCCTCATCGATGCTATAGTCTAGCTAAAGTTGGTAGTAGTAATACATAAAATTAGTTGCGGCTTCCACATTGGATCCGATGGTGATATGCTGTCAGAGATCTTGTACAAAATATATGAAACAAATCGAAATCAGAAGGGTAAACTCAGTAAATAATCTATTTACATAGTTTGATATCGATAAAAAGTGGAGTTTGGTTTTTTGGAAGAAGTTTTCTTGGAAGAACTACAGCAATTTCGGTTACGTGAGTTATTGACGTGTCGTATTTACAAAGAGTTAAGCCGATAACTGAGCTATGTATGTATTTATGTATATGATAGTTTTTCGATAGTAAAACGTTTGTACTGATATAGATAGTATCGGAAACCAGGTGTGCTATATTACATAAATGCGGGCTCATTCTCACTCTACTCCCCCCAAATTGATATGTAATATTCGAAATGAAGGATGTGAAAACCCCAAGGGGGGGAAACTTAGATAACCGATTAGTTCCTATAGTAATCAATATAGTCTAGATAATAGATTATGTATAGGGTTGTCTGGCTGTTCGAATTCGTTGATTGTGCTTCGGCATAATTTCCATTATTGTTAAATGTTCTGACATCGGGTATATACGACTACAACATGTATGTATATGTTTGTTTATATTCGAAAATCACAACAACTTGAACTGTCTCTAAAGCATGGATGCTAATATTCGCTGATGGCTGATGGGACTGCAAATGCGTGTGTATTGTATGTGTGTGTGTGAATGTGTGGGTGTGTTTGGATATCTTAGGTCTAATTATTGGTTACTCGCTACTGTACAGCGCACTAGTTAGTCGGGCTCAAGGTTTAGTTACGGGTTTGCTCAATAATAATGCGCTACGTACTACTAATTATAGGATACATTGCATTGTGCTCATATATGAAATATTTAACATTCGCATCGTACAGCTCCTACCTGAGGTGTAGGACGGGGGGCAACTCTATTCGATTTCATTTGGGGTATTCGGTTCGCATGCTATTTACAATTCTGATACAACCTAGCAAGTGTCTTCGAGAGGGCATCAAGCGCAACGAGGTGTGCGGCCCCTCTTGAGTTCGTATTTAGGGGTTTTCTAAAGAGGATCACTCGATATACCTAATGGGTGTTTGGCTTCACATAGTTTTGTAGTTTACAAAGCGTTACTGACTAGTTTTGCTTATACATTTTATTGTTTTGTCAATAAGTAAAATATGTTTAGTTGTTTTCTTTTCGTTAAGTTATTATAATGTAAACAGTCTTATAAGAACCTTTCGCGGGGCAAAGGCTGCGTTAAATGCAAAGTTTGTTAAAATATCTATAAAAAAATCAGAATGTGGAAAACTTTAAACAAGACAAAACAAGAGTTTAAAAGGAAAAAATCGAAGATAAATGTATCGATAGGTTTTTACCTACTTGAAAGTGCTCTTAAAAGTATACTTTAGAATCACGCAGGATAACTTTTGTTAACAGCAACAGAAGAGTGACAAGTTAACATTTCTATAGCGCCCCGAAAGTATGCAACACCTGAAGGTAAATGCACCGCCTGTATGATTATTTGCTGCGCGTAAAAATATGCAGCGTACATGAAGCTGTTAACTGACAAATATTAACATGATTGAATATTGAGTTAAGGGCGATGTTATTAAGTGCAGCACTAGTGCAGCACTCGAAAGTATGCAATGGATAAGAGTCCTGGTGTTTTAGAAGCCTTTTTCCAGAATTATAACAAAAGTGCCACATTTTATCTCACATCTATAAAATAGTGGCAGCACTGTCATTGATTTTCAATGCGCGTAACCCGTTGACGCTATGCCTAAAGAATCTACGCAAATTTGCCGTGAGGTTAAGCCAAAAGGAAATAGGTCGAGGCTTGGCTTCACTGGACAATGGGCGACCTTTCTTTTAATGAAAGGTGGCAGCACTGATTTCAAGACAATTCAACAAAATCAAGCAACAAAGTAAATTAAGTATTTAAATAAATAAACAACAAAGCAATCGAAACGAAATTAGAATTTTCGTATGTTTAAGAATAACAGAAAATAAAAATTAAACAGCCGAATTTATTATTTAATTTTGTCATATTTTGTTTTATATTTTTTCTTTCTTGTTCGCTTTTGGTTTTTTTTTTCATTGCTTAGGAACTAAAATAACAAACAAAAGTTAAAAGTAATTCAATTTACATTTACAGTTGCGATAAAAAGTTCTCCTCCATAGTTTGACGTTATAAATTAGTTGGTTATTTTTGTAGAGTTTGGCAATCACATTGGAAAAACACTTAGGCGCTATAAGTTCTTTGCGTTCTAGAAGTTACAGGACTAAGATTACGATTAGGATTATGATTAGGACTTACAACTACGCTGACTTATATGGCAACCCCGCGAATAGGATAAATCGGGGCGAGTTCTCAACCTGCTCAACTAAGATATAGCATTATACATAGGGTATATATAGTCTAAATAGTCTATTGCTTTTACGATGTACACGCAGCACGGAGAGTTTTACAACACTTACACATACTTTATCGAATACAGGAGAGAGTTTACTGCAACTAACACTAACTGTACACGGAGTAACCTCTATTTACACGATCTCTCTCTGGAAATACGAAGGGGTATCTACGCGGGCGACAGACTGGACGACGCGTTGTTGTTGTCCAACTGTGAGGTAACTGTCGAGCAGAGGCTGCTGTTGTTGTTGGGACTGGTCGCCTCGTTGCTGTTGCTGCTGCTGCTGCCGGCCGTGGACGGCAGTGGCACAGCAACTTGGCCCGCCTTCCTGCCCCGATTCCAGCCGAAACTGAGCGCTGCACTCAGCTTGCTCGGCTTGGGCTGCTGCAACTGCTGCTGTGGCTCGGCCAGATCGTAATCCTGTCGTCCAATGGAACTGGCGGGCGTGTGATGACTGTAGCCAGAGTCGGAGCCGAAGCTCGAGTCGCCATAGGGATGGCGATAGTCCGAGGTGGGCAGCAGCGTTGAGGCATACGGACGCGTCGATCCGCCGGGCCCGGCGCTGTCGTAGTAATAGTTGGCATTGTACATGGGCTCCGCATAGCCGTAGGCCGGCTCCGCAGGCAGTGGAGCTGCATGGATGCGATGATGCTGGTGCTGATGCGCTGCCAGGCGACGATCCACAAGGCGGGGCTGGGTGCGAGCGCGCATCGTGGCCGCCATGAGGCCGTTGACGCTGTTGGGCGCATATTGCTGCACACTCGGGTAGCGAATGCGCTCGCGGTAGATGGTCGAGAGGGGGGCGACGGGTGCCTGACTGAGCTGCGCATTGATGCGATTCCTGCGCTCCACCTCGTGCTCCAGCGTGTTGTAGAACTGCGGCGCCGTCGAGCGTGCCAGGTAGCCCAGCGACATCATGTTGCTGCGATTGTCGTACAGCGGCGCCAGATCGGCAATGTCCGCCGTTGAGTTGCTGTTGTTCAGCTCGTCCTGCACGCGCTGCTGCTGCTGCTGATGCTGGCGACTCCGCGGCTGCTGCGTGCGCCGCAGCTGAGCGGACTGAGCATTAACCAGTTCGTTGCCGTTGCCATTGCCATTGCTCGCTGTGGAGGCACTCGCGGTGGATGCATCCTGCGCTGTGGACGAGCCTGAACTGAGCACACTGTGCCGCTCCTGTGGTGGCGCCGCTGCGGACTGCAGAGCTGCAGCAACAGCCGCTGCCGCGCTGCTGCCGGCGGCCGCATTGCGTTCGTGGTAGGGAGTGCCGACTGCGCCGCTGCCGCCTGCTGCCGTCGAAGTCGCCGCAGAGGATGCAGCGCCAGCTGTGGCCTCCTTGTGGAAGCTGCATTCGCCCGGCAGCGACAGTTCGTCCTCGGCAAAGTCATCGTCGGAGTGCAACGCTGGCTCCGACTCGGCATCGGAGTCAACGCGACCGGGACCGAGTTCCTCGTAAACGTTATCGTTGGAGCGATACGGATCCGGGCCGGGCGAGGAGCTGACCAGGAAGGGGGGCGAGCGTGTCATGGGATAGCCACTTGGGTAGTGTATGCTCTTGCCCTGCAGCAGCTGTAGAAAGAGAAAGAGACAGAGAGAGAGAGACAGTTAGTTAAATGTTGCAAAGTAATAAAAACATTTGTGGCAAGTTTCACTTTCCCAAGTTGAACGAGAAACTTTAAGACAATGCAAAAGTGGACAGAGAGAGGTGACTGAGGAATACCCTGTAATTGTCAACTGGCAGTTGCTCCCTGCACTGCATACCCCGTTGTAACTGTACACGCTTTACAGGGTATACACGGGGGCAGCATATTGTTGCAAGCGCACAAAGCCGACAAAGGCGTCAGGCAGAATAAGCGCCGCAAGAAATGAATAATAAATATGCTGGACGAGGCGGAAGGACGTGAGCAAAGGGGAAAGAAAAAGTGCAAAAAAGGCAAAGAAATTAAATGTGCAAAAGGAAAAAGGGTTGCAAGCAGAGGGAAACAGTTTGACTTGTGGAAAGGTAGAGAAAGAAAGGAGTGAGGTAGATGAAAGTTAAAAATGTAGAAAGACAAATAAAGTAGAGATCGAGTAAGACAGAAGAGTGGATAGTGCGCTCTCTTTTCTCTAATTACCTCTTCACTCTCATTCTTTAAAGTCTTCCTATCTCAAACTAGAGATAAGCTCAAGGAGAGCACTCAGCATTGATAGGGATAAGCACTGCAACTGGCTGCCAAAGTCACGCGGCTTGGCGGACATGGCCTGCAGGCGCTGAAGGAGGCGAAGCTGTTTATCAGACAATAAAATAAACACGCACTTCATTTTTAGCACACACACGCAGAGCGAGAAAGGACAAGGAAAATGGACCATAAAGCGGACAGCAAGAAATATGAAGAGCAGCAGGGAAAAGGAGCTGTGCTGAAAGGGGAAAAGAGAAGGAGGGGCAGACGCGCAAACACGTTCGCCGGGTGGCAATGGCAATGCCCCAAAGGCGTCGAAGTCGTAAAGAGGCGCACAAAGGACGCACGAATTAAGCCGACGGCCACAAGATATCACGGCGCACATAAATATGAATATATATAGCGAATATATGTGCCATACACTTGTGTCTCTGTGTGTGTGTGACACGTCAAGTTCATAAGCATAAAGCAGTTGAGGACATCGATGCGCGCACAAAGGGATAAAAGGGCAGAAGGAAGCGCGGTCTCATTTTACACACTTCTGCACAATTGAATTGTTCACTTTGTGTGTGTTAGTGTGTGTGCGTGTGTGTGTGTGACAAGTTGACAATGACAGCGCAATGTTTTGACAGCAATTGTCGTAATATGCCCCATGTCTCACGCCGAAACAAAAAAAAGGAAACTCACAAAACCTGAAAACTTCCTGCAGGACAATTAAACAAGGCACAGTGGAGTAAGGGGGGGGGGGGAGAGAGAGGCAACTACTGTTGTTTGGCTTGCAATACTAACCTCGGCATGTGGATGCTGCTGATAGTGATGCAACTGATGATGATGATGCTGCAGCTGATGATGCTGCTGCTGCTGATGATGATGATGGTGCTGATACTGATGATGCCGCATTACCAACGGTCGATGATGACCCAAATGTGCATCGGGATCCTCGTACATGGCATGATGATGATGCTGGCCCCCATGCGCACCACCGCCGCCCAGGGGCATTGCCCCGCTGAGGGCGCCACGTGTGGGTGTCTTGCAGGGCAGCAGGTTCTGTACCTTTCGTTTATTTCTGTAAAGAGAAGCACGAATAAAGGAATAAGTTAATAAATGCACGTGAGTTTGCTTGAAGCTTAAGTTACATGGAGCTTAAAACTCCTTAAAGCTCTTTAAAGTTGCACAGAACTAGATTAAGAATGCATATGCCACACAAGAGCTTTAAATTGAAAAGAATTATACTTAAAAGTTTGTCTTAAAGTGAACTTAACGCTGTTGAAAGTTTTCTGACAGAACTTAAAGCCTGCCAAAAAGAGTAGGAGGAGAGCAAGGGATGGCAGGAGGGGGAGACAGAGACAACTTTAATTGCGAAAGTGGCTTAAAAAGCGACTTAAGCCAAGGCAAATGATGACGTTGATGACGTTGTTCGAGCAGCGCCGCCTCTTAATAGAGCCATAAGTTTTCGGTCAGCTGTGGCAGGCGTCGAAGATAAATCGATTTGTAATGGCCGCTGGGGGGCGTGGCGCATGATAAATGCCAAGTGGGCAGGTAAACAGAGAGAGAGAGAGAGGGAGGTAGAGAGGAGATAGCAATGTAGCTGCAGACAGCGGGCAGAGAAGGAGGAAGCAGCAGAGAGAAGGCGAATAGCCGTACCAGTTGATTAACAAGCAGAGCAAGACAGAGACAGAGAGAGAGCGGGAGAGAGAGGGAGAGCGAGAGTTGGCCAAAAAAGCGCGGCACATAAAATTCAATTTGAATGAGCAACAAAGCCAGAACGCAGCTTGTCAAACGCTGACAACGCTGCTCAATGGAGCTGCATCAACGTTGGGGGCAACCGCGTGCCATGAAAATAATGAACATAATTAAGTGTTGCCCATGGCAAAGACAACAGCAACAGCAACAGCGAAAAACAAGAAGGTCCTCAAGATGCCGCACAGCGCACTCAAGTCGACTCGAGCCGTGTCGAGTCCTGGCTGCCATATGGCAAGGCGCTTCATTCTCGGCTCACTCTCGGTACGGCATAATGAAAAATGTGAAATTAAATTGACGCCACGTAGAGTAGCATGCCCCCAAGGAGGGAGGGAGTGGGGGGTGGCTTCCGGCAGCCTGTCAGCCTTGTAATGTCTTGTGTAGGTAAACATGTTGCGATGTCAAACGGAAGTCGCTCGTAAAATCTCGCATGCAAGGTCGCCCAAGGAGCCCAACACCCTCATTGCCCTGCCCCGCGCACCCCAAGCCGAGAAAAGCGAAAGCTAACTGGCGTAGCGCATCTGATTGTCAGAATGGCGCATAAATACACGTATTAAAAATGCTTGCCTACTTTGCGGAGCAAGTCGAATATGAAATACGCTCACAATGTGCGGAAGTAACGCAGCGAAACGTTTACGAATGAGGCACAAGCAACAAGGGAAGTCAAGGAAATTAATGGAAAAGAGAAAAACATGAAAAGAACTAAAACGCTTTATTTGAGATTCAACTTAGCAATTGCAGCCAGCAAAACGTTTACGAATGTGGCATAAAACAAAATACAAGTAAAATGCTATCTACAGAGAAAAGGAGAAATGAAATGAAAGGAGAAGAGAAAGAAATGTAAGGCGCAAGGGGTCTTCAAAGATTTTGAGAGAGTACAAAGCAACAGCAGCCAGTGAAGCGTTTACGAAAATGGCACAAAACGAAAAGGAAGATAGTTTGCCGCATTCCAGCAAAGCTTTGACTTTCTGGCTAGCAGTAAAACGCTTTTAAAACAATAAGAAAAAGTTACTTTTGTTTGTTTCCAACGTTTACGAATGTGCACGCAAAGCGTAAACAGACAAACTGAAACTCTGGCCGAGCAAGTGGAAGCGACTGCAAAGCCGACAAGATGCAACGCAAGTCAATGTTATCCTGCCGCCACAAGCAAAGCATAATGACAGCACTCATACATACACACACACACACACACCCACACACATACACGCAGAGATAGCTGTGTGTCGAGGTTAAGAGTCGCTGGCTCAGTCAGTGGCTTCTAGGCAGGCGGCTTCCTTCCCTCCAGTCTGTCTGTCTGTCTGCCTGTCTGTCTGTTTGCCTGGCTTAGTGGGGACTGTCAGGCTGTCGTTGTGCCTTGTAAAATATTCCTAAAAGTAAATTAAATAATGTGGCGTGCCACAAGATGACGCACAGCAAGCAAGGGCAACAGCCCGAAAAGGGAAAATGTGGAAGAGCATAAGACGTAGTCAGAGTCAGAGTCGAGGCTGATTTTCATTTCATTTCACTTACGAGGCGTAAAAATGAAATCAACGCGTGCAAGTTTAAATATGCCTGTAAATGTGTGCGTGTGTGTGTGAGTGTGTGCTAGTGTGTGAGTGTGTGCCTTAACCCCTTAAGCGCCATTTTTGATTTCTAAGCATTATGGGGCAGCTATTGGATTGGACACAGCAGTCCCACGAGTGTCGTACAATTTGCCAGCAAACTGAAGCATTCGTATGCTCCAGCTACGTATCGAAGGGGGAGTGAGGAGGGCAGGAGAGGGGGAGGGGGACAGTACGACTTAAGGCAGCATATACCTTTGGGGCAACATGCCGGCAGCAACTTTCTTCCCCTTTTCGCCATAAGCAATTTACAATAAAAAGTAGCCGAGGCAACAATGCGATTGCAAGGGTGGAAACGGTTACGTTTTGGGATCGGATTGGATTGTGTAGAGGGAGGGGGAATGGAAGAGATAGCAGAAGGGGGAAAGGACAGAGAAGGGGGGGAGACAAGCAACTGAGCTCCTTATATGCAAGCGAATCTTTTATTTATGAACTTGGGCAGCTTACACAAGGTTTGGCAACTCACACACACTCGAGGGAGGGTGGCACGACGCAGGCACGTAAAAAAGTGAATGTGTTGCTTCAACTACAAAGACTCAGCCTATTTACCCCTCCCTCCCCCCTCTTGCTTTTCCCCCTTCTATATGGAGTAAAACTTGCAATAGTCTTTGACTTTGACTTTGATATGGAAATGGCAGCAGAAGCGGATGATGGTAGGCAGGGAAAGGGGAACAATTTGTTGCGGTTATGTACAAAGTAAATGCCAAGAATGCTCTTTAATGCTCTCGCTATCTCTGTCGGTGTGCCCCTCCCTCTCTCTGTCTCTCTCTCTCGCTCTTCTTCGTGTGTGGTGCCAGGCGCCCAAGGTGTTTGCTTCCCGAACCGTCTTGTGGTTTTCCCTTGACCAATGCACAAACTGCAGCTGCAGCCACATTGACCGCAATTTATTCGATGAGGGCAGGGGAGAGGAGGGAGTAGAGGGAGAGAGAGCTATCGAATTACAGAGAACTCCGCAGAAGGAAGTATTTGTATAGCTTTAAAGCAACTTTAAAGTTACTTTAATGCACTGAATATCTTTTCAATGCATGCCCCACAAAGACCCTTTATATATCCTATATATACCCTATATATACCCTCTATATATTCACTATATACTCCCCATACAGCACCCTCTATAGTAAATATGTCATTAAAATTGTCATTCCAGGGTAATGTTTTCCTCCATTCGCATATGGAGAATTTCACGTGTTTCTTTTGTTTATTAAATAATTTTCTTTTTTAGAGAATGAGGGAATGGAGGGAAGGTGGAGGGGGGCTGTGTGGCAGCTTCACTTGATTAAAAATTGCCAGGGCAACAACAATGAGTGTAACTGTGTAGGCGGAGGAGGAGAAGGGAGAGCAAGCAGCATGATAAGCACAAAATGTGATTGTTATTGCATACTTGAGGGCGCTTGCCAGGCCTGCTCTGCGCCTGCTTCCTCCTCTCATGAAGGCAAATGAAATTGCAAGCAGGTGAAATTGATTTTATTTATTTAGCAGTCAACATTAACACACACACGCACACACACCAAGAGAGACAGAGACGGAGACTAAGGCAGCCATAACTTTTGTGGCTGCCAGAGTTGCCACGGTTGCCTTACCCTATTTAATATGCATGAGCGCGTGTGCTGCGACAAAGGCTGCAAAGATTCAACGTATCTTCTACGCCCGCGCACTGCCTTTCTCGCTCTTTCTCTCTCCCTCTCTCTTTCCCCCTTCTCATTTACTGCAGTTATAGTCGCTTTTTAGGCGCCAAAAAAAATCCTCACCTCAATTCTCGCACTTTGCAACATGTTTACATGAATTGGGCATATTGATTTAACCGTTATTAACTG
Source organism: Zaprionus africanus (assembly GCA_018151435.1). NCBI lineage: Eukaryota > Metazoa > Arthropoda > Insecta > Diptera > Drosophilidae > Zaprionus > Zaprionus africanus. The sequence continues at coordinate 260,729 of JAECXB010001625.1, forward strand.
GCGACAACTTTAACAATTTACACACAATTTTCAATGCCCTGCAGATACTCCTCCCCCCTCTTCTGACCCTCCCTCTCTGTCGTTTATTTTATGCAATTAATAAAGTTCGCAGTACAAATATTTGCAACAAAAAAAGCGACAACAACAACAACGACAAGCAAAGCGATAGCACGCATGGGCGGAGGGGATAGAGAGAGGGGGGAGGGGTATTTTCAACACTCTCTGGCGGTTTATTAAAATAATTACGGTAATTATGAGCCGCAAACTCTTCGGACTCGTAATAAATGCAATTTATGATGCAAAAAATATACTCTATATGTATATATGGTAGTAGTAAGGGGGGCCTATTGAATGATAAGCGTTTTTATGCGCGAAATCAATTAAAAAAAGTCAATGTGGGTAGAGAAGGAGGGGAAAGAGAGAGAGAAGTGAGGTCTGCATGTGCAGAGGAATTCTATATATAGAATATATATACGAGATTAAAGACACCTAAATATATACTCGTATATTTATGCATAAAAATATCTAAACTATATTTAATGCCTATACCAATATACCATATAACATACACTATATAAAATATGATACCAAAATGAACTCGAGTCAATCAAACTAACTCCAAACACATTGCCAGCTTAAATCCCTAACTTGCCACACCCTGTGATTTGGCCGCTTATCACTATTCATTTCCATTCACACCCTCAACAACAATTCGCAGTTTTAATGTGTTGACATTATGATTATTTTATTTGCATTATGTGGAGAGTTCGATGCAGAAGGAAGCAGCAAACAGAAAACAGCAGCATAAATATGAAAATATAAATAAAATTAGTTGCTGTTTTATTTATGCTTTCGTTTTTTTTTCTTCTGCGCCACACGCAACACGATAAGCCGCACACACACACACGCACATTTATTCATATTCATATTTATTTCCCTGTCTGTGTGTGTGTGTGTGTGTGTTTGTGCTGCCCATAAAGGCAAAAGTAATGTGCCACATCATAAATGCCACAAAAATGGCGCAAGCTTCAACTTGTTGTCGTTGCCGTTGCCGTTGTTGTTGTTGTTGTTGCTGCTGTTATTCTATTTTTTGCTTGCTTCCTTTTTTGCGCTGGACATTCATAGTCATTTATGGGAGAGAGAGAGAGAGAGAGCGAGAGAGACACGCACATGCAGATAGCAAATGGGGCAAGTTTTTGGGGCAACACTTAAAGCGAAGGCAACGGCAAAGGCAGCAGCCTCTGCTATCTGCCGGCGTGGGTGTGCACGTGTGTGTGTCTGCGTGTGTGTGTGTGCTTGTGTGTGTAATAAAGATGCTCGTCGTGCTTTTGCTGTGTGTTCTGGTCATGGCCATAACCTCAGAAATGATAAAGCACAACAACAACAACAACAACGACAGAAGAAACCCTTGTGTGTGTGTGTTTGGGTTTCTATGCCATTCCCCCTCCCTCTCCCCCTGCCTGCCTGCTGTCTGTGCGTTCGTGCGGTCAGCAAACTTTAATGAATATGTATGAAAATCGCTTGTAGCAACAACTGCTCCCTGCCCCGCCCACTTCTGCCACTCCTCCTCCCACTCAGCGCAGGCTATTCATGCTGCCCATGAATATTGCCCATTTTTGGGCACTATAGCAAAATCGATGCAGAGTGTTGTTGTTGCTGCTTGTAACTTCAACACTTGTTGATGTTAATGAGAGAGGAAACGAGACAGCAGGGCAGAAGAGAGAGAGAAGGCGATTGATAGGGTGAGAGGGAGAGCGTGCTTTAAGTTGAGCGATATTTAAATTGGAATTAAAATGAATATGTAACATAGTAAGAGAGTGAGACTTGTGCATTCATCACTTAGGCAGCTGTAACATTGCACTTTACACTCTACTCTTTCTGGCAGTGTAGCTCACGCTGCACGTGGCAAAGTTCTAAAGCTGCAAACCATAAAATCAAATAAATGTTTTGTTATAATTCGCGCGAAAAACATCTCCAATTTGATTAACCCATTAAAACGTGCACACACACAGCTGCACTTTCTCTCTCTCTCTCTCTCTCTTTCTCTATATATATATCTGTCTCTCTCTCTTCTCCACCCTTTCTCTTTCTTTTTTTAAAGCCAAACTTTGTGCCACTGCGCCTACAGCTATGCTATGCGTGCAAAAATGCCTTTGCTTCCTTTGCTCTCACGTGCACCCAAGCAGCGCAGTAGCAGCGCAGCAGCAGCGACGCCGACGTGCGCTGAGTTGTTTGTGTGTTTGCTTTGCCTGCGCTCAGTTCTTTTTTTTCGTCTCTCGCTCTCTTCGTTTGCTTTTGCTGCGGTTGTTTCTGCTGCAGATTTCATTTGGTTTGCAATCTGAGCGCGAAGCTTTTTTTCCCCATTTTAGTAGAAAGTAAATTGTTTTTTCCTCTGTGTGTGTGTGCGCCCATTTTTCACTCTCTTTTTTTGGCTGAGTGTATTTAAAATTTCAATTTAATTTAGTTTTGGTTTTAAGAGTGCAAATACACCCGCACACACCCACACTCACGCACACACACATGTAGGTCAGCGCTCGAAAGTAGACTACATTAATTTTCGTTTGGTCGCCGCTTTTGCTGTTTTTCTTGTTGTTTGTTTTTGTAACTTTAGCAAATGGCTTTTTGCAGTAACAGTTACAGTTGCACACGCACACAAACACACATACATACATACATACGTACGTGCACACACACACATACGTGCATAGTCCCATGCATAGTTTATAACGTTTGTTCGCTGCATTTTTCATGCAACTCGAATGACCCCAAACAGTTATAGAGCTTTGCAATTTTGTGTAAATTATAACGCGAATCTTTGTTATGTTAGCTATATTATTTATAGCGACTTTTATGGCGCCAATTGTTTGCCATAACAGCTGCGGGCAGCTAAGGCTGCTGCATGCAACACGTTGTCAGAGTAAAACAGGCGAACTAATTGAGATCATAGTCGACGGAATGAACTTCTTCTCTAATATATTATTAGTATTTTATATTATATTATTTTATATTATATTAAATTGTATTATATTAGAGTATGTCATATTATTTTATGTTTTATTATATTTAATTATTTTATATTTCATTACTGCTAGAATTAGTTGTTGTACTTACTTCCAGACAAACAGGGAAGAGATGAGCACAATAAGCACTAGGAGCAGCGAGAAGACCGCAATCATTGCTGAAGTAGCCAACGATTGGCTGCTGTACAGGCTGGCGTCGAGTATCTGCAAGAGAGAGAGAGAAACAGAGTGAGTGAGAGGTAAGCAAAGTGAGCGTGAGTTGAGTGTGAAGTAATAAAGTGAAAACCGCTAAATAAAAGTTCAAGACGATGCAAATCAGACCAAGTTAAACACAAAGCAAATTTTGCATAGCATCCAAAGCAACAACAACAACAATAGCAACAACAAAAGCAGCAATAGAAAGAGGGAAATTTAGGGAATTTTCGGTAAATACGCCTAACGAAATGCAAACAAAAGCGCACGCGGCTCTGTTAACCTTTTTCCACAGTCAGCTACAAACGAAAGGGAGTTGCCAGAGGGAGAGAGAGAGAGGGGAGAGGGAAGTAGGTGGTGAGGGGGAGTAAGGCTTTATCTTTTGGCAATCATTGAAATTAAGGTCACTGCTGAATAACAAGAAGCCTCAAGGAGGTATGTTTGTGGTGCTTTCTCTCTCTCTCTTTTAATCTTTTTCTTTCCTTTTCTTTTTCTATTTGATTGCCAGGAAAAAGTTTGCTGCAAATTGAAACTCAATTGAAGCTATATAGAGAGCAGAGCTTAAGCCTGCACCGATACTGCCTTATCTTCATTTCATTTGCTGTCTCAGAGTTCAGAGTTTTGTGAACTATGCGAAATAAAATAAGAGAAGCAAAAAACAAAAACAAAAACAATAATGGAAAACGAAAAACTCTTGCAATATTTCCGAACACCTGTCATTGCTGCCAAAGCAAATACAAACGGAAAACAACACACACTCACACACACTCGCACACACACTCGCACACACACAGGCAGCATAAATCACTCAAAAGCATGGAAAAATATTTTGATGTGTGAGAGAGAGAGAGAGGGAGAGTGATGGGGAGAGGGGGACAAAAGCTGCGCTCAAAGCCGAAATGAGGTCAAGCTTTGACAGCTGGGCAAATAATTTCGCCAGGCACTGTGTGTGTGTGCACAACTGCAGTGCCGCCTCCCCCTTCCTCTCCCTCCCTCTCTCTTCCCCCTTTCCTTCTCCCGCTTTAATTTGTAATGCATTTTGTGCATACACTAATTTATTAACAAATAGATTGTCGTGTTTTCGTTGATTTATTTGCACTTTCGAGCGATGGCACAGTTTTCCAACGCGGAAGCGCGCCTCGCTTATCGCACACCCCCTCTCCCTCTCTTCCCCCTTTCCCTCTCACTCCCTATCACGCTCTCTCATTTAATATGAGTGTAAACAAACAAACGAAACAGCTTCCCGCTTCCCCATGCCCCACACAATGCCCAGAGATGATGATAAGCAATAAAAATACAGCAGCAGTTGCAGCCGCATGGCGAAATTGTTTAAACAAGGGGGAAGCACTGCCCCTCTGCCCCCCTAACCCTACACAAATCCCAATCAGTGTTCCAATCAGGGCTGGCGCTTATCATTTATAGTTTTGAGTTTTCAAGAAAGATTTTGAAAGAGCAGAAACGGAGACAAATCGATGCGGCGAACACGAAACTGAGTCAAACAAATAAATAACAATAAATTAAACAATTATGCCACGCATAGGGGGAAAACCAGAGAAAGAGAGAAAGAGATTGGGGGGAGGGGAAGGGGGTGCCCGCTGCACTGCTTTGTCTGGGCGAGTCAAAAGTTGAAAGAGTCCCAAAGCTCATTGCGCGTAATCAAATTGATTAATGAGCCTCGACTGGGAGTGAGACAGGGAGAGAGAGGGAAAGAGAAAACTAGCACGTAAGCTACAGTCAAGTGTGCTCGACTGTGATATACCCACAACCTTATATTTATATAGTATTTTAAAATATAAGCTCTTAAAATTATTTCTTAAATAACTTCTTTGTTAATTATCGAATGAAAACCAAATTTTTAGTTATCATTTTGGATTTACTCTGATTGCCTACTAAAAATGCACTCTGCCACGCCTCATTCTGCCTCTTATATACATATTTGAGCGCATTACCCTCCACAAACTTTTCAAGCTGCCCTCGTTCGAAATCACATTCAATTTACCAAAAAGTAAAAAATCATAATGAAAACAATTTCTTTTGTCTATTTTGTTTTTTTTCTGCTTTTCTCATTTCCCTTCGCTGATAATCGATAAATCTATATAAATAGGCAGAGAATGCGTGTCGCTGTGTGTGTGTGTGTGTGTGTGTGCGTGAGTGTCGTTTACCTTTCGAAATGTGGAGCAAACAAATGAAACAAGGGTGGGGGCAGTAGCAGTGAGGGGAGTGAGGTTAGGCAAACATTGCGACAGTTGCCACCGTCAGCTGCAAGCCAGGGGATTATCAGGGAGTAGCGACACCCCCTTTCCCTCTACCCTCTCTTAAGAGTCTGATAAACAGTGCAGTGAGAAAGAGTTGCAAGATTTCTTATCGATAACAACAGCAGCAACAGCTACAGAGCCCACTGTTTGTTCAGTAGGCCCTGCACAGTGGGTCGCACATGATTGAAGGCCTTCCTGCCATCGTAGGTAGTAGCTGCAGTCGTAAATTAATAATGCCAGTAGAAGCAGTTATAGCTCAAGAGCAAGGTGGAGGGAGGGAGGGAAAAGGGGGAGGGGGTGCATCGTTACAGGGTAAACAGTGTGCAGAGATAGCGATAACACTTTGAACGATTTATGTGCAGGCAAATAGAGGAAACACAAACTCAATGCTGAACTGAAATAATGCACACACAAGCTGGTTACAAATACAGGGTATCTGCATAGTATACAGGGTATATGTAAGCAGTGGCATAAGCTCTACTGGCATTGTTAGTATTGACCCAATTTCGCTGTGGAAGGCGCTTTATTAAAACTCCCTCTCTCTCTCTTTCTCTCTCTTTTTGCTGCATCATCAAAATCAGTCGTCAAAATGCAGGCGAATTACACCTGCTACCCCTTCTTACCTCCCTCCCTCACCCCTTGGAAAACTTAAAGTTAACAACTTTGCGCGTTTTCATTTCATTTTCCTGCGCCTGATGAAAAAGCACAAAAACTTTGCCAAGGCAAGAACAATCGCAAGTGTTGCAGGCAAGGTAAAGTAGCAGGAGTTAGGGGGAGAGGAAGGAGCGAGGGGAAGTTGCTGCAACAAAGCACGTGCCACTGGCAGGCAACAACAACAAGAGCAATAACAACAACTTGCCACACTGATAACATGGCAAAAGTTTTCTCTCCACATGCGTGTTGCATGTTGCATGTGTAACGCCTTTTTCAACACTAAACCAACTTCGATTTCACAGCACGTGCATATCGACTGTGTGTGCCAGCATCCTCTCTCTCTCTCTCTCTGTCTCTATCTGTCTCTCTCTTTCTCTCCTGCCGTGTTTATGTTGCCAAGTTGGCGCAGTTTTGTAACCACTTGACAGTGCAATTGTTTGGAAACAACTCGTGATTGAGCTGCCTTTCAATTGTGCCCATCTCTCTCACTCTCTCTCTCTGTCTCTGGCATCCCTCTCCCCTCCTCCCACTCCCTCATTCCCTCTGTCACTTCTTCTTTTTCTTTTCTTAGGCAGGAAAATGGAAAAACTTGCACTTGCACTCAGCTGATTTCAAGCCAAAATCGATTTGCAATGTCGCTACTTTGCAATTCTTTCCTTTGTGGCAAGCAGCATTATTATGATATACGAGGGTCGTTTGATAAGTCCATGACTTTTTGTATTTGCCGCGCACCTGCTCTAAATACAACACTGCTCCTGTCAGCAGTTATCGATTAACAGCTGACTGTAAAATTTTGAGAAAGCTGCGTTTTTTGGTTTGCGTTTTATAGGCATTGAAAGCAGACGATCTCAAGGCCCTCAAAATACGAGTATCTATGTATATGTATTGCACATCTGCATATATGTCTGGCTATATATGGCACATTATATATGTCACCTGATGCTTGTATGGCACGCTATACCATATTAAATTGTTGTTTATTACCTAAAGAGTTCCTTAAGCTCTGCTGCAAATACCAAACTAAGTTTGTCCTCTTTCTTTTGTAGCTCCTCTTTAAGCTGTTCGCATGTATCCTCGGGCATATCTTGGGGATATATCTATTATTTAATTTATATGCATATGCATTGGCAAATATTTATTTATTTTCATCTTGCAACTTGCCTTGAGATATTTCTATATTTTAAATGCATGGAAATTCAATTTTGTTATTGTCACAGCAAAAATACTCAGACGATTTTTCATTTCGTCTTGTGTGTGTGCTGTGCCCTGTCTGCAGCTGTGTCTGCTATGTGTCAACTGTAAACAACATCAACAACCTTTCGCTGGCTGCCGCCCACTATCATCATCATCGTGATCATCATGTTGCTGATTCCTTTGCTATCCTTGTGCGCCCAAAAGCAGACTACGAAACTACACAACGTCACTTAGACAATGCCACGCGTTGTGTGGAGTGTTTCGAGAGCATTCGCACGACATTTGATATCAATGTCAAGCCATTTGCTCCCCGTTCCTCTCCCTCTTGTTCTTCTCTCTACTCCCTCTCTTGCTGTCCTTGTCTCGCTTGCTTATTTAAAGCGATTTTGCAGCGAGTTGAGGCATTCGTGCAAATGCAAAAAAAATAATAAGAAAGGATTATTCGCCTGACACGCCCAACTCCAATCAGTGCGACGCGCTGCCTTCTCCTCCTTCTTCTTCTTCTTTTTCTCTTGCTGCTGCTGCTTTATCTTCCTATTCCTCTTCCCCTTCCCCTGCTCTTTTGCTGCTGCTTGACAAACTTGTTGTTGTTGAATTTCGTGTTTTTCTTGCGTCGCGCTCCAAATTTAATTTCGCATGTTTGACGCGTCGTCCTGCCTTCCTCCCCCTCCCTTCGCCCCTTCTCGGCCTGCTGCACGAATCCTTTGCGTGCCACTGTCATTTCCGTCTGCATTTAAAGATTTGTATACCCCGCATGGCTGTCAGGGAGTGGGGTGTATGGGGCAGAAACACTTGGGCTGAACTGACAGAAATGCCGAAGGTGGACAGAAATTTCTTCTTAGCTTGATCTCATCTCATTTCTAGCCATTTTATGGAGCTTAGCTTGATTTATATGATATACATATTTCAATAAATAAATATAATATATAAAATTTCTACTTTTCTTAAATATTTAAACTTTTATATAAAAAACATTTCCTTTCAATGTGGAAATAACTTCTTTGCTTTAGGGTAACTTGCAGTGCAGCTAATTTCCCCACCGATTGCTCTACACGTTTTTCCTCTGCTCTTTTAACAGTAACCCACACACACACACATACACCCACACACACACACACACCCACACCCACACACAGCACTGCCAAATTGGCACAATTCCCGTTAAACTTATCAATTTGATGAGAGAATTTCGCACACACATCGCACACACGAAGCGATTTAAGCTGCCAGCTCCCTCTCCCTCTCTCTCTTTACTTCCGTCTCTCTCTGTCACACATCTGGCGTCTGTCGTGTGTCCCCCCTTGCGTTTGCCATTTTTAACACTAATCCATTAAATTGATGCTGATGGCAATTGAATTTAAGCTGCTTCGCACAGATTTCAGCGTATTTACCTCAGTGCCAGTTAGTGGAAGCATGAAATTGCATTTCGATATTTAATCGATAGACGATAGACGATAACTCGACGCAGACACACGACAGTTGCGTGGGAACTGGCAGCAGAGGCGACTTTAAGAGCATGTTACCCATTTCCATTTGATTTGTCAGCATAAATCAGCTACCCAACGACGACAGATTGGGCAGGCTAGAAGTGCGTGAGCGTGAGTGAGACAGAGAGAGAGAGAGAGAGAGAGAAAGAGCGTTGAGAGAGCGCCTCTCAAGTGCCCACACACGGCACTGCACTCGTGAGTAGATCCATCGTTATCGGGGACCACACACAGCGAGGAATATTTATTGAAATCTTTCTGTTGTTACATAAATGTTTCAAATTAAGTGGAAAACACTCGACTTGTCCAACGTGTCGTGGAGCTGTCTACCCCAAAAAAATAAGAAAATATCAGAAAAATGAAAAATAAAATTGAGAAAAAAACTGTAGGCACGTGAGTCCCTGCCGCTGCCTCCTCCCCCACGCACTCTCTGCCTCGTCTCGTTATCAAGTGTTGATGTGGAATTTGATCTTGTGTTTTTGTGTGTACATTTCCCTGCCTCACTCGCACTCTCCCTATCTCCCTCCCGCTCTCTGCCTAAACAAACACTGTCGAGCGATTAGAGCGAGTGCCGGGTTACAGTTCAGCTGAGTTCACGTTTCGGCTTTCGAAGTTCTTGAAAATTTGATCTGGGTCCAACTAAATAATTTGTAACAATTTTTCACGAATTCTTCCTTAAAGATTGCAGAACATATTCGCTGCGACTTTCGAGGCCATATGTTGCCAGGACACACCCTCCTCCTCCAGTAAGAGCTTGGGTTGTCCTTTTTGTGCTCTGCGACGCTTAACTTTTGATTGTTATTGTAATTTGTTGTAGGCAGGGCTGACTGCCCGGCCAGCCTCATAATGATGACGTTTTTTATTATTATTTTTCGTGCAGGAAATCCAACAACAACAACAATACAAACAACAAGCAACAGCAGCGACAGCTGTTGCTCGGGCAACCACGAGGACTCGCAGGGACTCAAGGAGCACGAGCTGTGTTAAAGTGTTGCCCTGTTGTGGTTGCATCTGGGCAGAGTCCCAAAAAAGGCAAGACAGCAAGAAGGAGAAGAAGAAGATGAACAAAATGTGGGCGTGTGTCGTGGCAACAGACTGTTTTTTTTTTGGGGCTTGAAAATGAAGGGACTCTTTAAAGGGAGAGAATATTTGGGAAAAGAATTTAAAGTGAGTTTAGAAATATATTCAATTTCCTTAGATAACTTTAAGCAGCTCAACTTAAGGAGAGAAACAAAGAGAGAGACAGGGAGAGAGAGAGCTCTGCAAACTCTTTTAAGTACTTGCAGTTACAGCTGTTAGTAACAGCCTGCTGTCATGTTAAGTTTAACATTTTCAATACTTTACCAGCTATGCGAAATTGCGGCATATTTCTGCTGCATGTGGCATAAAAAAGAACACAATGCCACAATCAACTCAAGTGTTTTCGCACTCGACGCGACTCTTGAGCCCGCCCACAGGTCAACCCCCTTTGCCTCCTCCCCCTCACTTTAGTCATATGCAAACATAATGGAATCGGGCCATAATTCAATAAGGCAACATCAATTTATGACACCTCGACGGCAGCTTGTTAGCTTGTTAGCGGGAAAGCGGGAAAAAAGCCAACGAGGGAGGAAAAATCCCAACAGCTGCGCCGCCAACTACATCGCTTGCATACGGGGCTAGGGGGAGGGGTCGCTCATTAGGCTCTGCGGAGAGGGTTGCAACCCTCTTACGGACACTTACCGGCATCGCTTGGCAGACATCGCTCTCCCACTGCTGCTGCGCCAGTTGCTCCTCGTTGCAGTCCTGCGGCACCACCGTGTACTCGGCCAGTGCTGGGGGTCGCGGGGGCGGCGGGATGAGGAACTGTGGCGGCGGCGCCAGCGGCATGCCAGCGCACTCATCGCAGTCGTACATGAAGAGATCGGCTCCATCCAACATGGGCTCCATTACGGTATCCAGCATTTTCCACATTTGTTGTTGTCTCGCTTTGGTTTGTTTGCTATTCAAGTGCTGCGGCTAATCCGACTGCGCTATGCACTATGTAGGTGTAGGTTGATTGATGTGTGTGTGTGTGTGGGAGTATGCGTGTGTGAGTGTGTGTATATGTGTGTGTTGAGATCGTGGATTGCGTGTCAAATGCGCTTCCTGATCGCTGTCATCGCTGGGCAGCCCTCAACGGCGGCAGAGCTGCAAAGAACGAGAAGAAGAAGAAGAGAAAGAAGGAGAAGGTTAATGAAGGTTTACCAAGTTGGGTGCCGAACTTATCTGGCAACTGTAGTTTGTGGCACGTAACGTAGCCTGATCCCAGGCACGCTTCCTTTGGCACATGCAAAAGCCCCCGACTTCCCCCTCTCCATTCCCCCCTGCCATTCCACATTCGCATTATCCGTGAACGTGTCGTGCTATTTTTGTTAGCCGGCTGCTATTTTCGGACTCTTCACACCCCTGAAAACTGCACTGATCCTGCCGAGAACCAACCCCCAATTTCATGTTTTTTTTTTGCTGTGGCTCATGTTAATTTTTATTGATTTTGCTTAATGCGTTTTCCTTTGTTTCCTTTTTGTTGCGTATTTATTTTTATTTGCTTTGACTCTTTGGCTACGTGCAGCGCTGTCTCTGTCTCCTGTCCCTCGTCCTGCTCTATCCCAATTTTTTATTTTTATTGCTCTCGCGCTAAGAATATATTTTCTATTTTTTCCCAGTTTCAACTCTCCCTAAATCCGTCGAGTCATCGGCGATTGTTTTAACCCTCTACTGCCGCTGCTGCTGCTGATGTTGTTTCTTTTTTTTTATGATTATTATTATCCTTTTGGCTGCGGTTCTGTTGTTGTTCTTGACACATATGCTGACAAAATAATTGAGAAATTGCTTGGCTCGAAAGGGGTTGAGTTGAGAGTTGAGAGTTGTTTGGGAAATTTGAGATACTTCTAATGAATAACTCAAGTGATTTGCTAGTTTGAACTATTCAACTGTTCTAGAGCAGTGTCTTAACTCTGCCTCCGTTATCGATAACTGTCAGGACAAGACAATCGGCTTGGAATTGGTTCCATCAGCTGCAACAATGCGCAACTGAATCTTGACTGGATTACGAGGCGGCTTAAGCTCTGTCTGCCACACAGCTACAGAGCTACAGAGCTACTTGACAGCCGGGAAAACTCAAGAGGCAGAGCAGTCCATGTGGCTTTTGTTGTTGTTGCTGTTGTTGCTGTTGCTGCGTGGGGTAAGCAGGAGAGGAGGCAACGGCAACATATGTTGCCAGTTGGGCCATTTAATTAGCTGCACAGAGAACTGACAGTTGTCAGAGAGTGTGGCACTGAGTGAAGAGCAAAGAGAGAAGGAGACGGAGAGCGAGAGAGGGAGATAACACACAAAGACGGAAGGCAGGCCGAGCAAACTGATAAGATCTCCAGAACTACAATCGCTGTTGCTGTTGCCTTTACTATTGTTGTTGATATTGTTGCTGTTGTTGTCTTGCAATCAAATGTAAGCCGCTGTTGACATTGGAGATTAAAAGATATTAAAAACGAAGACGACGAAGCGAAACTGACAGAGAGAAAGAGAGGAGAGAGAGAAACGAACTCGAACTCGAACTGCAGCTTCAAGCACAATGACAGCAGACCAAGCAAGCAACAAACAGAGCGACAGACAGACAGACAGAGGGAGAGAGAGACGGAGAGACAGACTTCGACCTGACTGAGACACACACAAAACATGTCAAAGATGAAATGTTGTAAAGAAAATTGAATTGAATTGAATCGAATGGAAACGAAACGAAGTCAAACTAATAAATAACAGAGATGAAGAAAGAGAGAGAGAAAGAGAAGGCTGAAAAAAAAAGCCAAACTAATGCAACATTTCGACTTTAAACTAAAGCGCATTCATCTCGCAGTTCCCCGCCAACTTAAAGTTTCAGTCGATTGAATTGTCCGAAACTGTTTGCTGATTAGCTTCGAAGAGCGGCCCCATTAAGGTGCTCCGGCTCGAAGGTCCCGAAAATAATGAAATAAATCGTGTTGAAAAACACCAAAAGGAAGCGAAGACGAACGTGCAAAGGAGAAGGCAACTGGAACGGGAGACAGACGAGACAACGAAATCGATTTGTTTCGAGATTAAGTCTGGGACGACTCTCGACGCAGTCTCAGTCTCCTGGGAGATGTCCGGCCAAGCGTAAAACGGAAATGTTATGGACGCGCCAGGGCAGTGGCAAATGGAAATCAAAGTACGGTGAGTCCTGGGCAATTAGCGGGGAGGGGAAGAGAGAAGTGGAACGGGGGAGTAGGCACTACGATAAGAACGAATCAAAGCGAAATGAAAGCAATTAGATAATTGGCTTTAAGTTGCGATTGAGATTCTTCGAGCTGCGCTTGTTATGATACGCCCCACTTAATCGAAAGCACTCAAGAGAGAGAAGCAGCAGAGAATGGGAGAGAGAGGTAGATAGAGAGAAATATTTATCTCAAGGAGTTGTGAGAACCCTTTTGCTATAGAGATTGCACTTCAGTCCAATTAGACATCCCCCTTGAACTAGGCTCAGAGACTCTCTCTCTCTCTGCTTTCACTTTCTCCTCGCGCTGATTTATGCCCGATGAATTTGACTTTGTACTTGAAAGACAATTGCGGCCCCTGGAAGACAACAGCTGCCTACAATTTAATTGAATTGTTCTCCCAAAAAAAAAAGAAAGAAACCCGAAAGGAAACACTTCGATAGATCTGCCCTATTGGCAATTGGGTTGGGAACATCGATTCAGAATTAGACGGACAGTATCAGGGGTTGCATTGGGCTACGTTCCTTCTAGTTTTCCTCTTTGTTTTTTGCCACGCATTTAAATGACTCAATCCAAAGCCAAACCACGTCGGGGTCACTAACAGAAAGAGACAGACTAGCAGGAGAGAGGGATAGAGTCGCAGGTAAGAGAAACACATTTATTAGCTACAATGATAAATGTTCGTTGCCCAGGATCGACAACTCCATCGACATGTCTCGTTCTCGAGCGTATCTACCTTTCTCTTTCACGCTGTCGCGACGTCCGACGTCAGTCGTGTAATTTTAATTCGTTTTGGGCATAGGTAACTGATATGGGTGCGGTGCCAGAGCTCAGAGCTCAGAGCTCTGCTTTCAGGTAGTCGCACACACAGAGAAGACAGCAACAACAAGAGTAACAAATGACAGAAAAGAAGTAGAAGAGGCAGGGGGGGAGAGACGGCATTGAAAATTGAGACATTAGATGTAGTTAGTATCTGGTTTTGGGCATTCGCTCTTCGGTCTTCGGGCAGCGATAAGTGTTATGGGCTCTGCGGGATAGCGTTTCTCGAATGTGGAACAAATGTGAGCAGTAAAATATATTGCAAATTGGCTTAGGGAATTCAGAGTGAGAGAGAGGCACATAGAAAGAGAGAGAGGGAGAGTGAGTTCGACTGGGAATTGCCTGAAAACGAGAGCAAGAGAAAAGTTTGACTGCACAAATATGAAAAATGAAAGGGCCCAGTAAACAGTTTAATTAATGAAAAGTGCGTAAGTTTCTCTCTCTTTCTCTCTCTATCTCTCTCTGTCCCTTTCTTTCTCTCTCTCTCTATCTCTCTAGGGAGACTCAGTACTGTAGCTTATTAAGGCGTTTTTCAGTTAAGTTTTTGCTTCGTTTAAGGCTTGGCACGTGCGCCCGAAAGCAGGCTACAAATTACCAGAATCTAGACTAAAATATGCGTAAAAAATAAATAAGTTGAGCAAAAAAAAAAAATAAACGAAAGACCTACAGCAACTTTGCCTTAGTTTACATATCATTTATTATTTGTCCTCATTGTTGTTGCTGCTGTTGTTGTTGCTGTTGTGCTTGTCCAGTCGGGCGAGGTGTTTGGGCTACTAACATTGTCACGCCCCCCTGCGGCCACATTACGCAAAACTTTTAAATAAAGCAAAGCGTTCTCCTTGTTCTTGTTTGCTCAGACGAGGAAGGAGAAGAGGAGGAGGAGCAGGAGAAGAAGAAGACGAAGCAGAAGGCGCAGCAGCAGCAGCAGTTGGGAAGTTGAGGCAGGAGATGACGGGGCATGTCACATCAATGTCACTCAGCATTAAGAGCAAAAGCGCGCACTGAGCTGAACGAGACAGGGGAGAGAGAGAGAGAGAGAGAGAAAGGGGGAGCGGGGCCAACTACAGCGAGCATGTCCTGCCAAGGCTGTGATAAAGTTTCGTTTCCTTCTGCACTTCTGCGAAAGCCGCCGGGCAGCTGAGCATGAAAAAACGGCGGCATTTACTTCTCTTTCCATTCCCGCCCCTTCTTTCTCTGCTTTCTTCTTGCTCCTTCCCCTGTGCGTTTTTTCACGGCTTTCGCTTTGGCGACGTCGTCCCTCGTGCGAGAAAATTACAAGCGCATAACAAATATTTTGTTTTGAGATTTCTTTCTTCTTTTCTTCTCCTTCTCTCTTTCTCTCATTCCTCAAATATTTGTTACAAATTTTCGCGTGCTTTCTTCTGTTTCTAAACCTACATTCATATTTTTTTTACACTTCTTTTCTTCTTCATTCTCTCCTTCTCCTCCTCTTTGTCGCCTTCTTTGAGGAGTTCGTCCTGTTTTTCTTTTCGTAAATATTGTGTAGCTTATTTGCATAAGGTGCTTAGAGAGTGTTTTCTCTAAGCAGCTTAGCATATTGGAACATCGCTCTCAGAGCTTTTGTTCCTCACTGTAATTCACAACCGGTTCTGGTTCTGTTTAAAGTTCCCACGAGCTCACAGACATTAATAAAGTCATTAATAGTCCAGTGTTTCGTACAAACTCTTTAACCTCCCCCCTTCCACGCCCCCTTCCCACAATTTATGTCTCAACTACTTGAATAAAATATATTTCAAGCCAGTCGCAAACGCACTGGGCATACTAATTAGCCCGACGGCGGCGTAGGGTATTTCAGTTGAAAAGGTTCAACAGATAAATTGGAAAACAAACAGCAAACGGAAATCCTGTGAGCCTTTTTTCTGTGGTATTTGGAGAAAAGGTGAGGATAGCCCGGGCTAACATGTGTGTCTCTTTGGGGCAATTAAAATTCCATTTTCAATTTGCGCACAGGTAAACAACAAAGAGAGAGGGAGAGACAGAGTGAGAGCTTCCAATTCGATCTGCAAGATACATTTAACCTTTATTTCTTTTAAAATCCATAGAGAGAAACTTGAGTAAATGAAACTCTTTATGCGTAGGCCGAGAGCCTGAAGATTGAGTTATTATTTATCTTGCACATCTGTGCGGACTGTGCCCGTTTAACAGCTCATTTAGCTGGCTTGTATCTCGCAGATACAACTGCGTGTATCTCTTGGATACGCGTTCGTTCGTGCCTCCACTTGTCGTTGGGGCATAAATTTTATTTGCCGCAAATTTATGAGTTATGCGCGCCGCAGCTCAAGACATTTTGCCTTATTTACCCAAAGGATTAACGTACAAGGCAAGCGCGGGGCGGGGCGGGACGAGAGAAGAACAGCAAATATAATGAACTTGCCGCCAAAAGTTGCAAGCTGCCTCTCTCTCACTCTTTCTCCCTTACTCGCTCTGGCACTTGTTGCGCGCTCGCCTCGCTAATAATTTAAACAAATTTACCCAAAACAAAAAGTGTTGACACTTTGCCAGAGTTGACACAGAGTGAGTTATAGACAACCCTGCACAGCCACTCTAAACTAGTCAAACAAAGGTGTGCCAGTGTGTGTGCCAGTGTGTGTGTGTGTACATGACATAAGTGCTGGCTTTATTTTCCTACGCTTCTTCTTCTTGTTCTTCTCGGGTTTTTCTATTTGGTTATAATTAAAGCTCTTTGGCGGCGCTTTTGTTGTGCTCCACACGTTGGTTTTGTCTTCCAGGCAACTCTGCTGCTCTTCTTCTTCTCTCCTCATCTTCTGCTTCTACTTCGAAAATGATTTGTTTGCTTTTCGGGTTTGTGGTCTAACGGCAAATCGAAGCAAGCGCAGCACAGCAACCTGCAAAAGCGCATTTAAGCTTGATTTATTTTCACTCCCCTCCTTGCTCTGCACTAATTGCCTTTCTATAAACAAATTCAAGCTGAAAATGTTGCTAAAATAAGCAGAATAGCTAAGGAAACATTACAGCTCGAGGGGAATTTAGTTATGATAATAAAATATAATAATATATTATATTTCTGCATTTATGAATAGTAAATTCACACACAGAGCGCACAGATATATATTAATATATTATCTACTGTTGCATATAAATATATATTATAAACACATATAAATAAAGAAATATGCATATTTCTTCCTACATTATATTCAATTTCATTTGTATTTCTGCCTCATTTATCTATTCTATTTTCACTTATTTATTCGCCAGCATTTATTTTATATTTCTTTTAGCAAGAACTATAAAATATTGAATTCTTTTCTATTTGCGATATCTCAACTAAGCCATAGTCAACTTCAACGATGAGTCACACTGTAAATTGTGCCACATTCCTAAGCAAATCACTATCAACTCTGATGCACTGGCAAGAGGGGGGGAAGCGGGTGCAATGCGCTTAAGCTCAACTCAAAGCACAAGTGATAATCTGCTGCTGCCGCTGCTGCTGCCACGCTGCCGGCGTTGATAAGCTGCGCTCAGCCCACTCAGAGCAGAGAGAAGCCTCTTTCACTCTGCCCGTGCCCACTGTGCACTGCCGTTGTTATTGTTGTTGTGCCTAAGCCAAACTAACTGTAGTTCGTCGCCATTTTCTGCTTGCACGTTTTGTTTTGTTCTGTTTTGATTCTCATTATGGGCTCAGCTTTTATTCCACGCACGCTGATTGGGCCTGTGCAACTTACCCGCTGTTCTGTTACTCCCAAGAAGAAGAAGAAGGACTCCAAGTGCAGTTGGTGTTGTTGTTGTTCTTGTTGCTGTGCTCGTTCTTATTGTTATTGTTGCACCAAATCCAAAATATAAAATATAATTTAGTTTCACACACTTTTCTATTTAGTAATTCTCTTGTTTGTTTGCATAGATCACACTGAACACGTTCGATCACGTCGCTTAGTTGCACACTTCGGTTTGGTTATTTCGCATTTAGCATTTCTCTTCTAATTTGTATTTTGTATTTTCTATATTTTCACTATTTTCTCATTCGCACTTTTCACGTCTCAGTCTTTTGCGTTTGGAAAAGAGTTTCGTATTCGTCGTCGTTCATTCGCAATATTCGGAAGTGAAACACGCGAGACGCACACGTCCGTTGGCGGCGACTGCGAGTCAAAAACTGAAACTGAATTTCAAAACGAGAGACAAACAGCAGCAACGGCAACGGCAGCAGCAGCAGCGACGCCGATGAAGACAGCGAATGTTGCTTGCCGGTTTTGTTGTGCAGGCACATGCACGCACACCAATACATGCGCGCACTCTCTCACACACGCACACACACAGTCAGGCAGTCAGGCTCGCCTAGCGCTCGCATGTCTGAACATGTTCGCTGGCAACATTCGACGCGCTGCTGCTGCGTTCATTTCGCAACGTAGAAATGAACACCACCTACGCGCTACGCTCTCTCACAGTGCGCCTCTCTCCCGCTCTATCTCTCACTCTCTCTCTTAGTTGTTTGTTTTGCTTTACTCTGCTGCGCTCTTTGGCGCTTGCAGTTCTAAGCCGAACAGTGTCCATCGAACGCTGATGGCAGCGGGTTTGTTGCTGTCGCTGCCTCTGTCGCTGTCGCTGCTGACATCGGCGCAATATTTTGAACGTAATTTTCTTGCTTGATTTTATTTTTTATCACGTTGGCTTCGATTTATTGTTCTTCTCTTGTTATGACTACGAGTGGCATCGAATTACGCCAGCACAGGCGGAATTCACTCGAAAAAGCTGTTTTCCAAAATTGACAAGTTGTTGAAAGTTTATTCAGGCCCAGATCTGGAGGGAATATGGCATAAAAAATGAATAAAATTCTTGCGTTATATGTATACTCTTGATTTTTAGATTATATCTCCTCAGATTGTTCCTATACTAGTTATACAGTAATAATTGTATAACAATGTTCATTTATTAGGTATTATATAAAAAAAATATAATAGTAATAATATAAGCTAAGGATTGTGGTTTTGTATAGGTAAATTAAATTAAATTGACTATTAACTATTAAATTATTTTTTTTAAAATTTAAATTTTTTCCGATTAGTTGATATAATGTATTTATTTTATACTGATTCGATTATGAAAAAATTCTATTTTGATTTTGTTTACGTTAAATATGACAGTACATTTAAATGCAATATCTTGAGAAACTAACTTCTGAGAAGGAGATATCTTGAATTTATATACCCCATGCAAGGGTATTGCAAATGAAAACACTTTTACTGTTTCGGGTTTCCACTGATGATGAAATCACAATTGATGAGTGCGAAATAGACACAGTCCAGACAGCAACTGGATAAACACAGAGCCCAGTACAGACCCATTACAGACCCAGTACAGATGATATTCTAGATATTATAAGACGCAGCTGTTTATTCGGGTGA
This sequence comes from Zaprionus africanus, assembly GCA_018151435.1. Taxonomy (NCBI): domain Eukaryota; kingdom Metazoa; phylum Arthropoda; class Insecta; order Diptera; family Drosophilidae; genus Zaprionus; species Zaprionus africanus. The sequence continues at coordinate 279,975 of JAECXB010001625.1, forward strand.
ATCAAGCAAATCCCCCAGTCAGGCCGCAGACTGACAGCAGGCAGTGCCAAAGCTCAGCTATGACGAATACGAATATGCAGCAGCAGCAGCAGCAGCAGCAACAACAACAACAGCAACTGAAGCAGCATCCCACAATTTGCTGTTGCTGTTGTACTTGTTGTTGTTGTTGCTGTTGTTGATCAAGGTCAATGTCTCGCAGTGCGCTTTTCCAGCGCGTTCGTCGTGTGTTTTTACTTTTGTTGCTGTTTTTTTGGTTGTTCTTCTTCCGTTTCTGCAGCATGTAAAATTACAACAAGAACAACAGCAGCAGGCAACCGGCAGCAATATCAAAATTCGAACTTCGAAAATGAACCCGTTGCTCTCGCTCTCGTTCTCTCTCGCAGCCACGCGCTCTCACCCTCTGCCTGACCTGTGCTCGTGTGTGCGCGCGCTCTCTCTCTCCTTTGCTCTCTCAACATGTTCATGCGCCTTGGCAACATGTTGCGCACTGCTGGCAGCATGTTGCTCAGTGCAGTTGCAACAAAACAGAAGTGAAACAAACGATATAAGTAAACAAATTTGGAAATATATTGAACGCATTTATTTCGCACCTTCTACGCGGCTTTTCTTCTTTCTGTTTACGCTCCGCTTTCACCTTCAGCTACTTCACCCCTTTTGTTTTGTTTATCAACATTTGCCCCTCGTCTGTTTATTTTCAATGCAATTTCTGGCTCAGCCACTCGCGGCGCGTGTTGACAGGCGGGGGGAGGGGGTGGTGCCACATTCGATTCAACTTTCAACAATGTTTCAAAAATAAAAAAAAATCCTTATAAATTGTTCGACTTTTGTGCGTGGGGAGGGGGGAGGGGGAAATCGCCTGCCGCAACTTAGTCAAAGTCGCGACCCCATGCGAGAGATATTTCCTTGCCTCCCCTACCCCCTCTGCACCCCCTGGAAGGCTTTGCGGCTTGCCCCGAACTCATTAGGCGCGTCAAGTGAAATGTTTGTTGCTGCCACATGTAGAGCCCTTTTGGGGCAGCAGCAGCAGCAGCACCCGAAACACATTAGCAGCTCGTTTCGTGCAACATGGCCGCAAATTAAAGGCGCATTAGTGGCTGCCACGGGGCGGCGACGGGGCGGTGGGGGGCGTGGCAAGTGGTAGCAATGCAAAACTAGAAGAATTTCCCAAGAAATTGTGACTCCAAGAGATGAGCTGAACTGAGTTGCAAATGTAACTGAAGGATGCAAGATACGACACGTGAATTGGAACTGAAACTGATATTAAATACATAAGCATGTAAAGGATATATTTTAAAATGTATCTTTCAGATATAAAACTATCTTAAGCGAATAACATTAGAAACAAGTATTGAAAATAATCTGACAAATCGAAATGAGAAAACAGAAAAGAAAATCAGTTTCATAAATGAAAAACACCTGAAAAGTGAAGTATACATATATAAGGCAAAGTACCTATAAGATATAAGGTATAAACAGTGCTTACTATAGCGGATAGAAATAGTTAGATAGCTCTCCTCTGTTCAGATACAAATGTATCTGTATCTGTTGCACAGCGTTTTGGTGATTAAAAGTTTTTGCAGTTGAAAATCTTCGTTGGGCCTGGCTAATTAGTCTGCCAGTTGTCCTTTTTATGTGCCACACACAAACACCAACACACACACAATCACACACAGACTCACACGCACAATCACACACATAGTCACACACACACACAGAGCGGCAGCTGAAGGCAAGCCTCGTGCTCTGCAGTTAAAATAATTAATAATTCCAGGGATAATCCGCATGTTTGTCAAACTGATATGGCCCGAAAAATGTTGCCAAAACTCGCACAAAAACACCTAGCAGAAGATACGCACATACACACACACATTCATATGTATATGCACACACAAATACACATACATACATACATATGCACACACAGACAGACAGCCAGACTACTTTCAAATTTAAATGTCGCACAGGCCAAACAGCAGCAAATGATTTTTTGGCAGCCCAACAACAACAAGAGGAAGAAGAACAACAACAGCAAGCGTAAGAAGAAGAGCAACAACAACAATAGTAACACACGCATCTGCATAAATATTTCGGGCAAATGTTTTTTGGGGTCGAACCAATTTAAGGTTCTAATTGCATTAGACATTTTGAGGACAATGCGGCAGCAGAGGCGGGACAGATGACGAAAGCTGACAGCGAAGATAAGGTAGAGCAGGAGAGAGAGAGAAAGAGAGAGACTACAAATGCAGCTCGATGGGATATAAAATTATGTAAATACGAGTAAATACTACACATATTTCAAATAACTTCCTTTCGAGTTTAAAACCTTAATTAGGTTTGTTAGATTCAAAAATTTTGTTTTATTTTTTGAGATCATTATCATTTTAATTATATAGAAATAAAACTAAAAACTTCAATCTTTACCTAGTAAAAATGTAATAAATGTAAAAAGATTTAATCATTTAATATTATATATTTGACATACTTAAAGTGCATCTGATGCCTCATATGATATCATAACTTTTACCTTTTATGTTTTATTTGTTCCTGGCAGAAGAGAAAATCAAAAGAACTTTTCACGTTTGAACTACAATGACAAATGTAAATATATAATCAGTTAAATATATTACCTTAACTTTATCTGTCTTTATGCCCCTCAATATCGCAAAGACCTTGACCGCAAATCCTAAACAAATCATGATATCTTGTTCAGAGCGAATGTGTTTCAAGTTCAGAACTCGAGTTGAAACTCACAAACTGCAAACAGAATTCTGTAATTTGTTCCTGCTGATAGCAAGTGTCATGCTGCCCCCTCCCCCTCATCCTCTCCCCCATGTGCTGATTTCAAGTGCAATTATAATTTTTGTTTGTCATGCCAAAACAACAACAGGAACAACAACAATGAGAGAAAAGAGGAAAACATGCAGAGTGAAAAGTTTTTATTTTTGTCTCTGCTGCAATTGGGGGCAGGTGGCGTTGTGTGGGGCAGGGACAAGAGGCAGGGGCAGGGGGCAGGTCAGTGCAGTGTAGATTGGTTTGGCAATGCGTCACGCCCACAATCAAAGTGGGTCAGGACAGAACACACACATAGACAGACACACACACACACACACGGGCAAATCGGCGTCAACTGTTGCCATTTGCATATGCAGCATGTTTGTGTTGTGCCCCCGAGTGTGTGTGCGTGTGTCTGTGTGTGTGTGCTTCTCGGCGACACCTTACCAGCACAGCCACGCCTACACTGCCCAACGCCCACCAATGAATTTGCAGTTTTTCAAGCGATTCTCAAACATTTTGAACGCGAGCAAGAAGAGGCAGACTGAGCGATGGAGAGGAGGAGCGAGAGAGAGAGAGCGATATGCAAAGTCACCGTTAGAGCAGCAGGAGGTGCAGCTATCTCTGTGTGAGTGCGTGTGTGTGTGTGCTTTAAATATACATACATTTATATGCGCTATACAGATAGAAATATGTTTAAGTCATAAATCAGCGCCCCAAAGAGAGAGAGAGCGACAGAGAGGGGGAGAGGGACGGGAGGAGCGTTTGCAGTGTAAGCGCTTTGACTCGAGAGATTTTCCTCTTACTCACCAGCCCCTTCTGTCCCTCCCTCTCCATGCTGCCCAGCGTACATTGTCCTTGTCGAGCGTTTTCCGCAAACCATTTGCCAAAGGTTTTTCTTTTGAGGTCAACACGAACTCGATGCGACGTGTTGCCTATGCGCTGCCCACCTGCTTCCCCCCTGCTCCTTACCTATCTATCCATTTCCCCTTTTTCTTCTCCCCTTCTTCTCCCTCCTTTCCCGCATTATTCTAATATCCTTTTGCCTGCGCAGCATTTTCGCATTCGCTTTCTGATCGCACGAACTTTGCAACGCACACACACAAACACACACACACACACGCGCGCTCTCTCTATCTCATTTGCATATTGTGTTGCTTGCCACGCCCCCCCCCCTCTGCACCCCGCCCACTTGGCACACATTCCGTGGCGCTGCACAGTCGCTTTGTGGCCGTAATTAAAGGTGTTAATGCCGTTGATAATTACACACGCCGAACTTTTGCACCCCCTCCCCCCCACACACGCCTCCCCCTGCAGGCCAAGGACCAAGGACAGCCTCCTCCTGCCAGCTCTATTCTCTCTCTCTGTCTCTCTCTGTCTGCCTGCCTGGCCGAAAGCTATCGCGTTCTCCATAAATTTTGGTGGCGGCCAAAACGCAGGCAGGCATATTTTATGTCCCTAAGTAGTCGCTATTTATGGGCGGGGCCAGGCGCTATAATAGGTATCGCTTACACTGGGTCAACGAGATGACAACGCAACGGGCAGCTAAGGATGTGCAGGAGGAAGGGGTGCGGGAGAAGGGGACAAGGTGCAAGGGGCAATGCGGCAGGTGGAGCAGTGGCAATATCTTGGGGTACTACGAAGGTTATACATATAGTAAGTGGTGTCTGGTGTCTGCCATTGAAGATATTATATGTCTAAGGCATTTTCCAAGATAATGAAATCAGTGGGAAGCCTCTTCAGGTATCGCACATATGTATAACTCTTTATAATATTGTAGAGGGTATATTAATTTTTAACGTGAGTTTGCTGAGCATCTTAGTAGACATATCCAACCCCATAAAGTATGTATTTTATCCGAATCAGCATCAACGGGGCAGTCGATCTAGCCTTGTCGAATCTGCCTGTCTGTCTGCTTGTCTGCGTGTTTGTCTGTTGATCTGTCTGTCCATCGGTCTGTCTGCCTGTCTATTGCAACTCAAACTAGCCTCTCAGTTTCAAAGCTATCTTGTTAAAACTTGACACACATGCTTCTTATTGCTGCACACTGAATATAAGTCGGAACGAATCGGATCGGATCAATATATCGTATGGCTGCCATACAAACTATAGGCTGATTTTTGTTATTTGTCAAGATATTGCAACCAAATTTACTACATCGAACAAACACTATATAGTTAATTAGTATATAAAATTTCATCCAAATCAGACCATTATATCATAGAGTTGCCATAGGAAACAATCGGTCGAAATGAAGGTTAATGTATGAAGAAACCAGTTCTGATTTTATAAATAACTTATCTGTGCCAATCAATGTGAGACATGAAGTTGAATATATACAATACCATAAAATTCAGAACCGTATATATACAACTAGTATTGGAACGAACAAAGGAGATGAGAACTAGATAGGGTATAAAACTTTTGGTATTTGGAAAGGTGCCTTTCTTCCTTCTTGTATTATTATAATGTAATAATTAAATATTTTTTATATTTGATATATATTTTAATATAATCAAGTTGTTAAATTGTAAAACATTCTTTATCTCTTTTGCCTGTATATTGTGTTTATTTTAAGGCCTTATCTAGCTTATGCTTAAGTACGTACCACAGTTACCTTGATTTCTACAATATATACAGTCTTCTCTTAGTATGCAAACTCACTCAATGTTCTCCGGCTTCACTTTGAAATTTGCATTGATATTGGCAACAATTTGCAAGTATTTGAAGCTGCCACAACATAAAGCAATAACGCTCAAGGCGTTGTGTATGTTTATTTTCCCATTGCCACGCCCACTTACACTTAGTCGCCCACTAAACTATTTACGGTTCAATGGCCGCGGCTGCTTTCGTGGCATATGAAATTACAAGCTGAGAGAGAGAAAGAGAGAGAGGAAGAGAAGAAAAGGGGGAAAGAAAGAGAGAGTGGAGAGAGGGGGAAGTCTCAGAGAGAGAGAGGTAGTGGGGGGACAGTAGCCCATTACACGCAGTCATGTAAACTAATTTAAAAGGCCGCTGCACAAAAAGGCAACCCACAAAATCACCACCAAAAATAACAAAAGGGGCACAGAGAGTAACCCCCCCACCCCCCTGGCTCTGCACTGCCCTACGCCCCTTGCCGTTTGCCGTTGCCGTTTGGCAAAACAACTGTCAGGGTTGACTTTGCTAATGAAGAAAAAGCAGCTGTCAGCTGTGCATTACAAGGCGAACGAAAGAAATTGCAAAAACTACGAAATTCAATCACCTCCCCCGCTACACTTGCCCCTCCCCCTGCCTACGCCAATGCTTAGCCCGTGCACAGGCTGTACGCCTTAAACCTACCACCGATAAGAGGCATGCCCCGCAGCCCCGCAGTCCCGCAGTCCCGCAGCCTTAACGGCCTGGGGAACTCCCCAATGCAGGTCAAAGGCGTTAATGCACATTTGTCCAGCTCGGGGCCAGCTATAGCTACAACAACAACAGTAGAAAGGGGAATGGGGAGGGGGAGTTGGAGTGGGTGGTGAAGGGAAAGGCATGGCGGGCAGTAGCTGCTTCTGGTGCGGAATTGGTAGCGTTCAGTAACAAGTGTCAAGACATGGGCAAAAAGTGCGAGAAAGACAATTTATGAAACTGTCCGTTGTGGGGCAACAACAACAACAGCTAGTAGAACAACAACAAAGGGAAAGCAAGTGAAAAAAAGGGACTACAAAATCAATGAAGAAAAATGTTGCAAACAGCAGAAAAAAATCGAGTTAGTTGAGGCTGTGCAGAGAAAGAGCGAGGATCGAACACTGAATACTCTAAGGAAAGTTTATAGAAATTATGAAATAAGTAAATTAGAAAATTGCAATATTTATGTATCTTCAGTAGCTTTATGAACAAGATCAAACGAAAGATATTGAAAGAAGAAACGTATAGTTTGGTATTGGTATTAAATATGTAGAACTTAAACAAATTAAACAGATAAAAAAATTGAGGATTAATCATGAAAACTTTGAAAACTAAGAAAAGTTATTTGTTAATTATATATAATAATATAAATAATAATAATCATTTAAATAAAAAAATATATAATATAATTTTACGATACATAAATTACAGAATATATGGAAAATATAAATTTTAATATCAGGAATAAAATATTTAGGTTCAATGAGATGTATCTCTACAAAAATTTTAAACTTGTAATGAAACTTTTTTTTTTCCTTCATTCTTGGTCTGACGATTTCAGCAAAATATTTGGAAGATCATTTAAATAAAATCAAACATGAAGGCATACTTCTATCAATGCAGTTTCTATAAGTATAGCCTTGAACAGCCCAGTAATCTATGTACCCGAAGAAAGAGTATACTGAAAGGAGCTGGGAAGCATGAAAAACAAGTCGCAGCAGAATCAATTGAAAGCAAATTATAGTTGCTGCAGTTAGATAAGCAATGAAGTAACTGCCCCCTTTCCCCCACCGCCTAACCAGACCCCACTCCAACTGCAAGCCAAACCCTCCCACACGCCCTAAAGGCAACCCTAACTGAATTATGGGCCAAGTGTGAAATGGAATCCGGACAGTTCTACCACTTTTTTTTCTCCCAGAACAATTTAGCCGAGCAAAGGACAACAACAATAAGAAGAAGTTTTTGGGTCAATTTGCCAGTGCAACAAGAAATCTGAGCAAAGCCCCCAAAAACACGCCCACTACCCCGAAGCTGAAGCTGACAAAGCGAAGATTGGGAATGGGGAGACGGCAAAGAAAGAAATAGAAGGAAAAGCAACGAGGGGGAGTCCAAGGAATCGAGCTGAAATCTGATGATGAGCTGCATTTGTAATTATGCCAGGCAATTAAACGATTAAGCCGAGAGCGCCAAGAGGAGTCAGGATTGCTCCTGCCAGAGCACAAGCAGCAAGGTGGAGCATGCAAGTAATTGAGAAGAAATCTGATAGCGAACAAGCAGCTAAAGGAGGAGGGAGAAGGAAAGTGGAAGAAGTCGAATTAAGGAACTGTTGAGCTAGAACTTGGTGGGAAATATAAAGACATTCGATATGACAATTAGTTTATAGCTAGATTATAGATAGAATGCTAGAGGAATATTCAAATATTGAGATTGAAGAAAGAAGGAAGAATTGATTGTTTAAAGAATTTATAAGTGGAAGAATTGTGGAATTACGGAATATATGGAGTACTATGTCTCTTAAAATAAGTTAGTGTGTAAGAAGAATTCGAAAAAGATCTCTGAAATCAATGCATATTATTAGGAATTGTGATTGGAAACACAATATGAATATCTCAAGGGAGTTATAAGAAAGGCTTGATAAGGTTAGTTTGACATACACTGTAGTCTTAACATAATTCTAAAGATTCATATCGATATTCCGGATTAACCATCTACACATAAATAAACTTCCCAAAAGAACCCACACAGAAAAAAAGGAACTCCAAACTCCTTGCTAACCTTACTTGGATTTGCGGCTCAGTTGCAATTGCGTTAAGATGCTAAAGATGCGGCTAACTTCTTTGGGAATGCCCAGTCAGACGTCTTGGTCTGCCCTGGTATGTTTGGTGTGGTAAATAGTTCGCACTTCTCGGTGTAATCCTGCAGATGCCTTCACGATGTGCCTTACACATGCTGCGCTTGGCTTTGGGAAGGCAGAAGCAAAGGCAGTAGCAGTTGCAGGACCATGTTGGACCACGGCACAGACAGAAGCTAGAAGGACACAAGGCAGGAGGTATTGTGAGTGAGTGAGAGAGACAGAGAGAGAGAGATAGAGAGAGAGAGACTAGGATCAAGCAGAAACTTTCATTTATGTGCAACGCACGCCCATAAAACTTTCGATCCAGACCAGAAAAAAAAACGAAAGAAAGAAACGCGGCAGGAAGTTTTGGAAAGTGCGACTGTTAGCTAGAGGCATAGCAAGTAATAGAAGGGGGAGTACAGTAGCAGGGGGGAGGGGGAGGGGGAAAGGCAGAGAGGAGCTTGTACTGTTGCAGTTGCAGCTGGCAAACATATTTGGCAATGCGGAAACGGAAATATTCGCACCATGCCGAGACAACAACAGCGACAGCAACTACAACAATGCCAACTTTGGGCCATTTCAATGGCTGACAACTCGCCTCCGCTCCCCTTCCCTTCCCTCTCCGTCAACACCCTCCCTCCCCCGTTGAAGTTCCCCCTTGAAGACCGTGCTCAATGCTCGACCACTCACAGTTTGTCAGTACTTTTGCAGGTTTGTCAGTTTGCCGTCCGTCTGTCTCCCTCTCTCTCACTCTTTTTCTCTCTCTCCCTTTCTCTGTCTCTCCCTCTCTGTCTGCCTTGCTTGGCATTGCGCTATGCTTCGTTTCGCTTCGCCTCCTTCAGCTCATCTCGTATCATTTCAATTTTTTCAACATATTTCTAAATGCATTTTTGTTGTTCAATTTCCCAACTGCTTCTGCAATTTTATTTGCAGTTTCCCTGTGGTCCACCCAGCACTCTCTCTCCCTCACTCTCTCTCTGTCTCTCTTTTCTTGCTCTGTCTCGCCTTGCTTGGCTCGCATTGCAAATGCGATAAGCAAAAGTTTTCAGGCATGGCTTGCGGTCGAAATTGTTAGATATTTGAATCTAATTAGGATATAATGACACTTTTTTCACTCTCTTCTGCACTCTTCCTCTGATGTGTGTACGTCTCTCTCTCTATCTCCCTCTCTCTCTAGTTATCTCTTGCCTGTGTCTTGATGCTCCCAACTCTTTAAGCTGCAGCACTTTTTCTTTCTTTCCGTTTTGCGCTTTCTATTCGGCATTTTCACATTTCCATTCAGCGAATATGTAAATTTCCTTGCTGAAAAACTTTCTTGCTTAACAATTACATATTTGCGGGGGAGGGGTGCGGGGCGAGAGTCTTTCGTCGAATCTGAAATGCTCGAAACGAAAGCAAAAATCTGCCTGCCATCAATAAAATGCAAAAAACTTGGCCAACAATCTTGGGGACCACCCGCTGTGGCATCACTTCGCCGGCTTCCTCTTGCTGCGCGCTGCAGGGTTGCCATTATCTGTGCTGCCATTTGCAAGAGAGTGGGGGTGGGGGCGGGGTGGCAAAAAATTGAATAATTTAATTAGAAATTGCCACTGCGCGTCGCATTGGACAACAAAAGCGAGCCAAATTGGCTGCCAGGCCAAGTGGCAGCGAAGCAGCAGGAGGGGAGGCAATGGAAGGCAGAAAGAAGAAGAACAAGAGGAAGAAGAAGCGGGGGAGAAGTGCGAAAAAAGAGTTGCTGCTGGTGTTGGTGTCGCCTATTTTGCTCATGTTGCTGCTGTGACTGACGCATGCAGCAATTTGCAGCAAGTGGACAGCGAGGGGAGAACGAAAAGAAGTGACAGCTGCTCTCGGTGGGACTGAGAAGTACAAGATGCCAAAAGAGCTATATATGGGATAGAGCAGGGGAAGGGGGGTAAGGCAAACACTTTCCGCATGCAGCGCGGCTTAATTAAATTTGGCGCATTCTCAGCACTGAAAGGCACTCGCATATTACTGGAAACGATTGGCAAATTATGTCGCGAAGAATCAATTATAAAGCATTATCAAGCAGCGCAAGTTGTCTTCTTCTTCCTCTTGCCTTGAGTTACTTACTTCACACTGAGAGCGAAAAGTGTGAGGACAAGAGAAGTAATTACACCTCGACTTGCTAGCAAGTAAAGTGAAATTGAAAGTGAATGGAAATTTAATTATTTCAATTATTTAGTAAAAGAAAATTCGAAAAAGAGAATACAAGCTATATAAATATATATTGTATATTATTAAAATGTAAAATAATAAAGATTGGCCTAAAGAATTCTTATTTTTTGTGAAATCTTGACTTTTGTTCTTTTATTTAAATATATTAGCTATAGGTTAGAAATTTATACGATGTTTTTGAAGTTAAAAAAGCCACTATACAACTAAAATTTGAATAGTTGGTTTGTCTGGAAAATCAATACAATTTTCCGTGAAAAATTGTATTAAAGTAAATTAATTATAATTTTTTAATTAATTTTGGTCTTATTTTAATGCAATTTTTATAGCATATTACAGACATACATACAATTAGTTTGCTTTGATCTGAATCTGAATATCAAAATTGATAATATGAATACATAATTAAGTACGAAACATACTGATATAGTCTAGTTACAAGTTGATAATCATTGAAATTCTGCTAAACTAGAAAAAAATCAAGCTTTCTTTCAAAAACCTCATCAGACTTTTATCAATTTCAAATATTTCTTTACTCACTTCTAAAATATTTATGATATTCAACGAAATTGCCTTATTTCTGAAAAAACACCAATCTTCATTGCAGAACAAACAAAAGAAGAAAAGTATTTAACAATAAAACTTATTCCTAATCCGATATTCTTCAGTGTTGCACAACACAACAAATGCCTTGGTTCTTTCCTCCTCCCCGCCAAGTTTCTTATGGTGTGAAGCACAATTATTTCCACGTGGATCAGAGGCCGCTTATCGGCTCGGGGCATAATGAAGCCATTTCGGAGCATTTATCCAACATTAGCCAAGGTGACTAGGTCTCATTAGGTCGCCAGTCTTATCAGCAGACCGACGGCAAGGGCTGCTCCTGCTCGGAAAGTAGCCCATTAAACGGCAGTTCATCGTCAGCACGGTCGGTGGGTTCAAAAGGTCAATAAACAATCAACTTGCATTGATTCCCGTTCACAATTAAGGCCAAACAATTCAGCGTTGTTGGCCAAGAAATGATGGTGTCACCGCAGCCAAGGTGACAGGCGACACACAATTCAACCCAGTTCCCCCCGACCCCGACCCCTGCTAGCTGCTTAGTGTGTTGACAAATGATAGGCCCAAAAAAAAGTGCTGACTTGGGAGCCGGGACCAGGCCGGGCTAATACCTAATGTGTAATCCTTTAACCTGCCGCCATCGGTTGCTGGGCTACAGCTCAATTGTCTTCTCTCTTTTTGGGTCAAAGCGCGCCGCTCATGAGTCGCCTCTTTGGCTCCGATAGAGACATTGACAGTCACCCAGTCACCCTGTCGAGCGGCGGCGTTTATCACAGGTGACAACAGGCCCGAGCGAGGCTGACAAGACAAAAAAAAAAGAGAAAAAACTCAGAGCCGGGCACAGGTAGAACCCACAAAGGCAACCTCAAAGGACATTTTCACGTCTGAGCGCACAAAGCTGCCAAGAGGGACTATAGATACAGAGGGAGATACAGCAGTGAGGGAGGCAGGGAGAGTAACTCATTGTGCAATTGGCACAATTAAAGATTGTGGCGGCATCTTTGTCTCTCTTTCTCTCTCTCGCTGAGACTTCTGCAGAAATCTGCAATGAAAGTGAACAAGTTTCTCTTTTTCCCTTCGTTTTTCTGTTTTGTTTGCTCGGCTGCGACTTCAAAGACATCGGAAATTGTTGCCAATTGTTTGATTGTTTGGGACAAATGTTTATGCTTGACTGCGAGACAAACAAGAGCAAAAGAGACAGAGAACCAGAGAGAGAGAGCGCGTACAACAGCGGCTTAGCGGTGCGGACTGCGCTGCTGGGAAACCCAACCTGGCGGAAAAACCGCCAAAGCCGACAAGCCGCAACCGTTGCTGTTGCTGTTGCACGAGGCCAAAGCCGACGCGGAGTCGCCGCAGCACGCGGTGTCGTGTGAAATGCAAAACTCGCGTCAAAAATGCGCCAAAAAATAATTAAAATTGATGTGCGCGGAGTCCCTGAGAGACCCGGAGAGAGTGAGAGACCTGGAGAGAGCTGCCATACGCCGGCCAAGGACTCCGGAGTGGAGCAGCAGCCAACAAATATTTTGACAGACATTTTCAAAACTAAAATGCCGCATGCCACGCACAGACGCACAGCCAGGCCCAACTTGCCCCAACCTCGCTTAACCCAAGGGGAACAGCAAGAGCTGCTCACTTCCAGCATAATTTGATTAAAATTGCCACGGCAACAACAATAACTACAACAACAACGAGTGAGTGGAAAATATGGCATCAGGTTGAGTCAGGCTCGGGTTGCCTTGTTCGTGGCAAAACACGGGGCATGTTCCTCAGCAGCAACATCGCCAGATTCCTGGCCGCCTTCCAGAATGTTGCACGTTTTGACGCCTGACGTGGACGTCGGCCAGGACGTGGCTGTGGATGTGGAGGTGGACTCACAGGCAAATTCCTAGCTTCAGTTGATTTCGCTGAAAATATCAAGTTGGCGGTTACTTTATGTGTATATATTATGCAAGGTAAGGGGGGCCTGGACGTGCCGCTACAAATTTCAACTATGTGGCGAAAGTTCCTAATGCCAAAGTTGAAAGCTGAGGCTACTCCACATAGCTGCGGAGATTGACGGAGAGAAAGATAAGAAAATGCTGGAAAATGTAGAAAATAATTTAAATATAAAATATAAAAGGTTTGTCATTCCTCTAATTCTCTTTAAAACAAAATCTCAAAATCAGTTCGTCTTCAATCTTTGAGATATGCGCGCAAAGCAATTGCCGAAAACTCTTAAATCGATTCTCAGAGGAGCTATAAATAGATGCATAAAAACTGGAGCCATCTACATATGTCCAAATGGTGTTTAAGATACGGCATGATTTCTCAAAAAATGTATTTTTATAGGGTATATTTGTTATATAATTATTTCAAGTCATTTCATTATCTCAATAAACTAGCTTGATTATTTTTGAAATTATTATTTTACTATTACTAAGTATTTTATTACTGAAACCCTTCTTCATTCACTATATACTTTTATAAACTACAAGAACAAATACTAAAATACATATAATAATCTCTTACAGGGCATCTCATTGTGTACTTCCTGTGCAGCTCACGCCTGTCGCGTCTGTTTTATGGCTCATAATTATACCCTTTGGCTGAGTCGGCTAAGACAACAAGGGCCATAAACGGATCTCCCTGCGGACACCAGCAACGGGCCATAAAGTTGCATTGGGCTTAGTTTGATTTTAATATGGGCGCGTTAAAAATATATATGCACGATAATATCTGGCATTATAGCGCTAGATCTGACAGTGTCGTGGCTAAAGCAGCTGTGGCTGTCACGTAGCTGTACTACACGCCCACACAGCGCCACGCCCACTGCAGAGTGCGAGGCGACCTTGGCAGTGCAACGGTACCGCAACAAATTAATTGCCAAAATCGAATTTGATGCACCACAGCGAACATTTTCACATTTTCCACTCAAATTAGAGGCAAATTTGGTTACGCCCAGGCAAAAGTTGAGGACCAGTGACACAGCAGGATGTGGCGGGACAGAATATGCTGACCAGGATAGTTCAACCAGAGTATCCTGGTCAGTTTTGGGCGAAATGTCCTTGGCATTATGTTCGCACTTCATTATCGACGGTCGACCAATGCCATTAGCAGCATATTAGCTGCGCTGCAAGTGGGCGCACACACACACACAACACCTTAACTAACTCAACCTCAGCTAACCTCAACGTGGTGCGCACCTAACCTCAACTCGAGTGCAGCAGGTAGACAAATGAGCACCTTAGGCATGCATAACAAACAAAACGTTTGTTAATTGAGTCGTTGATTCTCAAAATTTACACAAAACCTTTCTTAAACTTTTCTTTATCCTGTAGAAACTTGGGCGTAACTAAGCCTCTACTTGAGAGTGCTAAATAAAACAAAGATTTTGCTCAAGTAAGTCTATTTAGCCATGAATTTATGATAATTTATCCCATACGAGCTATAACCCTTTTGAGTAAATGTGGTTCATAGTTGACGTCATTCAACAGTTCCTGAGCGATGCTCCTGCGACGGTTCTTTTGGTCAAAATTAAGCAACTTATAACCTAACTTATAACCTTTACGCCTCTCACAACCAAACCAAAAAAAGCTATACACTTCAAACTTGGTACAGATTTTCGGGGAGAGTGTACCAACAAAACAAACCAAAATCGAAAATACATTACCCGCGAAATTATCTTCACCTTCACCTTACTTTTTGAACACACGTCGTATATCATTGATAGATGCATTTACAAGTTGAGCAAGGGAGTTAACAATGCATTAGCTAATTGAGTTGTTAATTTCAGAACAAAACTTCACACCCCGAGCCTAACCTCAACTCGCATCGAGTCTAACCTCAACTCGCATCGAGTCTAACCTCAACTCGCATCGAATCTAACCTCAACTAGACGCGAATTGTACTGGGCACCCTTAATTGAGTTAGGTTATGTTGGTAGCATAGCCAACCAGACACGCAATACGACGTAAGAAGTTATTCTTCTGCACGCAAACATAACCTCAATGTGGCCCTCATTGAACCAAATGACAATTCAAAGATTGAGCCAATAGAGAAATGTGAAAGAATGATTCCAGGAAAATGACTTTAGAGCTCTTGTCTTGAATCGATCTGAAGGAATTCATTTCGATTTTCAATTTTTACAATGAACTCGCCACGAAGCCAAACCCAAGCGAACAGATCTCAAACCTCGATCACAATGCACGCTTTAATGACTAATTATAGACGCAAAGCAAAGACTTTATGCCACATCTCTTGCTGCGTGTCACGCTATGATGAGTTGTCATAAAATCGTCAGTGTCAGCCCGAAGAACCAAATCTTCGTATACAACTACATTGGGAATCGAGGGTCGGGCCGCTGAGGCCGTGTCAAAGTTGAGGGACAGACGTGTCGTAATTGATTTTTATGGTCTTTGTCATTGTTCGGCCTTAGGCTGTCGGGTCGTAAATCTGCAAGAGACGAGGTGTCTTCGTCTCTGTTCTTCGGCTGCCAATTTGTAGTGCCGCATAACCCCTGCTCGGCAACATCTTTCTGCACATTTATGACCTTGGACTGCAGACCTTGAAAATCACATGCTGCGTGCCCTGCGAGGGGGCTGCGTCCAGTTGCCAGTTGGAAGAGACTCTGGAAGACCGAACATAAACAAATTATCGACGGTTTGTCTGCAGTATGTACAATATATGATATCATATGGCGTTGGCTGTCAGTTGAGCCGTTAGACGAGTCACCTGAGGTGACAAGGTTAGGCGTCATTTTTCGGGTAGCCCGAATGGTTTTTACGGTTAGCCAAAACGACTGTGCTGCAAATGGCCCAAAGGTTAGTTACGCTGTTCATTGTGGCAGGAAAACTGCAGAATGCCAGACAGTTCTTCTGTAAACTATGCCAAAAAGGGAGAAATAACCAAGAAATTATATATTCATAGACAGTATCAGATGATTTCTGAAGTTTTCTATTTATCTTTCTTGATTTTAGAACTGGAGTCTTCCAGTTTTCGAAAGTAAGCACCTTTTTGTACTGGATTCTCTCTCTATCTCTGTTCATCTCATTTTCATGCTTTCTCTTTTTCATTTTCTTTCTCTTTGAGCCTCTCACTCACTTTTAATTTTGAGTTATTGCAATATTTAGCCGACATTAATTTCAATTCTATCGCAGAAGCCACACAAGGGGCCCCAAGGCGTCTAACGGGAGTGCCCACAGGCATTTGACCCGGGCCAACATTAATTGGCTTAATTGCAATCGAAGCACACTCCACCTCCTCCTCCACCTCCCCCTCTATACTTATGAAATAGACAAACAATAGACACAAAGGGACAAATGGGGTGTGAGAGTGAGAGAGATGGCACACTCGCTAGTTGGGTAGATCGGATGAGTATCAGAGAAATATTAAAAATTAACAACAAAAAAATAATTTCCCATAAATTCTCGTTAACGTTGCCCTTCTCCCCTCGTCCCTGCCACTGTGTGCATCCCTCCCCACCTAGGCGCACGTTCATGCAATTTTGTTGTTCGCGCTTCACGCAGCCTAATTAAAAGACAAACAGCGTGTCGTCCGCACCAGAGAGGGAGAGAGAGAAGATTCCGAGGATAAAGCTGGGTGATAAGGAGCTGACTGGATCCCCCCTCACCCTCGTCCCAGTACCATTCCCGCCCTGCCAGGGGTATTATCTATGTGCGTATTCCGTTGCCGATCTCAGAGCGTTGTCGGCGCATCACACAATTTGTCTCATAATCAAATATCATTTGTTAATGTCAGAGCTGCGGGCGGGAGGGTCACAGACTCTGAGGGTAATATCTGCTGCTATCTCTCTCCCAGCTATATCCCTCTCTCTTTCACTCACTCACTCGTTGTCTCCTGCTGTAACTTAATATGCATTTTAAATGCATGCGTAAACATTGATAGCATATTGATGATGTTTATGATGATGTCGTTGAGGCTGGCCCAGCAGCTGAGGATGAGTGAGGCCGGGGGTGGGGGCAGGCTGCAGAGGCTGTTGCAACTGCCACTGACCGCTGATAAGAAGCAGACGCAGCCGAAAAGTGATGATGAAAACAAATGAAATGCAACGCCCTTAATTAAATTCAGCTTCTCGCTCGGCCCTTTCTCCCTTTCCCTCTCTCTCCCTCTCTCTCTCTCGCGTTTCCGCGCAACTGCAACATAAGCAACGCGCCGTGAAATTCTCGCACTGCACGAAGATCAACGACGGGACAGTGGGGCTGCCGTTGGCGTTTTTAATGTCTCAATTTCGGCCGCGTGGAAGTGGGCAAAATGTCTTCATAAAAACCACAGTGCACCGCAGAAACGCGTTAAACGAGCGATCGTTAAAAGGGAACTGCGCATCGAGCGCAGCGACGCGACTGCCTCCACACGGCAACTTCAGTTTCTTTTTGGCTGCTTTGTCTTCCCTCTGGGCCACAGGCATGTAATCGTTATGAGGCCGAAGTCGTTTTCCCTCATCACACAGTGGCACAGGATTAGCTAACTTGGAGCGAAAATAAAAGAAATAACATGAGAAATGTTTTACTTCGATCTACGGTCTTTCAACTTTATGCTGATAATTTATGAGGATGTTCTTTATATTTTTGTTCAGTTTAAAAAGGAACTTTAAATGATTTTTCCTTTAAAAGCTATAGTACATAGGATAAAATAAAATCAATTCTACACATAATTAAAGCTGAAGTGAATTGAACGTGAAAGCTGAATGTTGGAGGTCTAATTAATATTAAAAAAGGCCGGCAGTTAGCAGAATATAAATTAAATTCCATATGAGGTGAATTCCTCGTGACTTAAACTCTATATGTGAGTGTATTTCTTGTCATTTTTAGCAATTAAGTTAGGCATAGACTCCACAGATGCTTAAGATAAATTTGGGTATATGCATATTTGAAGTTATAAAAAAGTTCAATATTTATTGATACCCATACCATAGAAATAAATAACAATTCGTTAATTACATAAATTATTTGTATTTACATATATAATTGTTAAAAATATGTGACTAAGGTGTTATTTTGAGTCAAGGCCAAATAACCATGATTTAAATTCATAAAACGCTTTAAACCTTTTTTATATATATAAAATAAAAATTATAAAAACGTATAATTAAGATAAGTTATAATTTGTTTTACAATTAATTTTAGTTTATGCCTGAACCTCAATGAAAATCGCACCTGCACCACTGTGCCAACATTTATCATCGCTGCAGCAACAAGCGCTGCGAAGCACAAGCACAAAAGAGACCCAAAAAATGGCAATGTTGAGCGAGTGTGGAAGCAAAAACGAAGCCCCCACACAGCACACGACTCCGACGAAGACGTCACGAAGCGGCAACAACAACAACAACACTCAACACGAGGCTGTAGAGTTTTTGACTGTGTTCGTTGTTGTTGTTGTCGTCGTCGTCGTCGTCGCTGGAAGTGTTGCTGCCTCTTGCCGCTGATCTTATCGGCAATTTGTCATGCAAAAATTTACTGCCGCAGTGAGGGCAGCAGAGAGGGACGAGCAAAAGAGTGGGAAAGCGAGAGAGAAGGAGAGAGTGAGACAGCGAGAGAGAGTGTGCCAGAGCAGGAGGTAGTTGTGTTTGTTTATAATAATAAAAAAATTGTTGCTGAGGCTGTTTTATTGGCGGCTTCAAAGCGTTCGCACAGGATGTGCGTCGGTTTCTTTCAGGCCTTTCGCGTCACCGCAGACAACCGAGAGAAAGACAGAGGGGGAAGCAGAAAGCGGGAGAGTGTAGTGGGGGAGTGCGTGAGGCAGGCCGTCTGATCAACTCCAAAACAAACACATGCACACATACAGGCACACACACACAGGGAAAATGTGTCGATTAATGCGCTCCAGATGCTCCGGAGATGACGCTGACGATGCCCGGAATGCGCCTTTGATTTGTTGGCGTTCGTCGCAGTCGCAACACTGCGAGAGTTGCACGAGTTCTACATCTTCCCTCTCTCTCACTCTCCCTGTCTTTTTTTCATGCCATATAGGGGCATATGGAACGAGGGGGCCCGGACGGGAGGCTGACACTGATGAATGTCAGTCGTTTGTCAAAACTCAATGGAAAACTGCCTCGACTGGGCAGCGTGAGAGAGGGGGGCAGGGAGAAGTGCGATGCTCAAAATGAAAACAGTAACAAAAACCGAAATGAATGAAAGAGAGCAAGCACACACACTATGTGCCACCTCCCACTACCCCTGAGCACTCCCTCACCAGCCCGCTGGAGACTGAGCCGGCGACTGTGTGTCAATGGATGACGCCAACGCTGACGCCGCCAGCGACGACGCGGGCATTGCCTGGACACCTTTGGGACTGTCAGTGCTCGTAATTGTGCAACTGTTGAGGTGTTCCGGGGGCGCTTTGAAGTGTGCGACCCCACACTGCAATTGAGTGAGGTGTGCTATGTGTGTGTGGTGTGTCTTGTGTGTGGTGTGGCATGGTGTTTGGGGTGTGCGGCATAGAATCTAATTTGTGCGCCCAGACACATTGAAATATTGCTCAATGTGCAGCAGCCTAAGCAATCTCCAAGTTGAATGAAGAATCGAAGATATAATTAACTTTTCGAAATTGGTTTTATTTCATCACAAATAAGATACGTAAACTATTTAGAACTTGCTGTTGAAATTATTTCTTTACTATATATAAATGTGAATTATTCTTAAAATGTATTTATATCTTAATTGGTTCAAATATCAAGCAACCCAAGCTAAGGACGGAGATGATATTTCCACCATTCCAAAAGTGAGATTATATGATATTAATGTTTTGTGAGATATATAAATGGATTATTAACCGATTTCCATACAGTACAATACAATTTAAAATTGTAAAATATGAACAGTGTGAATTTATTCAGTCAAACCTGAACTAAGAAAAAAAGAAAATAAAAGCAAATCGAAATTAATTCTCTTATCGATACTGTTTAATTTGTACTGCACTGCGAATATTAATTATTCCTATTATTAACCATAAAGCCTAAGGCCTATCTGTACGATCCTAATCATTACTTTTAAATATGTTTGAATTTGAAGCATCTTCAACTCATGTTCGCTTGCTGAAGTTCTTTCAAATTTCAATAGAGTGCATTCTAGGCCACTCGAAGTGAAAGTCAGATGATTGGGAAACCACAAAATAAGCAACACATTATGGATGGGATTATGTGGAATCGCTGAGGTTCATAAAGCAAACACTTGGCCTTAGCCGTAGCGCACATCCTAATGTGAAGACAGTCGAATGAAAGGCACTTGAGGAGATTCCATTTCGAAGCAGATCAATAGATCAACAGATCGGCAGATTCGACCAAGTGGAAAACGGACAAATAAGCGAGGAATAACAAAAAAAAAAAACAATTTCACAGTGCTGACAGCACAAAAGTTGTTCGAAGATAATTGAAAATATATTTAAAATACAATAAAATATCCTCTCGTGCCCCTTGAAGTCTTGTAGGGTCCACACACACACACACACACACGAAACAACAGAAAGGTATAGAGTCATTAAGATAACAATCTGTTGTCGAAACTGAAAACTGAAACTGAACTAAACGAAAAGTGTAACACAAAATTGTCATTAAAAATGTGCAGAGAAAGAGAGAGAAGGAGAGGAAAAATAAAAACAAAACGGGAAAAGCGGAGTCCGAAGAAATGAGAAATCGACAACATGTGTTCGCAGGACACTGGGCAACAGTTGTGATGATGTGTTTGTGTTAAGTAGAATTCCCCCAGAGCAACAACAGCAGCAAAAGAAAACAAGAAGAAGAAGAAGCGGACACCAAGCAGTATTCCAATAGAGCAAAAAATAAATATTTTTCTACTATTATAATTTTAGCAACTCTGCGAAACCGTGGCGAAGGTCGCCGCATGACGAAACGGAAATTTGCCGATTGAGTGGCAAGTGGCAGGTAGCCAAACGAATCCGCACCTCGATAATTGAGTGGTTAACCGAATCGAGCGGATCGTCGGGTTTGCAGTTACAGTTAGATGGCAATTAGTTGCGCCGCCGGAGGATGTAGCTCGTACTATGGAACCAATGCGTTTTTGCAAGCTCAAAAATTAATTTTTAACACTTTGCTAAGGTGCTGCCTGCCCCCTGTTTAACTTATCCACTCTGTCATCGGTTCTGGGAGGTCCCCGCTGAGTGTCTGCCCCGTGAAACTCAAGACTCGAACGCAATCACTTGTCAACACACAACGGGGCAGTCAACAAATAACAACAACAACAACGAAGACAACCACGACGACGGCGACGGCGATGGCGATACGAGATTGATGGCTGTCACAAAAAATTGACATAACAAATGTCACTCGAAGCGAGCTGCGTGTTTCCTGTGGCGACGTTGGCGACCACAGAGAGACAGAGAGAAAGAAAGAAAGAGAGAGAGGGAGAGAGAGAGAGATATATATAGTGTTGGTAGTCAGAGGTACCCCTAGAAGTAGTTTCCTTCTTATAATGCAACTAATGTTTGTTTTCATAGATTTTTGTCAACTTGTTTGCCCGTAAAAAAGATATAGTACAACACACATAAGTCTGTATAAACGGAACCCAAAGATATTTCAGTGTTGTTCTTTTTCCTTTTTGGGGTTCTCGAAACATATGTCACTCGCCCTGACAAAGTTCTTGAGAAATGTTTTTTTTTTCTGTCCCGTTTCGTAACAAATTACACAAATGTAACAGATTTTTAATGTAAATATAATTGTATAATTATATAATCTGTGGCAGATGTGTCTTGAGCTGAGTAAAAGGGGAAGACAGGCGTGGGGCATTCAGCATATGTGATGTACATGAGAAGGTGGGAGAGTAGCGGGAAGTGCATTAAGGAAAGTGTCTCGCGGTGCTCAGGCAATGTGACAGACTTAAATATGAAGGATCAAAATGTAAAGAACTTAAGACCCGCGATAAGAATGGTTTGTATAATTGTATGTTTTGTGATTTATTAGACTGGGGATCGAGCAGAGACATAACATTTCTGATGTTATGTAAGCAGTGAAAATTACAAGAGATTAATTTAGATTTTTCTAGGAATAAAACTTAAAGTACTTGCTGATTAAAATATAAAGAAGTTCCTAGTTAGATCTCATTGAAATCATTTTAAAATTCTACTTTACTTCGCACATAAACTAATTTATTTCCAAATTCATTCTTTATACCTTCGGTTCTCCAACATGATCTCTTATAAAAACACTCCTATAAAATGTCTATGTCTACCTGTATCTTACTGGCAGCTGTCTGGCAGCGAACTGTACTGGCCACGCCCCCGCTATCGCCCACAGCCAATATCTCATTCGTGTGCTAATCACGAGAAATTCAAACGAAAAAACAGAACTAGAAGGAGAAGGCAAGAAAGAGGATGAGAGCTGACATCACGCGTCGTTGTGGCAGCAGCAACAAGACAACAAAAGGATCTGAAATTGGGAGTTTCTTCTTTCGCCCAACAGCCCCCGCGGGGGGTGAGCAGAAGCAGCAGCAGCGACTGACGATCGGAATTAATTTCGAAACACTTCAAAAGCAAACGACGTAGACACGCTTCCAAAACTGAAGATCGCTGGAAATAAATTAATTAAATATGCCCAGGCTCAGGTCGAGACGAGGGCCGAGACGAGGACCGAGACTCTGGCTTAGACTCAGACCCAGACACAGTCCCAGTCTCAGTTTCAGTCTCTGTCCCGCTGCCTGTGCCTGTCTCCAGCTCGAGTTTAAAACTGAAAATCAGGCTCCCTGGAGGCAGACAGACAGCAGGCAACATTGTTTGCGTCAAATTTTCAAATTTAGTTGTTAAACCCGAAAAACGAGACAGGCAGCAGTGAAGTGAAACCTGCCCGAGTCCCAAAAACCGAAGAAACGAACGAAACCCAAACAAAACGCGTCGGAGCACATCATGTAGAGAGAGAGAGAGAGAGGGAGAGAGATCCTCGTGCAGCCTGCCATAATTATGGGTTATGCTGGGTTATGCAATGCCAAATATGGCCGAGCAGAGTCGAGCCGAAGTGCAGCACAGCCTTTCGTACGAGTAGATGCTGCAAATTTAGACATTAGACGCCTCTCGGCCGCATTGCCACTTACTGCCAATTGACTCGGGGCAGCTCCTGCGCCGCCTGCTCCATGCCAAGCTGTGGCTGTGGCTGGTGCTGGTGTTTTGCTGTTAGCAGGTAGCCAGGGATCACGCGTCTCTTACCAGTTTTTGCATCTTGCGGATAACCTGTCATTAGCTCCGCCACAGAGGAGGCAGCAACTGCAACTGCAACTGTAGAGGCAGAGGCAGCCGTGGCAACCTTCTGATTGCTGCTGCCGGCTGCAGGCGTTGCTTGTTGCTTGCTTTGAAATTGAGACATTTGCAACACACACACACAACGGGGCACTTTGACTGTGCCACAGTACTTGCCACAGCCTGTCTGGCTTGCTGAAGTGTAGGAGCATTCAACTTGACGAATTCTCTTTGCTTTTGTTGTGCAATCTGTGTACAGTTGCGAAGGTTAACCAACAGTTGAGTGTGCTACCCGCTGCATTTACTTTACCTCTGCTTATAAGGTGCCTTTGCAATGAGATGATGAGTTTTCTTTTAGTTTGAACTCTTTGCTTTGAAGAGTTCTTGAAAAACAGCGTGAAATATTGATAGATGTTTTCTTTTTTTGTCCTTTCGATCTTGTGTATTGAGATTGAAAGAAACTTTATTCCCGATCAATACGCAAAACTATTTAATTGTTAATCCATCAAGATTTCCAATCAGTTGAAGTATCTTACTCAGAGTCCAAACTATTTCAAATCAAAGAAATAAATATCAGAAAGTGTCCTGAAAGTTCTACTTATTTAAGATCATCATTGTAAAGAGGGAACATTCAAGTCTTAATTTGAAATTTTTTTAAAATAAAATAATAAACCGTTCTCAACTCCTAAATAAAGTGAAAATTGAAAAACAAAATATTGAATATTCACAAAAGGTGTCAATTCTACTTTAAAAGAGACATCAAGGAGTAATTTATGGAGCAATTTTTGTCGTCTCAAGATTGCAGTTAATTTTGCTGCAAGTGCAAGTTTAAGTGCGAGTATAACATCTGGAGAGTGCCGAATTTTGGAAGTCAATTATTTAGCTAGCCCCGAGGGCCAATGGAGCGTGTGTGCACACACACTGCGAATACCCGCACGCAGCTGGGTTTGGGCTAACAACTTGCCGGGGATTGGATGCTAAATGCATCAATTGCAGCCGCACAAGAGATGGGCCGATGGGTCGAAGAGAGGCAGTGGGAGGAAAGGGAGCTGTGGCCAGGCAGATGGGAAGATTGTCGAACAGCTTGAGAGCAGCTTCGAGGGAATATTCAAAGTACACGCAACTATTCTGGCTGACAGCGGCGTTAAAAGGCAGACATCAAATTGAATGGCCCCAGAGAGTAGCTGCAGTTGCCACAAGAGGCAAGTGGCAGCAGAGACGTTGGCAAGATGAGAAGAGGCTGCTGCAGCTGACTTTTTATGGCGGCGGCTAATAATGCAATTTGCTGTTGACTGTGGCAGAGGCAGTTGCTGCTGCCGCTTGGGCTGCTCCTTGAAGCAGTCGCATCATTTGACAAGACATTTATGCGGCACTTGGCGTTGCCATTGCTAAATTAGGCGCAACTGGCAAAGTGGCCTCAGTCGTGTGGCAGCAGTGGCAGTGCTCAGTTCCCCTCTCCCTGTCTCCCTTCGCCGGCAACGTGGCCTCGTCATTTTTTCTGAACGCGCGTGCAATTATTCAGTTATGACAAACATTATGCGTCGCATTGCCTGTTGCAGATGTCGATGCAAATGTGATATATGCCCCAAGTGGCCGCCTGTTTGCGGCATGTTGCCATGCGGCATCATTACCCAATTACAAGTTCCAATTGCATCGCCCATTTCAGTGGCAGACCGCAAATGTTAAACCAATCGAAGGCAAATCAATTGGAATCTGTGAAAAGTCGATTTAATTAGTTGCCAAAGGCCGTTCGACTCATTCGATTCCATTCGATTCGATTCGATTCCAATTATTCAATTATGCAACCAAAAACAGTTGTAAGCCCAAAGAATTATTCGCATTGCGTAGCCACATCGCATACTCGACTCTGCATACCGTATATTCATTTGAATTTGTATTTATTATACATAATTGAAAAGATTCAAGCAAATTACATTTGAGTTAAATAATCTAATTTATGCACTGAGCATGGGAATGTTATTAATGGGAAATCGGAATATAATTTGTAAGAGAAGAAGATTAGAGAAACACGTTGAATAATCACTGAAGTTTGAATATTTACTTGTTCAACTATTTCTCACAGTAAATCTTCGGCTTAGTTCACTATCAATCAAAGGAAATCTTTTATAAATATATCATAAGCAAACTTCTCAGTTAATTTTCCTGTATACTTCAATTTAAATAACATAAATTAAATATACCCAAAGTATTAAGCATAACATAGTCTACATTTATCGAAAAGGAAGAAAATATGTCATTCTTTATCTCATTTACTTTCTCATATTGTGTTTCACCTATTCTTGGCTTACTATTTTCCTATCAGTCTAGCTGCACTCTACCTACATTCCCAACTGTCTACAGTTCTCATTGCTGCCTTCCCTTCTCCCCAATTAGCTGCACTAAGTGCCTGCTGTCTTGGGGTATATTGATCTATTGCTATCGATCTCAGGCATAACTCATATCTCCACTCAAACATATCGTACTCCAGAGCAGGCTTCCCCATTGCTGAGCTCAGCTTGTTTACAGTATCCAATTACCCCCAAGCCCTGTGAGGCCCCCCGAGGCGACACTAGTCGTAAAGCAATCGCTCACACAGCAGAGACTTCCACAACAACAACAACAACAAGAGCAACTGTAACAAGATGTCAACAACTCTCTTGACTGCATTTCAAGGTAATTGCCAGGGAAAACAAGCGTCGGGACAAGACTTCACCTGACTACCTTCTATAAATTATTGAGAGTGAGCTACGCTTCACAATCGCCTGCTTATCTGATCTTATGCGCCTCGTCCGCAACTGAACTAAACCCCGAACTGGTCGCCGTCTCCCGCTTAAGCTGACCTTATCAGCGCTCATCGGGGCATCAATAATGTCTTTGTTTAGCCAGACGTCATGACAGTGCCAGATGGGAGTGCAGGGGAGGTGTAGATCGAAGAGAGATCGGTTTAGTGCTGACACTTGCCATAAAACTTGCTCTGAAATGAAGTTCAACCTGAGAAGGTTTCCGGGAATGAGAGCAGCAGCTCCCTGGCAGGTGCTCTCACAGTCCCTCCTTCCCTCTCTCTCCCCTCTCTCTCTACTCTCCCACTACTGGAGCACAGTTGAGGGGTGGTCAGCACTTGTCTTCAGATTATTTATGGACTCCACAATCGACTCTTCGCTGACATCTTCTCGTTCTTCTTCTCCTTCCTCCGCTTCATTTTTCTTGTCACTCGCTCGTGTTGACAAGTTTGTTTACACAAGCTAATTTCGTGTTCCCGAAGACTGAGCGAAGATCTCGTCTCAAGTTTCCAATTCTAACTCCAATCTACAACTAATAAGCGCTGCCCTCCTCCTCCACGCCGCAGCTGCCTCATTCCCCCACAGCTTTTCTACTCAGTTCCCAATCGCGTGTTGCTCTTTCTCCTTCCCACTCTCTATCCGTTCTTGTTATTGTTGTTGTTGTTGTTGGGTACTCTGGTTTATTAATTCGGGGATTTGGGGAATTAGCTGATAGCTTTGAGCGGCTGTTCGGTTCGGTTTGTTGTTTGTTTGCATTTGAAATGGACACGGAATGAATTCGCTTATAAATATGCATAAATTTCTGGCTTTTTTGCGAAATATATATGAGAGTATCGCATGTCCTGTTTATGACGCTGCCGCCGTCACCCGTGGGAGATGCAGAGATGAAGCAGGCAAAAAAAAAATAAAAACAAAAAACAAATGTGGCAAACAAGTTAATAGGTTCTGGGACTCGGAGTGGACAGAACAGAAGCGCAGAAGCGAACTTTGGCGAATTATCAAAAAACATGAATTGCTTCAATTTAATCAAGCGTGAAATGAAACGTACAGGCCAAGGAATTGCGATGCTATCAGCCGAGGAGCAATATACGACCTGAACTACCCTAGGGGAATATCAATTTCAGTACAATTCCATAAACCCATAACCTGACAGCTTTACGGCGCACACTTCCTGTACGCGACGCGGCGCCACAGATCGAACGTGGACTAAGCCACAAGAACAGATAAAGAAATGAAGAGAAAATAAAAGAAATGAAGTGAATATTGAATAAACAAAGGATGTGCCCAGTCAACTGACAGGGCTACCGATCGATGGGACCAATCGAAAACGTAGCAAACGGAGCGCTCCGATCGCGATAAGATCCCGAGTCCCAAATACCGAATACCGATTAACGTAACCCAGCCCAAGACTGAGTCAATTCCATTCAGGCTAAATTGTCAACGCAGGAAGAAGAACCAGAAGACGAAGGCGAATAAGAAGCCAGGCAGGGACAGGGAGCGGGGCACAACAGAAGGCAAGACAGGGCAGCCCGAGAACAAAAGGAATTTATGACTTGTGTCACTTTCGGCACCATCAACTCGTAACTCAGACGCTGTGCACAGCTCCAGCATTCCCTGGCACAACTTGAATTCCACGTATGCGCGCTTCAAAATTAAGATACAAACATGCTCAAGGAGCAGGAAGATCGCATCGCCAGGCAAACAAACATAGATGATTGTGCTGCGGCAGGCGATGCAGGCGACAGTGCCCATGCCCCCTCTGCACCCCCCTCTCTCCAGGGAGCCTGCGCACGCAGGCGACACTTGTGTGAGCCCACAATCGCTCAAGCGTTCAGGCACACACCGTCACCTCTCGGCATCGTCGCTGCTTCCCTGCTTCCTGCTCCCGCCGTCGTGCCTTGCCCTGCCTTGGCAAAAGATAAGTGCGTGGCGATAAGCGCGACAGACGACAAGCGACAAACGACAAACGTTTCATTGGGCTGCGCCTGCGCAAAATACCTGAGCACAGGAGCACACACTCAACGCAACTGCAGCTGGAGGCACATCTCGGCAAGCTTGAACAATTGCGCACTCAAATTGCTGCGTGGAACCCACTTGGCCAGCAAAATGCTCGAGGCGCCTACGGGACAGCAAGAGGCGTTGTCTGCAAGGGGGGCTTACAGCAGGCAGGGCAAGAATAAAGTGTGGCTAAGTTGAAGCTGCGAAGTGATGAAACCCAGGGGGAATCAGAAATGAATTAACTTTTATAATATATTATTTCTTAATTGTTAGAGAGATTGTAAATGTTGAAAAAATTAAATAAAATATAGGTTAAAGTAAATCTTATTTATCTTTCTTCTTTTCTAATTAAATTGTAATTTCTTTATCAACAAAAAGAATAAGGAATTTTCTACAATCTTTATGCGTTCCACATGAGCACCTAAAAAGTGCTTGACAAATTCTTAACTTATCTGAAGTAACCTAAACATTATATCTACTCCTTTAACTATTCCATCATAAAGTGCTTAAAAAATCCTTTTCTAATAGAAATCCTCTTCAGTTTTCGGTCTAATCTTCAAATTCACTCACTATCTGTGCTCCTGCTGGCTACACCACTGACGGAATCGCACAAGCGTCGCTCGTTTAACACGATAAGAAAATATTTTAAAGGATTTTTAATTGCTTTCAAGTGGCCGAACGATCCAGTCACTTAGCAAACACTCTCTGGGAATACTTGTACGAACTGTTGACAATGCCAGGCTCTGTTCCATCCCCCTTCCCCCACCCTGGCAGACACTTCAACTTCGAGCGAGCGAACGACTTAATGAAGTCCTCAGTCCTCAGGCACGTACGTTGAAGTCGCATTCCTCGGCACCTGGCAGTGCATTCTTCACGATCCATAGACAAATCGGGCACTTAGGATCGGGCAATAGCTTGGCCATGCAAATACCTAGTATACTTAGTATGTAAGAGCATGTGTGTCTGCTTATCTAGATCTGGAAGCGATAATTATCATTACGTAACTAATTGCCGCGATTATCTAACAGTTTAGTAGAAGTTGCCTAAGTGGATTATGTCAGTGATGAATGCTCCCTTGACAAACGAGTATATGCATATGAATACGGGGAATACTACAATATGTACATATGTATACTCCCTATAGCGATGCCATCAATTAATGCCACGCGGCACCCGCATCAGTTACTGACGGGGCGCTTCTTCCTCAAATAGTCATCAAATTGTTCTTGTTGTTCTCGCTGCTGTTGCAATATCTGAGCTAATTCAAGTTATTTCATTAAACAAAATGCATATTCGTGGTACGTGCAGCGAATCCGAATTTGAATTCATTTATTCGTTGCACATTTCCGCATAATATTTGCATAAGCTCGAAATCCATTTGATAAATATTCAATTAGGTGCAGCTCGCTTCGTACTGAAAATACGTTAAATTATTTTTCTTGCGTAGATAATTATGCAAAATCAGGGAGAATTACAAGTGCACAAGAGCGTCAATTGAGTTATTATGCGAGCGCGAGATACCCTGTAAAGCCAACTAGTAGAACCAAATGGAAATATCAAGTATCACTAGATAACAATACTAAGTCAAATTTAAACAGGAAATTGTTCACATTATATGAACTCTTTAGATTACATATTATTATTAATATTTTACGCTGTAAAATCTACAGTAAACTTATAACATTTTATACTTTGTGAATAAGTTCGCTTAGCATCAAACCCGTTGCCATAATTTTATGGTTACAGGGTAGCTGCGTGCACCGCATAAAATTACAAAATAATCGAAAGGGATTTGCAATTCAAAATGGAATCAAAATTATAATTATAATCATGGCGATTTGTGGGCTCATCGCAACCGTTCTGTGTGCATGCAGTGTGCTCATGTGGCGCCCTCTGGCGGCAACAACAATAAAGCCCCGCTTTTGACTCTACGAAGACGCTAATTAGCCTTCTCTTCGCACTTCCTGTCGTTAAATTCGTCGAAATATTTCTATTGGCCATTGAAATACAATTAAAGACCATAAAAAATGTGAAAAATACAACGAACTGGCGCTAAAGGTCTTTGATTTCTCACACCTTTAACGGGTGTGCCGACAATTCTATGCGAAAGATGTGTGAACATTTGGTGTGAGCTTGTAAAAGAGCTGAGAATGGTGAGTGAGTGAGATAGATAGAGAGAAAGAGATGAATGCACTCGCGAACCCTTTGGGAAAAGATTATCTGCTGACAAAAAGAACCATTAATGCTTGTCTGGCATCTATTCGTATAGAATAGAGAACCCCAAAGAAAAAAAAAAAAAAAAAGAGAATTCCATATTGACCCCGACGTGATTTGAACACGCAACCTTCTGATCTGGAGTCAGACGCGCTACCGTTGCGCCACGGAGTCGGTTGAAAACATGCGCCGCAATTTGTCAACTTGAGCTACAAACGAAGGGAAATCTATTAATAGATATTGAGCTGAATCGTAGAGCATTTGCTTATACTATATATTATCACCGACGGGAACGTGCATATATAAATTAATTTTAGAATGAGGAAATTCTTGATAAGAATGAAGATTATTTAAACGTCATAAATAAGTTTTGTTATCTTGAATTCAAGTGTTTAAAAAATTAGAGACTACTAAATTAAATTCATTCATTTATATTATGTAAAAAGTGATTAGTAGAAAAGGAACAAATATTATTATTATTATTATTATATTATATTATATATAAATACTTTGCTTTCTATATATTTCAATCTATTTATAAACTGAGAGACTTTTAGTGTTGTAAACTAAAAATTCAAGTGCAAGAAATGGCTGCACATATCGAATATCTTTATGATTCCAGCGTCGCATGAAGTTCATGAGCAATATTAATGCTCGTTCCAAAGGGGCTATAATCAAAGAATCTTAAATCTGTTGAAAACGGAAAATCGAATAAGTTGGGAACCCTTGGAAAATTCCCTATGCATGTAAGTACTTCTAACGATTACACTTTTTATGTCCCACTTCTTCAGCTTTACGACACACAGAGGGCACCTCTTTGCATACCAAAACGGGGCACGCGGAGCTCCACAATATCATTTAACGACACTTGCCACAAACACTGCAGTGGAACACAATTTGTGCATTTTTGTTAAATGATTTCTTGGTCATATCTAAATCTAATAAGTGAAACGTATGTATACGATATGGATATAAATACACGATATTTTTAATTTCTTTTCAGACGAAAAGTGGCCATAAAAGTCAAGGAGCAGCCATAAAGCAGACCAATCCCTCGAAAACGGAATCCGCCCCCTGCCCCAGGCTGTACTGTTGTGGCCAAAAGGTGTGAATTTCTCCGGGCGCTCTCCGAGCATTCTCCGATTAATATGACTCACGACTCACGCAACAGACGACAAGGCAATGAAAACCAAAATGAAAATGAAAACGAAAATGAGAAGCCAAAGAAATGGATAATAAAATTATAAAATGAAATGTTTTGTTCCATCTTTATGATACCAAGTAGAGAGTGCTTGCTATTGTTGTTGTTGTTGCTGCCCCCTAACAGTTTGTTTTTTATGACAATCTTCAAGTTTCTTTCGTACTCTTGTTTTATGCGCGTGTCCTTTGCGGATGCGTGAGTTGGGAATGAAAACGCCAAAGTTTTTATGCGCCTCCATTAATCAGACAGCTGTCGTACAGTTGTTGCTGGCAAAATATTTGCTGGCCGATTGTTAATCGTGAGAGTTATCGATAAGCGCAAGCGCAACGTCTCGCGGCTCTTCAAAGGCAACGCCACTTGAGATCGCATCGCGCTCTCGGCATGTGGCACACATGTGATTGAGAGACGAGCCGAGGCAAGTGAGACGAGCCGAGGCAGCCTAATGAAGCCATTAGCAGCGCCTTATCTGCTCGACCAGGATACCGACAGGCATCCTTGGCGAACCTAAAAAAAGGTCTGCCAATGTCAGTCTGTCCGTCCGACTGTCGGTCCCGTCTGCCTGCTTTGTTTGGCAGCATTTTTGGGCAACTAATACGCCTAAATTAGATCGAGATCAGCTCGGGGCCACATAATAATAGTCGAGCAGCAGTCGATGTGGCAGCTGTTCTTCCGCCGAACTGAGCAGCAACAGGATTCGGTATAACTCACAGACCTCAAGCCCCTTCCCCTTCTCCTTATCCTTCGCCCGCACCCTGAGCACTCGACTACTGACTTTGTGGGCAGGCAAGCATTAAGCATTTGCTCTAAGACATTCGTTCGATATCTTCATCGGGAATGCTTGACCGCTGCGAGTCCGTCGCTGTTTGCCAAACTCAAATCGTGATAGCACCTGATGCAGTTGCTCATTAGGCAATTATCAGGCGGTAATTTCGAGCTGGCCAATTTCAGAAGAATGCCCAATGTTTTAAGGTAAGCGCAGAGTAGGTAGTTGAGGTAGTTGCTTCGCATGCTGGCAAATATCGTGGGAATATTGAAAGATGGAGGGGTTTTGCATACAAAAATCTCATATGGGGGTATATACATGAGAATATCAAAGATATCTATCCAGGTTGAATGAAAAATATATCCCAGTCTACTCTAAGATCTAACATACAATTATTAAACATGTGAAACATCAGAAACATTTCTCTAGTTCTCCTCTACAGCTTGCTTTGAAGAGTTGAACAGAGAAGAACTTTCACTGCATTGTATTAGTCTTTCTCATCCCCAGCAGATGCAGCAGGCAGGCATGCAGGATCCCTCCTGCTGGCCCATCAATAAGCCCAGGCGAAAGCTGTCTCCATTTCGCACACGCACATAAATTGTGGAAGAGAAAAACTAAAACTATATACGAGTACTATATATATTTCGCATCCTGCGCGTTACAAATATTGCAGCACTTGAACACAACTGCTGCATCTAATGTGCAACTGCTGCAGGTTTAGCTGCTACTGTTGCCCCACTTTGCGTTCTGTGTGTGTGTGTGTGTGTGTGTTTTTTCTTCAAGGCAACCCAAAACAGTTACCAGGCAAGTGCAGCAACAAGCGTCGCCTAAGCTGCACCCAAAGCTCCCACTCAGCCACCTTCCTCATGTACATTCCCCCTCCCCTCCCTTCTTGTTGCCCCCTGCCGTTCGTCATCTCCTCTATGTTTTATTGCTTCCGCGCACTTTCGCCGTCAGCACAGTCCGCAGTCGTTGGCACGCCCACAGCGCCCACAGAGAGGGACTAAGACCAGCAGCTCGCAGTTGCATATGTGAGCAAGTTGCCACTGCGTTTAGCACTTGCTAAAGGGGGGCGCGGGTGGAGGCGTGTGTGGCAGAGCATCCGCTTAAGCGGAAGCTGCCAGCCTTGTTGTCGTTGTCTCTGTTCGCTGTTGCCACATTTTGGCGGTTGCTGCGAATGGTTTCCTGTCACATGCGTTGGCGTAAAGCAGCAGCAGCGGCAGCAGCACACATGCCCAGCTATCAAGCCCCTCCACGCCCCCGCCCTTGTCCCCTTAAAGCAACAGGAGCTGCTGCTGCGCATCCTGCAGGATACGCGCTGGCAACTGTTCACTTTCGCTGCCACTTTTTTCCCATCTCTGTCGGCAGTTGTTGCTGTTGCTGCTGCTGCTGCCGTTGTCATTAAACTTTAACCGTGGCATCTGTCACGGCAACTAGGAGACACTCAGTGCAGGAGCCAGCAGCCAGGAGCTTCCTTAAAGCCTGCTAAATTGTAATTGCCCAGAATGTGCCGGAGAACTGCAGCAAAAAGTGGAGCAAATGCGGTCGCCGGTCGCCGTTCGCTGTGGCAAGTGGCAAGTGGCGGCGTTTTTATTGCCGCCACTGTTGTTGCACTGGCTGGCCGCAGTTTCCATATATCAAGAATTAATTAGCGTAATGCAGTGCACAGTCTGTGAGTGCGTTTGTCTGTGTGTTGCATGCCTCAACTGCGGACACTTGCCTCCGGTTTTTATCCTTTTTTCGCCAAGTGATCGTGAAAAGCATTTGCTGGTTTTCCCACTTTTTCCCGCATCTTTTTAGCAGATGAAGAGCTAGAGGAAGAGGCATGTGAGGCGGAGACCAAAGCTTAGACCATTAAATATGCGTGGCCACCATTTGCATGATGATGTGGTCGCCGCAGTTCTGTGCCAGATTACGACAAACCCCAAACGAGAGCGAGAAAGTGTTGCAGAAAGTACGGAAAAGCGGTTTGCGCGCTAATGAAGGCGATGGAGTGTATAACTTAACTACAATGATATGACTACTTTTAACTGAAATTTCTTTAAACAGAAGCGCATCATAGCAGAATGTTTATGAATCAATTTAAGTTATTCGGGTTGATCAGGTTGAAAATTAGTTCGATATAATAAACTGATCTGCAATATGTATAGTTCACTTAGAGTAAAGTTTAGATTTGTTTAGAACATAGACAAAACATCGGAAAAAGCGCAATTATGTAAATCTGTAAGTAACACTCTCAAAATACAGACAGAATATTGAACAATTGTTAAAATATACATACAGTGTGTCAACTAATTCTTTGCAAAGGGAATAATACAACGAATATTATATTATATTATATTATAATTTTCTTCAAATTTGTATATGTACTTTATGTATGCTATCAATTAACATCATTTATAACTTATATTTATTCAATTATTTTATTTATTTATTAATTTATTATTTTATTTATTCACTCAGTTTTCGCTTCTTTTAATAGCCGATATTTGTAGCTCACTTGTTTTTATGCGATATTCATAAATTGATCAACACGTTTGAGAATTGATTAATGATTTCTCGAAATGTGGCGGCAGGTCGATATAATTAATTTGAGAAAAATTAATCGAGGCTAAGACGCCAAGGCGCATACACGCGAAATAAGAAATACAATCCAAAATAATGCAAACAAATTAATATTAAAATTAAATAATAAACGCCTAAAATTTAAAAAGTTTTATTGCTTTGTTTACAAAAAGCACTAGAAGATGGTTTAGCTAACTTGTAAATATTTTAAATACTTGGATACATACAAGCACATAATTAAACAAATAATTATTTTTTCTTCAAAGCTCTCAGCTCATTATAAGAGCTCAAGAGCATTTCCTAATGTACAAAGCTATTTCCATTATACAATCATCAGTTAAGTCCACTCATTGCGCAGTTAGCAGCTGCAACATCGTTTTTATCTGTCGAACACTATCAATACGAGTATGTCTGTCAAGAAGGAGGAGGAGACCAAGGGCTGATGCAATGGAAGGGGTACTCACAGTGCCTTGTAATTCAAAATCATCAGCACTCACTTTTCCACTTTTTGGACATGCCCGAAATGCGGAGTGCATTAATTAAATTTTCGCCAAATTAAAAGCAGCTTTTTCCACAACGAGATATGCGAACGC
The DNA here is from genome assembly GCA_018151435.1 of Zaprionus africanus. Lineage (NCBI taxonomy): Eukaryota > Metazoa > Arthropoda > Insecta > Diptera > Drosophilidae > Zaprionus > Zaprionus africanus. The sequence goes on from JAECXB010001625.1 coordinate 315,271, forward strand.
CCCGCGATGCCAGCGACAGGGGCAGGCAACGTGAGTACGAGTGATGAGATGCGGCAGAGGTGAAGGCGGAGGGAGGACAGCGGGACTGTGTTGTAGGGACTTTGCTTGAGGGCACATGTCAGGGGCTGGACACGGCGCCATTTTGTTGCCAGCTGCATGTGGCAGGCGACAACAGCAGAAACAGCAGCAGCGGCAGCGGCAACCAAGGTGAACCGCACAAGCGCAACAACAAATCAACAACAACAGCAGCGGCAGCAACAACAAAAAGCTGCGAATTGCAAGCGGAAGAGAAAACCAGAAAAGCCAAAAGTGTTCAACCAACAACGCACAGTGTGAAATTTTAATGCACAAATTGCTGTGTGTGTGCTCTTGGTGTATGGGTGTGTGTGTGTGTGAGTTGATGTGTGTTGCCCAACAGTCAACCAAGCAGCCAACCAGCAAACATCAACAACAACAATGCAACGCAACGCAAAACGTCAAAAGCAAAAACTTTTGTTGTCAGTCGGCAGCAACAACAATTGCAGCTCGAGGCCAGCAGCGGCAACAGCCCAGCAACAACAACAGTTGCACAAACCACAACAACAACAACTAGCCACATTCATTGGCGGCGCAAAGTTTTCACCTGTCGCCGAGTCAACGCGCTGATTGCACCCGCCGCGCCTTGCGTCTTCTGATTGCTGCCATTTGCTGACGATCCTCCATGTTGCAAGGGTTATCTACTGCATATGTATGGATGTGTGTGTGTGTGTGTGTGCGTGCCACAGCCAGTCAATCGCTGGCTAGAGGAGACCCACTCGAGTAGTTGGTAGCCAGCGAAGCGTTCAACGCGCGCGTTCCGCCAACTCGTTTGCCATTTTTCCCCTTTTGCTTAGCCATAAAACTATTCGCACTCCTCTTGCCACAAGTGTGAATGAGTGTGAATATTGCTGGCAGTGTGAGTGCACTCACAGCGTTTGCCCTTAGGCGCCCACAAGTTTTTTTTTCTTCCCTTTCTGCCATTTCGTTGTTTGTTTATGGCATTCATTTAGCGCATTCCCGAGGAGTTAGTACCCCTTTTGTTATTATTGCATTGTTTAAGTAGGCAGCAAAGTTTTATGGCCCAAACACACGCCATCTTGGCCGAGGCACAGTATGAGCATGGGGTGGGGGAAGGGGTACGACGAGGTGCTAAAGAAGACAGGCAAACTCCACCCTGGGAACAACTTGCTCCGAGAAGGGTCCTCAGGGTCAGTTGGGCTTGTCAATGGATGCGTGCTTGAATATTGTACAAATTATATGTTAATTTACTCGAGTTTGAATATATTTAAAATACGCTAAAAAAAAAGAGATAAATTCTGTATAAAATAAACCTATTTATTGTATTCATACTTTCGTTTCTAATTCGTAGTGTATACATCTGTTCAAATTATTTCTTTATAATCGAAATATCTGCGAATAAAGTACATTAAACTCATTGAGACAATGAGAAATAATTACTCGCGAATTACTCTAATTACCTGTTATATTTAATTGCCATACACAGTCTATATTTACTTTACTATATTATTTTATTTTTTATTACATAATTCAATACATAAAGTACCATCAAAAGTATGTTGTAACTGTCAGATCAGCTCCATTGATTGCAGCTAATTGTATCTTCTGGTCTTATCTTCTCATTCCCCATCCATAATTTCCTCTGGATTGCGTAACATTTTCACCAACTTATGCAAGGGGGTATCTGGCACTTGTTCGCACTGATTTCACTGTGCCATATCTTGTGCCGATCTCTGGCACTATCCCCACTCGATCTCTGAGCAATTTTATTGTTCAGCCCTGCGGTGCTTTTGTCCCCTCTTCTGCTTCCTCTTCCTCCACCCCCCACACCTGTGTCTGTTTCTCATGTTCGGCACTAGTTCGCACAGCGTGTTCCGCTCTTTTGCTGTGCAGTGTTTTGCCTACTGCTGTTGTCGTTGTTGTTGTTAATTGTTTGTTTTTGCACCGACAGTCGAGTTGGCCTCGCCCACTTCCTGTTTATGTTAATTTCAGGCAAGCCGGACAAAAAGTAGCGAGACACATTTGCTGAATAAGCGCAAAGTTGCGCAGAGTGTGCAAGGCATAAATCTTGCTCTGATCTGACTGCGGGAAAACCTCAATTCGGCCGCACAGTGTTGTGTTGATGGAAAGTGTTGCAAGTGCTGCAAGTGGAATGTTTGAAATTCCAGGGCGAAAAATGATTGGCACGCAGCCTGTGCTAAAAGGTGTTCTCGTCCATTACGTGCAGTTCGCTGCATTTTAATGATGTGCCAGGCCGCAATATAATTTCAATTTTGCATCTTTCAGCTGAAAACTGAAACTGAAAACTGGAAATTGATTGCAGCAGCAGCAGCAGCAGGCAACACGCAATGCACAGCAACAATTGCAATTGGTTTAATGAGCTCAAAAATGCGCACAACAATGAAGCTTCACCACGGACAAAAGATGCAATTTTCAGGCACCTCCCCGCCCCCATTGCCCTTCTCCCTCTCCCTTCACTTCATCCTCTTTGGCGGGCAACTGCATTCGCTGTAATTAAATGCAATTTTATTGCCAAGATCAAACGCGCAAGGGCAGCGCACAGCAAATGGCCGACAATGGCGACTAGGTGGGCCATAAAGCGGGCCGAGCCGCCGCGCCACCGGATAGAGCCAAGTCCAAGTGTTGAGATGTGGCGCTGCTAACTTGATTTATGCCGCGCACTGTTGCCGTCGCCGCCCCCGGGCGGCCGGAGCTCGTACTTCCGTTCGAGCCCCCTAGCCCCGTCAAGAAAACAATGACTGCGTAATTAATTTCAAAGTAAACAATTTATCAAGTGCCTGGTGGTTGCCCAGGCAACCCACCAACCCACCAAGCCAGCGAGCCAACCAGCGATGAGGCGAGATCCGACCGACAACTGACAACTGCGGAAAGCGCTTCAAGTGGCCAGCGCCATTGCCAGCCAGTGTTGGCAAATGTGCCGTAAAGTGCAGCCCTGGGACTTGGAAAGTTCACTGCTCAAGTGCGGCGAATGCGATTGAGCTTGTAGATGGAGAAGGGAAGTAGCAAAGCGAAATGTAATAGTTTTAGGGAATTAACAACGGGTATTATTATTATATTGTAATGAGAATGAAACTGAAATTTAACGAAATATTTAAAATTTAATATAGCTTTAGTCATAGGACATGCATATTGACTCCAAAATTGGTAGTCTTGGTTATACCAGGACAGATGAATAGACGCGCATCGACTTCGTTATTTATTCTTAAATATCTCTGTAAGTTAAACTTTTAAAATAAAGAAGCTTAGTGTTTCTAGCTTAAAATAAATAACAAGCAAACTGACAAATACCTAATCAGCTTTCGAACTAAATTTCTACTCGAATTGCAACAAGTTTTCTTACAATTTCTTTAAATACTCAATGTGAAGATGCAAAACTAAAGACTTATTTGGCTTGACCGCAATTTACAGTTGCTCTTGATGTGAAATTGTAATACTCAATTTCCACTTGAGGAAACTTAATTGGAAATGTAAATAAAACCAAAGAAAATACACGAAATAAACCTGCAGCAGTTGACTAAAAAATACTGAAAATGCTATTCAAAATTCCCTCCCGCTATCCTCCTAGAAATTGCACCCAGTCGGAGTTAAAGCAATTTGCTAAGGATTCCTTTCTTTTCGATTGCAGTCATTGGTCAGTTTTAAGAGCTAATTAGGAGAAACTTTCGAATTTCGCATAAAGTATCTTCTCAGTTCTAAATTGGCCCTTTGGGCCATAAGCAGATTATCGGCATCCAAGTAGGAATAATTAAGAGTGCCGGAAAATGGAAAATGGGAAAACTCGTTTGCATCTCGCAGTTTGCCAAGCACTTTGCCAAAAATGCATTTAGCATTTGCGCAAGAAATTTTATTAAAATGGGCTACGTGCTCAACAGCATGATATAATAAGGGAGATGGGTAGGGGACGGGGGTTGAGGGGGTGATTGCTACAAGTGCAATTCGAAAGAGATTACAATCATTTGATTACTCTCGGCAAATGCTTAAGTAGTTAAGCGGCACAAAAGTTTTGCAAAGAGTCATAAATTCAATGTAGATAATGATGCTTATGAGTAGCATCAAGATTTCACGCACTCATGAATCATGGCCAAGTGAATCATTGGCCAAACAAATGAATGGATGAGTGAATGGGTGAATCTTGACCTGCTAAAGTGAAACTCAAACGAAACCGCTGCGATGCATCGCAAGTTTCTCTCCCTTTGACAGTTTCATAAATTAAGACATTCAACAATAAACAAATGGCGCAGATACAACAGAAAGTGCACGTGTATTGTGCAGAAGAACAAGGCAGACAGAGAGGGAGAGTGCGAGAGAGAGAGTGAGCAGGATAGAGGAGGAGAGATGGAGTGATGAAGGCAGGCAGCGGGAGCAGGCAGGCAGCTTCAAAGAGTTTGTCAAGCGGCAAAGTCTGTCGCTAATTATGCGATTCAAAGAGGCACCTCCTCTCCCCCTCTGCACTTCCCTGTCCCCCTCTCCCGCATGCTCGTAAAAACTCGTCGTCAGTTCTTTTCCCGCATTGCCGCGACTGTCTACGGCAATTGCGTTACACAAAGGCGAAAAGCGAATGCCAAAAAGCCAAAAGCGACGGGCCGAATGACATGTGAAAATATGCAAATGCAAAATATCAAAAGTGAATGAATTGAGTTGAGTCTGGTCTACGGGTCTGTCTGGGCTACGGCCCGCAGGCGTATCAGGGGGTCTCCCTGTGCTGCAGTGAGAGAGGGGGGTAGATTGGTGTTACCGCAACTGCACTTCCCCCTCATTAAATATAATGGAGCAGACACAAGACGAGAGTTGTCAAGCACAGCGTGCTTTAATTATGATGTCGAAATTCGCATTAATTGCCAGTGAAAAGCGAGTACGACAGACGTCGGAAACTCCCTACTTAAATATACCCTGTGAATGTCTGAATGCTCAAAGCGGTACATTGTTGCATAAGACAAAGTTGCGCTCGCATACATTTGAGTGTGAAGCTGATATGGGAAGTGACAGTTTCATGTTCTTCAATATACCCTGTAGCTGTAAGGGGTGTAATAAATAATTTAAAATTATTATTGCTAATGTAAATCGTTTAAGATGAAATTAAAATACTCGTTATCTTAATCTTGTGAAACTTTATTAACCTAAAGGGTTCATTTTGCAGATCTCTTCATTATTTTACTGAATATATATATTTCACAATTGAATATTATCTTATGATAGGTTTTATAAAGTAAAATTTAAATTACAAACATATACCAATTTCAAGGGCCTACACAGCTTAGGTCAAATTGAGTTTAAATTTCCTTTAGGTTAAGCTCTTAATACTCCATCGGTACCGTACAAAGTATCTGTAAGTCCCTTAGTAACCTAAGCATATTTAAAGAGTATCTTACTTCACTATTTGTATATATTTTATATAGGTAAAGTAGTATATAATGCATTCACATTCACATCTTCTGCTTCTTTTCCCTACAGGGTATTCTACAAGTCCACCATTGCCCTCGTGCAGTTGTCTTGCAGCAAGCGACAGCAGTTTATGCAATTTTGACAAGCGTTTTAAGAGTGCGCCCAACCGTCGACAGTTGTCAACTGTTATTGTTGAGTCGCCGACTTGATTTCAGTCGGGGATTACGACTCCGATAATCGCCCGTTGCCAGTTTCCCGTTGCCAGTTGCCAGTCGCCTGTTGCCGGTTGGGGGATGTCAAGCGGGTCGTCTGGCAATGCGTCTTAATGCGTTCGGACGTCGCAGCACTTAATTATTTGCAAATGTGGCAAACGGCGAGTTAAAAGCGGCCAATTGCTGTCAGCGAAAGTTCAAAGGAAACTGCAGTGGAGCAGGAGGGAGGGGGAAAAGGATAATGCATAGTTGACGAACGGAAAGGAGGCTTAAATTAATTAACTTTTGCTAATTATAAATTCAATTGGAAATTATCAGCATTTTGCTTTAACAAACCTGGTGTGTTATCTAATAAAGGAAGCTCTCCAACTTCTCCAAGCTGCTGTCTTGTCAACAACAGCAACAACAACAATAATTAAGTGGCATCATTGCAAATGGGTTGCCAATCAGCCAAGCTGGAAGACGTGGCAAGGCCAGTCAGAGACAGCTGGCGGTCAGTAAACTGATTTGATTTATGTTTAAGCTTTTATTAAAATTTCACCCAGCACCTCGTGTCCCCTTTCCTTGACTGATTAACAGCAACAGCAGCAGGAGCAGCAGGAGGAGGGGCAGGATCAGGAACGCGTGCGTGACGCCAAACAAAGCGAGATGAAGATTTGCTAGATTGAAGCTTGATTCCGTTTGGTTGGAGCTCCTTTAATTAAAATAGACAAATGGCGCACGATTGGGCACTCGCTGGCTTGCTGAATGGATTCTCCACCCCCTGACTATCCCTATCAGTCTTCCTCACAGCCCGTGGTTCCTGGCTAACGCAGCTGTGCGCCTAATTTATGAAAAATTCACAAAACGAACTTATCAATCATAATGCTAGCCCGCGCGCGCGTCATCTCCAGCCCCAGCTCCCTTTTGTATGCCCCACGGTGTGGCTACATTGTTGCAGACTGTCAGCATTTTTGGCAGTCCGAGCACGTGCCACGCTGCCGGCCAAGAGCTGCTCAAAGGAAAAATTCAATAGAAAAATTGCAGAAACGCTGAAGACGACGAGTTGCATTCGCTGCTTGCCGCTCGCTGCTGCAACGGCGCGTTGCAGTTGCTGCTGCACTTGCCAAACATTCGGCAACTTGCCTCGTTTATTGTAATTGTGAAGTGCCCCATTCGAGGAGGTGGCCAGCAGGCGCCGACGGATGTCGACATACTCCACAGTGCAAGTGGACCCCATCGCGTCCCCTGATGAAGTTGTTGATAATGCGGCGGATGCTTTACTTTAGCCAATTTGGCTGCCAGCCGCTCAGCAGTGACACGCTGTACGTGACCTGTTGGCCAAGTGCCCAGAGAGGAAGTGACAGAGAGACAGAGAGAAAACAAGGCGAGAAGAGGGAGAGATTTGGAGAAGAAGATAAAAGCGCTGATCAGCTCTTTAAGCTGGCAGCTGGCACATCATTTATCAGTCTGGCAAGCTTGTCAGAGCTGACCAGGGCTTAAAGATGATTGCTCAGTTTTCGAATATTAATAGCCCCGACATAATTCGAGAAATATGCAGAGTAAGTAGGTGAGTGTAAGGGGAATGTTCTTACCCAGCATAAAGAATTTTAATAAGATTTTATGTATTTTAGATACTCATTCAAGTATATTTTATGAATTGAACTATTTAAAGTGAATTATAAAAGCAGAAAGCAGTCAATCAGGAACGCATTTTCGATAGAAGTACATTGGAGATATTTAACTGATTGCACAAGCTATGCCAAAAGTATAACATGTGAAATTTTTCTAGTCGAGGAATCATTATTAAGGAGCATCTCCGTGAGTATATTAATATTATCACAATTTCTAAACTTTGTTCTTCACTTTTTCCGAAATGTTTTCAGATGCAACCTGTTTAATTAATATAAATAAACTAAAAAATATTATTTGTGTAAAATATATAAATTTAAAAGATAGGTTAAAAGTACTTTTTATACATTTATATTAAATTTTATTTATTAATTTTACCTATCCCAAGAACATTACATAAAAGCTAAACCAATTAAAACCCTTCATAAATATTCCACTCAGCGATCGCCAACAGCACAATTAGTCATGTTCAGAAATTTCTGCAACAAATTCAATTTCCAATGAAAAAACCTAGAAAGAAATTGAAAAAAAAAAAAAATTGAAAAACGAAAATAATGGAAAAGAGTCTCTCTGCAAAAATGAAATATCAAAGACTCGAAAGACACGCGACCACAAGAATTTGCTGTTGGCTAAGCAGACCAGAGCAGCGCAGAAAGATGACGACAAAGCAGCCGAATGAAAATTTCTAAGAAATTTTAATTATTCAACATTTTTAACGCCAGGCAAATGTTGGAGGAGCCCAAAAGCCAAAGTGAAAACCGACGGCAAACTAATTAAAGACGCGTCCACCTACAAGACAGAGGCCTGTCGCGACGGCAGCCGCCACTGCCGAGTCGAGGAGCCTTCCGAGCTGACGAGCAATTGGAAAAATCATACAAAGTTATATAGTCATCAAGTGTACATCAATCATAGGCCGCAAGAAGTCGCAGTTGGAGACGGAGATGGAGATGGAGATGGAGACGGAGTTGTGGCTGACGTTGCTTTGTCTGCTGTGTATGGAACGGGGAATGCGGGCACACAACCAAAACAACCGCAGGAAAAGCGTGAAAAATTGTCGGCCATGACGCATCCCCACAACAAAACAACAACAACAACAAATGCATCTTCACATTGCTAAATTTGGGGCCACAAACCAAGCTCGCTGCCTGAGCAGCCAGGCTCCATGTGTAGGCATTTTGCCGATAATTAGCGGCCCTGGAGTACGAGGACTTTGCGCCCTAATTGATAAACGTGCCGGCAGCAAGAGCTACAGTTCCAGTTCCACTTGCAGTAGCTAGTGACTGCCTCCTTCTCGGTCCCATTGCCAGTCCCTGGCACAGTCACAGTTCTGACAAGCCTCTGTGCCGCCGTCTGTGCGGCTTGTCTAGCGCCGAGTTGCCTTCTCTCTACTCTTCCTTCTCCGCCCGAGTCCGTGAAGCGCTCCCCTGTGCGCTCTGGCGTAAAAATTATCTTAATGGACAATTTAAGAATCACTCATTGTGAATTATGCGGCGCATTTAGTTGCCGAGTAGTCGAAGTTCTTGGGATCTGGCAAATGGGCTAAAGAATGTCTGCAGTTTCGAAAGTTCTCTCATGCTCTATTCTGGTGCGGGTATCAAGCTACGCTGAACTACTTGAGGCTCACACTGCTAAGTACTTATACGATAATTCTATTTTGTTTTTTTTTGTCATTAACTTATGCTAAGATATTTTTAAGCAACTATATACAATATTTAAGCAAGCAAACACAAGAAAGAAATGTCCTGAACTTATAATGAAACCATTTGCAATGATGAGAACGAGTAATGAATGCACTAATAAAATGCTGTTGAGTTTATGTTCCTTCGTCATAGTGTATTTCCCTATCACCTATATTTTCACTTTCTACTCTTCCTTTCTTTGTTTCTTCAGCTTTGTTCACTTTTTGTAGCCTATAAACATTGCAACAGTTTTGAGTTTGTAAATGTTTTGGAAAATCTTCCATAAGCAAATGAAATGCTTTATACGTCGAGGTGCTCCCATATCGTTCGTCCGTGGGGGCCATGTGTGGCAGCACTCGGCAGGCCCAGAGGGAATTCTTCTGCTCCGTCTCATCACTCAAAGCGACTACAGCCGCTAAAAACAATCAACGGCCACATGATTCTCCTCACAGGTCTTCCAAGGCAGTGAAACTATGCGAAATTATGTTACGAATGAGGCACGTTATGTCTGTCCGTCTCTCTGTCTGCCTGTCTGTCTGTCCGTCTGCCATGTCTGCTGTCTGTTCTGGGCGAGCATTCGCTTCATTCTAATGACTTTAATGAAATTTTTAATTCCCAGCAACGTGAATTTATTGTTCTCGGTCTAAAATTGTGCACTCTGCGGCAGTTGCATGGTTGCATGTTGTGTGGCCACTCAAAAATAAACACCCGAGTCGAGTCAAGTCGCCTCGAGGCGAGTCGAGTCGCTTGAAGTGTTGTGAAGTGCACTGAAGTGGGTTGGGCAGCCAGTTCAACTGGTAGCAGCTCTGGTTCGCTTCGTTTTCAACTGCCAGCTCTGGCCAGCTTCAGGCAGGGAGGGAAGGAGGGGGGCAATCCAAATGCAGATTAATCAAGCGCTCAACTTGCTGCTCACTGAGTTTACCTAGCCCCTGTTTATGAATTTGGCCTCTGTCTGTGCTGCTGGCCCGGTTCGCACTTCCCTGTTTCTCACTCCACCTTCTCCCCTCTCCCCATCTCTCTCTTTTAGTGGATCTCCTGGCTGCTAGAGCTACTGTCTGCTGCCACTTCGCCAGCTGATTAATGTCTTACATGCGACGTTTTAATACCAATTTTTTATGCATATTCCAAAACGAATAAAACGGCAAGTTAAGTGAAAAAGTTGTAGTCACCGCAGCCGTGACATTTCCTGTGCGTGCGTGCGGCAACTACAGTGGGCACCCGCTAAAATGAGAGCTTTATACCATAAGAAGGCAGTCAAGAAGGAAGTTAAAGGAATACGTCTTTCTTAAAATTTGTATAGTTTAACACTTATTTGTATGAACTTAAGAAGAATTTAAACCATCAAAGTTATGTTTGTCATATGAATTATGTGTATATAAGATTCATTCTTAGCTCTATTCATTTTGATCTCTATCTTCTTTCTCTCATCAATTCTTTTTTAGCCAGTGCCCACTGTGGACGCTTAAGCGCCCCGCGAACAAGTCACAAATATTCACAATGTTTGTTGCCGCACGCCGGGGATCGAAAGGTGTTAATGCCAAAAACCTGCACAAGATTTGTACACAGCTAATTTCAGCATATTTACAAAGACAAAGTAGACAACGGACTGACAATCCCCGAGCCCGACCCCATGCACCATGGCAAGGCATATCCGAATTGCCCGATGAGCAATTGCAGATAAGTTCGAAGCAGGTTATAATTAAAAAGAAATTTGTCCAGTGTAGAACATGTTATTACTCGTACTTATAGCCTTATCTGTACAGGAGCATTTGATGGCTCGTCCCAGGTGATTTGTCTGCCGGGCCAAGTGCATCCTGTTCTAATTAGAGCGTAGAGCGGCGGCGCCCTTGCAAATGACTTAATAATCGAGCAGTTTGTTCCCCTTTCTTCGTTGGATAAGCGCATTAACTGCCTTCGAGAGTGTGTTATATCATTGTGTTAAATTAACCAGTTCACATTTCTTCTTTACTACCTGTTTCTCTCACTCTTTCTCTGTGGCTCGTTGCGTTTGGTTGCCAATTAGCGGCAACACTTTGTGCCCCAAAATGATGGTCGAGGTGTCATTCGAGGCACCTTTCTGATGACTGGCCATGATTGAAAGCGGCCAGGGATCACAGAGCCGCGTCTAATGAGGCATCTTGTTCATTACAATGATAACGTTCTGTCGTATATCACTTCCGATTTAGTAAAGAAAATTGGCTACCTGATTAACAGGCAGCATCTTTCTTATTAAATGGAGAAGGTAAAGAAATGCGGAGTAAGAAGTTTAAAAAAGAGGTTACATAAGGTTAACAATGCTAAGATATGTTTTCTTTACATTGTGTGTACAATTCTGTACTGAATGTTCTTATATAATATTAACAAGACCATTCATTCTAGAAAACATAAATCAGTACTCTATTCATATTATAATTGAAAATATATACCAGAAAAGGATAAATTGCAGTAACGAACCTGTTTGTGTTTTGCAGAGTATCCCTGTAAATTTACCGACTCTTCAAGGCATTCACCCCAGAAAGAAGAAGCTCTGTAAGCATTCTTTATGAATCATCCCGCTGTTTTTTTTTTTGCACAATCCTTGATAAACTCAATTAAAATCTAATTAAATTCTACCGGCATTTTATTCAATTTTCTCCCCAACTCGCGTGGCTTCTCTCTCCTTCACACACACACTGACACACGTGCTCGTCTGTGTTAAGCATCGTGTAAACAGGCACTCATAATGGCGCTCTGCACAACAATTATTAAAAGCAGAAGCAGCGACAACAACAGCGACAACAACAACTCAGCCTGCATATCATCGACGAGCACTCAATGTCAGCTGCAAAACAAGCAATGACAACAGGGCACACGGCCACGCCCACACCGCCCACCCATACACACAGCCCAAATACGCCCACACACCCAGCAGACACACTCGAGCAAACTCGAGACAACAACAACAGCAACAACAATGCTGGGAGATAGGCAAATCCAAAAACGCCCCATCGCAAAATGAAGAAAAAACGAAAACGAAAAACTGAAGAAAAACTTTACAAACTCAATTTTCACTTTTGACAAGGCAGCAGGCACCGCCCACTTTTCCAACATCCACAATTTTCTCATATTTAAGAAAAATATTTGTTTATATGTTGATAAATTTACGACTAGAGCTTCAGTCAACATTTTAGGGTAGTCGCAGGGTGTATGAGGCGACAGCACGTTGGGGAGGAGACGATGGTTTCTTGGTGGATGGAGTGTTTCCATTATCATCTCTAAGGAGGTGTCAGAAGCAGATGCAGCAACAGGGCGAGAACTGTCGACGCCGAGGACACACAGCCACACACCCACACACGTGAAATATTTATAAGTTGTTGAATTTTCATTTTCATTTTCGTTTTCATTTCAATTTCCACAAATTTTCATTGTCTGAAGACAAGCGAATTGTCAATTGCCAGGTGAGATTAGCATAGCACGAGCCCAGGGAGCATCTGCTCCAATCTGGGGTGCACAAGGTGTCAGCTCTGGTTCTAGCTCAAGAGTTCTTAAATGCGATTACGTCTCTATTCCGTCACTGTATGTTTGAGTGAGATATCATAAAAAGGGACTAGCATGCAAAAATACTAAAAGGCTTTTCCTTTCAGTTATGAAATGTTAAATTTATTAAAATTTAGAAGAATATTAAGTACTTAGGTCTTTACTTTGTATTTATTCCTTTAACGTAAATTCCACATGCAATTATAACAATTGTAGGGTATAGTTAAAATGATTAATCTTAATATTATGATAACTATAAAAATTAGAACCTAAAATGGCATCATTCATAATGTGATTATAATATCAACTTCACTTCATTTATTTTTAACCTTTCCAACCAAATTTTATAAATTTTAAAACTTGAAAACTTTGCAAAAAATATGACCAAAACTTTGGACACAAAATACCAGTTTATGTCGTATCAGTTTCCGGGAATGCTTTCCCTTCGCGTATGGAATCCAATTATTTCATAATAAAATCAAATGATTGCGCACTAAATCAACACTGTCATTTATAATATTCCGTGATTTTCCAATGATATTTTCACTTCGTGCGACTGTCAACAGTTTTGGTTATTTATGCGCACCTGACACGCCCACATAACATGAGTGTGAATGGTGTGAAGCAGTGTGTGAATGGCATTCGAAGTTAAAGAACACATGGCAACCCTGTCGACGATCACTTGCCCCAACGGGGGCGTGTCGGCAGGCGAAAAAAGAGTTGAAACATGGCGACGCCGCAATGGATGAGCAACTTTTTGGCTACCGCATTGGCTGCCAAACACAGAAGGGGCGTGGCATGCAGACCGATGTCGTTGACACAGTCGCGAGCATACACGATCGACACTGCAGCCAGACGAACCATTCCCCGATCTCAAGTGTCAGACTCGATTCGGTTGCATCACGTTTGAAGTGGGCCGCAGCGAGGCAACAGAAAAAGAAAATCGAATGGAGAATAGAAAAGTGGAAAAGAACTTTTGGCATTTTATTGAAGTTCAGCTATAAATAGGCGCATCATTTTGATGAATTGATGGCTCCCCAGTGAACCGAGCCAGTTCCAATGCACAGCGCTCGTTTTAGTTTTGATAGTTTTTCAAAATGTTTCGCATTGATTTTCATTGAGCATTTTCGTTTTCGCTTTTGTATTCTGCTTTTTCTTTCGCTTTTCTTTTCGTTTTCTTTTTTCTTTTCAACATTTTCGAAATGTTTTCAAGGATGCGATGCGAGGCGAAGCAAGATACCCATGCAGTGCGTTGCTGTTGTTGTTCTTGTTGTTGTTGCTGCTGTCGCTGTCGTCTGCGTCGCCTGGGCGAAATGTCGTCAAGTTAATTAAGTGATTTATGCGCCTTGAGGTCGCGCGTCTACTTAATTATCAAATAGTGTGGCATGCGGAGAATGTTTTGGGAATTATTTCGCTGCCGCCAAGATGCGAGAGATGCGAGAGATTCTCTCCTGGTGGACGTTCAGGGGGGTGCTATAAAATTGGTTTATAGCTCACGCTCGATATATTTCCAGTGGCTTATGGTAAAATTGGCTGTCAAATAGAAGCCCAACATATGCGACACTGCCGAAAGGGATTGGGCGTTGAGATTTACAGATGGAAAACAGATTTTCAATTGAACCGCAGACAGACGAGAAGAAGGAAAGGGAAGGGAAACAAAAGAAGAAGTTAATATTTTAAGCCTTGTTGTGTTTAAGATTTTAACTTATTATTTGTTTATTTTATTACAGTTTGAGTTGAGTTTATTCTTAGGTTTATTAGTTTAAAATTTTAAATTAATTAGAACTTTGATAGAAGTTTTACAATAGTTTATTAATTTTAAAAACCTTTTTTTTTGGCTTTTGTTTTGATTCTAAAATTTAATGATCTTCACTCTAGCATTTACATTTAACTTATTTTCATATATTAATCAAATATTAAATGGCTTAATAAGCTAGTTATTTAATAATGCTTTCGTATACTGTATTTTTTTTATTGCACTCTTTTTCATCTTCCCTTTCCTTTAACCATGCGAGGATATACTCACATATATGTATATTTAAATGCTGGTTCTTTTGAGGGGCACTGTATGCCCGCTGTCTGCTACTTTCAGCATTATCCCGCTGATTATGGGCCATGAGAAATGGCCAATAAGGGCAAGCGGAGTGTGTCCTTATGCGAAGTGGGAAGTAAGAAGAAGAAGGCCAAAGTGGACTCTGTAGAATGCTGCGGAATATTTGCATGCATTTATCGATATGCGTCATTTCGCTGGTTTTTAATAAATTTCGGATTTATGCAGAGTACGCCAGGATGCTGTCGGAAAAAGGGCCGGACCGGTCTGCCCGTGCTGGCCCTGTGTCCTGACCCGAAGCGCTTTCAATTAACGATGCTCGTAAATTTACTTTGGCTATAATATCGCAGCTGAGTCCAGTCCAAGGATATGGTCGGGCTTCATATGCTGTTTATTTAAAGCGGCACAGACAGACACACACAAACTCCACACATGCACATATAAATCGTGTATATATATGTATATTCATAATTTCGATGCGGACATTTTCATAAGGACAACCTCGGCGACGGAGAAGGCTTTAGTTGTGGCTTATAATTTATGGGGGACAGCCTGGAGGGGGGGACACCAGTTTGGGTTTCTTTCGGTGGCAGGTCCTGTCGTATCATTACCTATACGAAAATTGCGTTCTAATTACTTTAAGCTGGACCAGACGCACGTCCAGACGCCGACGACAAGAATGGACAAACATCTGAGAGAGGCCCCATCGCCCGCCGTGGGCGATTATTGCTGTTTGCGGACAGTCAGTAAGGGAAAGCTCGCTTCCGCCCGACTCCACCCTCTGTCTCTGTCTGGCCATCGTGATCCTTTGTAGTGTGCAGCCAGATTCGTCTATTAGCTGCAACGCAGATGCCGCAAGTCGTAGCAGAGCTGCAAACTAATTGCAATATGACGTTGCATCCTGTTGCTTGTCGCCGCTTGCTTGCTCCGTCGGTTTTGGGGTGCCTGCCCCGCCCTGCACTGCCTTGTGGTCAACATGGTTGCACTGCCTCTGCACTCTGTCATGTTTAACTCTTCCTTTGAAGGTGCGGCAGGCCACCAACGCCACGCCAGACATGGACACCGATGCAATGAGGAGAGAAGGAGCCACAGAGGGACAAAGGGACATCGGGACGGATTGAACGGCGTTTGACAAGCTGACAACATGGCAGTGCATGGCCAGCTCTCGTGACTGTGTGTCTTCCGTTTGTGACTTCCGTTTGTGACTGGGTGCCTCGTGCCATGGCCACATCCTGTGCATGTTTGTGCATGGCTCAGTGACAAGGACATGCCAAATTAAAATGCAATAAAAGCGTTAATGAATTTGTGCAGTGTTTAGGCGCCCCGTGCACGGCGCCTCACAATCCAAGCCAAGTTAATGAAGTGCTCAGCACAAAACACGGCCAAGAAAGCAGCCCTTGCACAGCACAATGAGGTTAAAGGGTTGCAAACAGGGGTTAAAACTCTTGTTGACGCCACGTCGCGCGCTGTTAACATGGCCAGAAAGTGCCGTTGATATTTCAATGTGTCGTCATTTCTGACATTGCTGACTAATTCCCATTGCTCTCCTCCTCCTCCACTGCGCTTACCAACACTGCGGAAAAAAAGCAGCTGTCAACATTGTCCTTCCTGCCAACTCCTGCGCGACAGCCCTGACAACCCTTTTCAGCCCCCGCCCCGGGCAGCGGTTCCACTTGCTGCCCAAAAGGTCAACGAGGGCCAAAAGAGTCTGAGGGACGTCGCCTAATTTAGTGGCGCACAATGTCGGGGATATTTAAAGCAAATGAGCGCACATTTATAATGACAACAAGGACAACAAGCGACAGCGGCAACAACAACAACAGCAACAACAACAATGGCAGCAAGGCTCACTCTTTGGGCATTTTTATAACTTCTCTTTCCGAACTTATCGCAATTTATATGACAGTGTCATTAGTTCGGTTTATGCGCCAGATGACAACAGAGCGAAGAAGAACCGAATGATAAATATCCTTTCGTATGCAAAGTAGGAAGAAAAATCTTTGAAAATACATATAATTTTAATTCTCCTTGCTGAAAATTAGGTTTACAGATCCAAGGGTTATTATTGATATGTTAAAATTTTCATTCACTTTAAATCGATCAACAGCAGAGATGTTCATTACCTCACATCACTTTGCTGTGGCCTCATTTCTTGATAATGCCCCACAAATTATTTGCATTACCCGTCCAAAATATGTTCCATCGCGGATATATATGTATATTAATTACCGATGGGGTTGGGCGTGGGGGGTACTAGCCCAACATGACAAGAGAAAAACTCGCACAGCTGAATGAATTTTTATTTATTTATTTCCTTCTGCCTTGCGCTGTGCAAATTGAAAAGGGGAAAATGGAAAAAAAGACAGGATAAAAGCAACGGCAGCGGACATTTTTGGCAGGCGTTGCTGTAATGCATAATCAGGTTTCCGAATGACAACGGCGAGAATAATAACGGTCGCTAAAGTGGCACTGGAAAAAAGGACAAAATTTGGAAAGAAAAAAGAAACAAATAAAAAGAAAGGGGTTGAATTAAAATTTGGATTGAAGTATAACAGAATTGAAAGCAGACGATCTCGATCTCCATTTTGTTAAAATTCACGAGATCGTCTGCTTTCAATGCCTATAAAACGCAAACCAAAAACGCAGCTTTCAAATTTTAGTCAGCTGTTAATCGATAACTGCAGGAGCAGTGTTATTTAGAGCAGGTGCGCGGCAAATACAAAAATGGATTATCAAACGACCCTCGTATTTTGGGGTTGAGATCGTCTGCTTTCAATGCCTATAAAACGCAAACCAAAAACGCAGCTTTTCAAATTTTACAGTCAGCTGTTAATCGATAACTGCTGACAGGAGCAGTGTTGTATTTAGAGCAGGTGCGCGGCAAATACAAAAAGTCACGGACTTATCAAACGACCCTCGTATATGAGAAACAAAATTAACGCTTGCAACTTTTGCCCAATCAAATGAAACCGAGCACGTTGCTCATTGTTTTCTGTGGGTTTCTATATTTTATTTTAGCTTTTTAGTTAAGGAATATTATTATTATATATATATATATATATATATATAAATATAATTGTTATGTGAATAATGTAGGTAGGTTTAATAATACAGAACAGCGTATGCAGTAACGGAAATTAAAAGGAATCTTTGATGATAATTACTATGCTATCTTGTAAATTCTCTTTATCATAGAGATCTAAATTTGTTTATAGACAAGACTTAAACTGAACATACATCCTGTATATAAACACATAAGATCAAAATTGTAATTTAAAGCAATGATAAATATTTGATCAGGAATATGATAGAATTTCAATTAAGTTGCTCCCTCAGTTACCTTTCCACACAACCCCCAACGCTGTTCCACCTCGTCGACAGCTTCTCATTTGTCACGGAGCCGGCTCATTTCGAAAAATGCTTCAACAATCTGGCAATTACACACCTACCGCATAAAGCAGGGTTCGTTCTGCACACGTACAACTTGCCTGGAAGGGGGATGAACAACCCCAAGCAGGGGGTAAGCAGAGAATTGTCAATTATTAAACTTTGCATTGCAAATGAAAACATATGTTTAACAAGCGCACGAGCTACTCCCCCCTTCACCCCCCCAGGGCAGACACATTTGGATGCCTTCATATCCGTTTCCGGCTATCAGAGGCAGTTACCCCTCCTCAGACAGCGAAGGGTTGCCTCCCATATGGCATTGCACGTTGAAAATTAAATGTTTCGAAATGAAATTCCTCAATTGCAGTCGCCACACTCAGACGCCGCGTCCGACACTCTGACGGGGAGTGGGAGGATGGGGAACCAAAATGCGATAGACCTGAAAGCAATAAATCCTGTAGAGCAACAGTAGCAACCCTTGCGATCTGACTTCGCTCCGCTTCCCCTTTCCTTTACCGCCCCCTCTGCCAGTTGCTTCTCAAATTGCAATTAAACGTTTTACAAAACCGCGCTGACCGGTCGTCTGAGAACCCAACAGGCCTGCCAGCCACCGCCTGCCCCCGCCCACCCACTTGGGTGGACAAGCCCAATGTTAGCTAAACAAAAACAGCATGCGAGTCTGAGAGCTAACCCCCACTTGGACTGAGCTGGCCTGGACTGGTTAGCTCCTGGATCAGCCCAAAACTGCGCTGCATTCACACGGCCTTTCGACGATTTGACCAGCGTCGTCGTCGACTATTGCGTTATTTCCGCTTCCGTTGCCACAACGCTTAAGAGACGCCTCAACGAAGAGTTGGCAATGCTGCAAACCTTGTTCCCTTTCAGCTCCTACTCCTGCTCCCCCTCATTGATGCTGTGCTTAATTGCGTTTGTGTTTGCGTCCGCACAGTGAGCACATTTTTGCACGTGCTGCTTGGAATACCCACCGTACTGCCACCTCCCTTCCACCCCCAACTGCCAACCCTTGGCATATCACTAAACGACGCATTGTGCTGCCTGTCTGTCCTCCGTGTTCAATTTACAATTTTTCAGCCACGTGCGAGTTTCACATTTTCGCAATTCGCTGCGGTTGCGCCAGCGTTGCCACCCTGCGCAACAGGCACCTTCTGCCTCTCACTTTACCCCTCCCTCTGCCCTAACAACTAGTGCAAATAATTATAAACTTTGGCAACTTTTTTCATAATTTATTAATAACCAAGCACTCAAAATGCAATTAAATCTTGGTCAACTTGTGGCTCGAGTGTCGTTAGCTGTGTGCCGGCAACGCAACAGCTGGCGGCGTAAAGTGCCACCAAATTAAAATTCCAATGCAGCCCTGAAAGCTGTGGTGCTATGTGATATCCCCCAGTTTCCCCAGTTCCCTTGTACTGCAATCTGTGGTCCTCCGCAAGCACACGCATTAGGTAAGAACTGGAAAAGTGCATTTGAATTCGGATTTGGATTCAGTTTCGTATTCGGATTCAACGAGCGACGTGTGGTAAATGAATTCGGCCAATGTTCGTTCATTAGTTGGCCAGCACGAGCAGTGGGCGAGGGAGCTGGGTAGGAAGGGGAGTGAAGGCGCTACCAGCTGGCGACCTGATGACAAAGTGTGAGCAACACTTTGGGAGCACGTTCGCTACACTGGGAGAAAGTTTATACAGTGCATAAAGCAAAATGTTAGACAGGAGAATATATTTTGTTAGTTCAATAAATAAAGAATTCATTTTCTTATATGATAAAGAACAAAAGAGTTGTTTATTAGGATCAAATTATTTATGGTTTGTTCGATCCTCCGAAATACAAAATGCATTTGGTTCTTTTTATTTATTACATTAGTTTAAAATTGACATTATTAAAGAGTTGAAAATAAAATATAATGCTTTAGTTTACAAGACCTAAAGAACTTAGTGCACTTAATCTCTTATACCAATATTGAAATTTAAATTTATCTATTTACTAAAAAATCATTTATGGTCAGTCGACTGCTCAATGTTGAAACAATTCATAAAACTTAAGTTTACAAAAAATAAAAGAATTAATTAAAGTCGAACAATTTAAATAGAAGGAAACAAAAGAATTTACATCGCAAAAAAACGATATCACAAAAGAAAAAAATCGATTGTTAATTATATGTCATTAATTAATTGTTTGTCATTTTTGTCATAACCTTTAAAAAATATTGCTATTGAAATTGTGAATTTAAAGGCGCTTAAAAGATTTTACATAGTAGAATTGAATAGTATTTAAATTTTCATTCATTAAGTATACATTCTTTTGAAGCACTTCAGGTACTGATGTAATAGTCAAACCAACACCTGCTTATTAAATTCATATTGGTTTATTTCATTATTTATTTCAATATTTCTTGCAGTGCATCGTTCATTTAGCATGTAGAGCGTGCACAGTGTCTGATAAAATTAAAAACCATTTTAGAGCATAACAAAAAAAGTCAAAGACACAACAAACTACAAGGCAGCTTTACATGGCTAAAGGATACAAGTTTTGGCCAGCAATTGTGTGTGTGTCTGTGTGTGTGTGCAGAATCGGGTGACAGCTGGCAGCAGATAGTGGACAGTTGGACGGGCACCTACGAGAATGGCGACGCTCATAAAATTTTCATTGGCCATTTCAGTTTGCGCTGAGGTAGTCGAGGCAATCGAGGTGGCCGAGGTGGTAGAGCTGGTAGTGGTAGCAGTTGGTTAATGACAGTTAAAAGCCATTTGGCTAAAAGTTTTTGCATATTAAAAACATATTTTGCGCTGCGACACGACACGCTGTGCACTGCGCAAATTAGTTGAGCTGCTCGTGGTAAAGCTAAAATCAATCACAGTCAATTAGGCTAAGGCGATTTTTATGATAGGAACCCCCCCCTCCCTGCCCCCTATGGCGAGGGGACATTCGATAGTTTTAAGTCCTGCTGATGTCCTCCTGCTGCTGTTGCTGTTGCTATTGGCGATCAAAAAGGAAACGACCAAATCCAACAGCAGTCGGAGACCGAAGCGGCCATTAAATCTAATCGCATTAAATGAGCAGCAACAGCACACTGTACTGCGAACTGTGAACTGCGAACTACGAACTTAGCGTTCTTACCAAACCCCGAAACGGAGGACCCACTGTCAGGCTAAAACGATATATATCATTGAGCTGTTTGATTGCCGATGTCTGTATACTCTGTAATGAGAAAGTAAATAGAAAAACTGTAAACTACATTTAACAAATCATATTTTAACTATACTCATTAAATAGGTGTTGATCATATGGGGTTTATACATGCAAAGGTTGGATATAAGGTTGGAAAATGTAACCAAATAAAAAGAAACCCTTTCTTATCGATTCATTCTGAGTCAGACCTTATTAGCAAAATTATTCCTATTGCCAATTTTCCCTCTTAGTTTCCCTCTTGTTCAAGAATATATAGCTACCCTAACTCTATGTGCTTCACTCTACCCTGCAGAACTATAATACCCTCAATAAGAGTATAAAAAGTGGAAATAATCACAACGGCAGCAACAACAATCCGCTGACAGTTAACGCAAATTTATCGATTGACGATTAAAAGGGCGCAACAAGAGAACGTTGCTAGGCGACAGCATGGCAATACAGCATACGATAAACGGGCATGGGCAAGGGGGTAGGGCAGGGAGGCAGGGTACAGCAGGGTGGCTCCGTGACTAAAAACGAAAATCACAGGAAATTAATTACAATTACGCTGGACGACGATAAACGCTCGTCGACCTCCAGTCCAACTGCGAACACATCGCTGGGCACTAAAAGCCACGAGGAGGGTGGAGGGAGGGAGGGTCAGCGAGGTGGTGGCACCACTGTCACAGGACAACGTCATGCGGTGGTTTACTGCAGCGACTCTGATTATGCCCGATTTATCGACACATTGTTAGCATTTTTAGCATTTTAAGTGCTCGAATCAATTGTGTTTGTCTGTCAGATCAGAAATCTGAAATCAGAAATCTTCTACAGACT
This sequence comes from Zaprionus africanus, assembly GCA_018151435.1. Classification (NCBI taxonomy): domain Eukaryota; kingdom Metazoa; phylum Arthropoda; class Insecta; order Diptera; family Drosophilidae; genus Zaprionus; species Zaprionus africanus. Next base: position 337,185 of record JAECXB010001625.1, read on the forward strand.
CATGCGTTGCACAATCATAATCACATTGTCTGGGTTACGGCATGATTCTGTGTATACCTTCGATAGAGGGTGAGCACAGTCTGCTATGCCTATGAATGCAGCAAATCGTTCGGAAAATGCCAATAAAAAGATTGCGCACAGTTGGTAATGAAACAAATCAGGTTAAAGCGGAAGATCTTTAGTGGTTGATTGGTAGAGTGATGAAATAGGGAGAGGGAAGTTGGAAGGAATATAATTAACGGGATATAGAGATCATACCTCTTCTAAAATAGTTGGTAAGAATTATGATCGACTTTTAAAGATAATAAAACATTGTCACATAAGGCTCACGATACTCACTAGCCTCACGAGTGACTCATAGTACAATCGAGAAACCTCGCTATCAACTAAAGCCTTAGCTAAATCAAAAACTATTGCGTGTTTCACGAAGGGCTTTAAATATGTGAATCCTGTTTAAAGTTCTCAATCGGCTCGTGCGTGACTCATAGCATTATAGAAATCGAGGCAACACTACTTAAATCATGCTGGGATCAGTAAGTTTATATTACTTAGGGCAGAAGACTGTTTACCTGTAGTTTCAAAGCCGTAGGTAATAATTGTCTTTCCCTCTTTTCTTCTCTGTTGCAGACTTCATCTCTCTCCTTCTCTATCTTCCTCTCTCACTCTCCCTTTCTCTCCTCGCCACATGAAAGTATCTCGGAGTTTGGAACCACAAGTAAAGCCAATTTAAATACCCATTTACCGCATAAAGTATATGCGCTGAGAGCGTTTCTGTTTACTCGAATGTTCGTTAATGCTGTCAGTTATAATGTATTTAATATTTGCTTAAGCCCGGCTCGCCCTTCCGCACCACGCCCCCCGCTGCAAATGATGCCCACTTTTTGGTCTTTATGCACAGCAAATTGCCCAGGCCGAGACCCAGATCAGACAGGCCCGACCCCGGCCAGAGGTGAATTCCACTAAAATGGCCCGAGGCGTGTGTGCGTGTGTGTGCGCGCCTTTGAAGCGCTCGCAAACAAGTGTACTCAGTTTACATTCGAATATACTCATAGGGCGGGGCGTTGAGCAGATCCTTAAACATCCTTACATGCTTTTAATTTTGCGCATTAAGCGTAGTTAATCCTTAAACGCCCCTCTGCATATGCAAATAGACGGACGGGCAGTGGCATGATGGGCTTAGGACGAAGGGATGGCACAAGGGTGAAGTGGCGACAGTGGCGTCGGCATTCAAGGGTTGTCATTAGCAGCCGCGCCCTCAATGTCACAATGCAGTAAATAATTGTTGCTCGGCTTTAATTTAAATACTTTTTTATTAGTAGCAAAGCACACTCTACCTTCCACCCGGCAGAGTCCTCTCTCCCTCCTTCTGCCCACACCTTCGGTCTATCGCTCTAGCTCTCCCCTCTCCCTCTCTCTCTCCCTCCCACTTAGTGTCAAACGATACAGAACTCATTCGAATGCGACGTGACATGAAAATTGCATTTGGCTGCGCTGTCTGCGTTTTCACAGTTGCTGTCTGCGTATTTTTAGGGTGACCATATGGACGTGGCGAGCATCTTTTTCGACACTTTTTCACCCCGTCACCCAGCGCCTTTTGTCTATTTATGCACTTCACCGCGAAATAGGATTAAACGCTTATGTAAAGGACCCAATCAAAGTTGCCCGGCGCACACCTTGTGACGTCTCTATCGCGCTGGGCAAGCCGAGCACACATATGCCCCGGTTCCCGTGCTTGCCACGCCCCAGTGTGGTCGCAAATCCGCTTTCCAAATCCTATCAACGACTCTCTTCCCCTACGGCGTGAGGTAGAAAACTTTCTGCGACTCGAAACAGAACGAGAAAAAATTCCATTTTCAATTTGGCAATTTCTTTCGCATGCTCTGAGAATCGTTGCATACTTCGCGGCGTATTTGGAGCTTCGCCTCCTTCTCCGTCTTCCTTCCGACTTGACCCATCTTTACGCCATATAATTCTTGATGTCTTTAATTTGTCTTGCCCCTCGGTACTCGCAGCAATCGTCCGCCTAAGCCGCAGCAATTTTTATTATGACAGCAACAATAAAAACAAAAATGAAAAAAAGAAAATAAAAACAAAATACAACTCCTCAAACAAGTTGTAATACAAATTTTGTGGTCCATTTTACAAAATGAAAAGTTAACGGACATGGCACGGCGATGGGGAAGGGGGCAGGGAGGGTGGCTGAAGAGGCACGCAGCGTCTGCTGCAACAGCAACAAGCACAAAAATTTATGTAACGTAAAAATATTTTGATGATGTCCTTAAATCAAAATTTAAATAAATTTTCTAAAATAAAACAGGGAAACTGGCAAAGAAGAGACTCGCCCGTTTGAGTTTTTATTCTGATTCTCGGCCGCCCTCTCGCCTTATATTGCATGCATATTTCGTATTTATTTTACTTTTCAGCTTCGTTTTTTTGCGTTTTTTGTTTTTATTTGCTTGCCGAGAATTTATTTCTGGCCCACGTTTATTTGGCATTCCGCAACCTCCCCCACCCCCCTTGTTCACGCCTCCCTCATAAAACTTGGACCCGGACTGGCCAGGAGGCACTGCAAAGTTCCCAAATCCGTTGTCTCAGCCAAAAGTTGTAAAGCAGCCGAATAAAAATACACGAGCTCATGCATATATCATATATTACGGCAGATTGCTTCGGCTTTGCGTGTTTATGATTTGCTTTCATATCTCTAAGGTCGCTCCCTGCGAAATAATTTCCTGGTAATACCGAATATAATTGCATTATACAATTTGGAAGTGTGTGTGTGTGTGTGTGTTTGCATGATTTGTGACCTAAGCCCATAGATCTTGCTTAGATGCGATAGAAGAGGGTCAAGGCAATTTAAGGTTTAATTTCAAGAAAAAGCAAATAGCTTTCCTTTGTCTTGAAATTAAACCATGCGATAATAATAAAATAAAAATTTCATAACAAAAAATAAATAAAAAACACAATTAACAAATAAATAAAATTACAATGCGAAAAAAAAATTAATACGTATGAATATTAATAAACTCACATTAATAAATAAACAAATCAAATAAATAAAAAATAAATAAATAAATGAATATGATTAATAATGGAATAGATGCATAAATGAATGAACAGAATAAATAAAAAAATTAATAAGAAGAGTTTAGTTTAATTAATAAATGACTTAACTATGAAAGGAGAGATTAGAATGCTTTTTAAAAATATATACAACTCTACTCAAAAGTTAAACCTTTCTGAATTATAGTTCAATAACAAAATTGACAATGAAGCTATTCGGGAAAATGATTTTTTTATAGTTATACGAACTTAATTCTTGAATTGGGTACATTTAATTTTAAAGTTGACAGCTCAATAGAAAAGTTAACAGCTTCCAAAAATCTCTACTTATTTTTTTCTGTACACTAACTTCAAAAAAATAAAAAATGTTTACCTCCTTCGCACATTTTATTGCATTTAATAGAATCTGAATCTGAAGCCAGTTTTTCATAAGTGAAAAGCCTTAGCTAACTCACACCTTGCTCGTGCCCACACACACATTGACACCTCACACACAGTTACACACACATGGGATACACAGTTCATTTGCGTAAGAGGCGCGCAGAGGAGACTCGCACTAAAGTCGTAAATACGACGGGCGAGCACTACAGAAATCTAGAAAGTCAATGACTCATAAAAATGCCAAAAATGTGCGCCCAGCTGGCTAGTCAAGAAGTGGGGAGAGGGTTCAGGGGGGGAGAGAGGAGATTGTGGCTTGCCTGGCTGGGCTTCTCAGTTGGCGAATTCTTGTTTATATTTCGTCCCTTTTTCGAGCATTGGAATTTGCGGTTTATCATATAAAAATAATAAAATTTGCATAATAATATTTTGAAAAGTGCCCCGAGCGCCACACGCACGACTTGCGGGCCAGGCAGACGTCCAGCTGAGCAGTTGAGCAGCGCAGCGTATCCTTTCGGCCACTTGGCATGTCCTTTTGTGCCATGATGAAGTGAAAGTGTTGTGAATTATCGACATTAGTTGGGAATGAGCATAAATTGGCTTGGAAGTGCTTTGGCCCGGCATGACGGGGGGGATGGATCTGATACATAGAATATTAAGAGGGAGCGGGGGTGTCTGCTGGGACTTGAGCGACGGCAGCTGTTGATCAAGTGCCAGGATAAGCGGCGCCATTGTTGCTTCTCCTGCTGTTGTTGTAGCCTGGCAAATGCAAACACTCGGAACGCTGATTTGAGCAGGCAAGGATTAACTTCTCAGCCAGCTGCGGTGGCAACACGACGCCGTGACGAGCCGTGGACGAAGGACACAAACAACCAGGACAACCAAGAAAACCAACAGCGGGCCGCCCGACACGCGACTGCGGCAGCACGCACGTACTCCCTATGCAAACAACGACACACACACACAACACACACACGCACAACAAAAGGATTGCCGCGCCCCGTGTCAATAGATTCGAGTCGAATCAGGCAAAGTCTACGCATTATCCTGGCAGCAGGTCTACGCTTTTTTGTGTGTCTCTTCTCCGGCTCCGTCGCTCGTGCGCGTAAAATCATTTCGAGCATCGTCAATCAAAGCGAAAAGCACTTTTCACTTGTGTTTTCCTTCCCCCTCCCTGGCTCGAGCAGCCACTTCAAGTCACAAGCACTCGAGACTGCGAGTCAAGGCATCTCAGCTCATCAGACATGCAGCAGAATACCCTCCTCCTCCTCCTCCTCCTGCTCCTCGGTGTACTGTCTTTTTGCGCCCTGCAAAATGCACATTTTGTTTATTTTAATTAGAGAGCAGCAATAAAAAAGCAGCAAGAAATTGAATTCCCACTGAACTGGGGGTAGTTCGAAGGAGAAGAAGTCTTAGAAGTCGACGGCAAAGTCGTTAGCAGAACGGACAATCAGCAGCTAAATTAGCCCAGGCAGAGGTGAGAGCAGAGGCAACTGGATGGAAGATTATTAAGCATGCAAATGCGAAAAAATCGTATGTCAAGTGAAAAGAAAAATAGCGCTTAAGTAAGGAGGAGGGTAGAAGAACTTAAAAGAAAAATTTATCAAGAAAGTTGGAAAAGAAAGTTCTTAAATATTATTGCATATAATAGTTAAGTAATCTTGAAGATATGTACCTGTCTCGACAATTGCTTAAAAGATCAATTTGTAATAATCTTTAGAAAATTTTACAACATATCTGTAGAGTATAATATCCTCACCTCCAAAATATACCGATGGTAAATGAGCTTATTAAATAGACTGTATTGCAAAGAACTTTCAGCAGTTTAAAGCTAATATTATACGCGTTTATATGATTATTATAATACCAAATCGGGCTTAACTCACACAGTTTAGGGGACAAATCCAAGCTGAGCAGTATTTTATAGCCTCGCCAGGCAGAAGCCAAGTTTAAAGCTCATACATATAAACATAAGTTGTGCAAGCAGAACTCATACAAATGTAAATGTTTATGTTTCCTGTGGGTAGTTTGTGGGTGTGGAAGGAGGGCGTGGCAAAGTGGGGCATCTTGGGGGACTGCTGGCATCGTTTTTATTATTATCATTTCGTGTGTTCCGTTACTTGTGCGGTATTTTTTTGCTAAATTATTATTTTACATTTGGCAGCGTTGCCACACTTTTTAAAAATTTATTAAGCGCGATTTTCGTTGTTTATTTTTAAAGAGCGAGATAGAGAGAGAAAGAACTGAGCGAGGCAAGGAAAGTGACAGAGACAGCGCACACATGGACACACTTGGGAATGGAGAATGGAGAATTTGTGCAATATTTTTAATATTTATATGGCAACCACACAAGCACACAAATCATCAGCAGGCAACGGCAGCGTGGCACACACACGCACACAACACAACCAAGAAAAGAAGCATGCGAGAAAAAAATTCCTGTAAATAATAAATTTCTCCACAACAACAACAATAACAAAAGAGAAGCTGCAGCAGCAGCAGCAGCAGCGAAAAGCGCGGAATTATAAACCGTGGAAAACTATTACCCCAAGGATGCTCAAATCCAAATACACACACGGTGAGGACGACACAGCGAGAGCGAGGTAGAGAAAGGAGAGAGAGAAAGGGGAGAGGAACACTCAACCACGCAAAATACAGATACAAATACCGTTACGTGCTTGGTGGAATATTGCAAAAATATTGCAACAACAAACATGCAAACAAAAGCAGGAGATAAAAACATTAACTGTCACAACGAATACAGAACACACTTTACGTGTGTCCCTGAAAAGAAGTCGAAAGGCAAACTGAAACTGTGGTAAGGAATTCTAAGGAGAAAATAGACTTAAAAATGTACTTCTACTTGCATTAATTTCACTACTTATCCATCTATAAAGTTTAAATTTAAATAAAAGCAAGGAAGCAATAAGAATTTGACAGAAACAATTTAAAACGAAGTTAGTTCGAATATTTAAAGCGCAAGGTGCTAGACAAAGATCTTCTAGAACAATTGAAGATTAAGAACTATTTATCTGAATACGAACAAACAGCTAAGATAATACAAAACTTAACACCATTGATTGGCTCATTAATAAGTTTTATAATCCTATACACACATGAGATAAGCAGAACTCTCTCAACCTGCATCAGCTCTTCAAGAGGCTGTGTCAAATGTACTGTATCGTCACGTTGAAGGACTTTCGTTTTTTCTCGCCAATATTCCCGCTGATGAACTTTTATGCTGCTAACAAAAAAATGCGAATGTTCGAATATTCATTCATATGCAGACAGCAGCAGCAGCAGCGGCACCCGCGAGCAATACTCAATCCGCCCCTCAATTCGACCCCTCCAACCCTTCGGCGATCAACCCTCTTCGCGTACCCCACTTGACTAGTTAACCTGCAGTGCCTGCAGCAGTTGACTTATGTGTGTGTGGGTGTATTTGATGTATGTGCACACACGCTAGTGTGTGTATACTGTACGCAAGCACTGTGCATATTTTTTAATTGAGTGCGCGGGGAATTGATTGTCAAGGACGTGAGCGTGGTCCTGACTGTGAGCTATGGCTATAGTCGCATGCAGTATTTATATGTATATGTATCTATATCTATGTGTGTGTGCGCCAGTGTGTATATGTAGGACACATGTGTTGGAGCTTACCGTTACCTTTAAGCAATTTGCCGTGCATGTGTGTGTGTGAGTGTGCCATGAATAACAGCACTCGACTTGCATCGTTTGTTTCCCTCTGCTTGCTTTTCTCTATTTTCTCGTCTTTTTTTGTCGGTTTCCCCCTTGGAATTGTGCAAATAATATGAGTACTTAAAAGCGCTTCGCCCGATTCAGAGGTTTCAGCTTGGTGGCCAATAAGAATACTCGAGCAGGAGAGCGATTGTTGCGGGTGTGTTCCAAGTGCAAATGAGGAGCACATAAGCTGAGGTATTGTTGGCAAAATAGCAAATCCTCCATTAATGAGGAAACAACTCTACGATGTTCTCTTTGGCAACAATGAAACATTTGAGGTCTGTTGTTTTGTGTACTGAACTTTGCTTTGAACTGCAACATTTCTGCCATTTCTGTCTATTGCTGCCTCCCAGTCCTCCCATCTCTCTCCTACTCTTTGTTTTGCACTTTTTCGCTGTCTGTTTCTATATCCGGGGAAGCAGAACAAAAGAGACCCTGGAAATATACTGTAAAATATGTTTAAAAAAGAATATAGTAAAAATTGTTATTTACTACCAACTTTTTTTGAATAGCTAGTATTGCAGCGGGGGTGGGGGAGGGGGAAGCTCTTCAGCTAATGCTTCATATGGCTGCCCATCTAAAATCCCATTCACTTAACACACTTCCAAACGAACTGCGAGCGAAACAAACTGCGAATGAACTCAACCATTTGCATCGCTAGGTGAATAGTTTGCTTCCTACAATTTTTTTCGCAGGCATGCACCGTTATGGCAGCCATTTTGTATTCGCTTCCAGTTACGCGCCATAGAAGCAACAACAGACGCTCGCATTGCAATTTCCGGTAGCAGCGCAACATAAACAAACATTTATTTTGTGTTCTATTTCCCACACATGTCAACTACCGCAAAAATATGGTACCACGCCCCCCTCCCTCTCTCTCTCACTCCCACGCCCCTTTCCTTCTTGCAGCGTTTTTAGTTACAGTTACAGTTACCGTTACTGTTAGTTTAATTAATCTTAATTCACGACTGCAACAGAAGCTGCTCCGCACTTCACATGCAAGATTTTATTTATGGCCGCGAAGAGAAAAACTAAAATACGAAAGAAAATAGAATTAAAGATACTTCGAATAATAAATACCCTACAGATACAGATTCAGATACAGATACAGATACAGATACAGATACAGATACAGATACAGATACAGATACAGATACAGATACAGATACAGATACAGATACAGATACAGATACAGATACAGATACAGATACAGATACAGATACAGATACAGATACAGATACAGATACAGATACAGATACAGATACAGATACAGATACAGATACAGATACAGATACAGATACAGATACAGATACAGATACAGATACAGATACAGATACAGATACAGATACAGATACAGATACAGATACAGATACAGATACAGATACAGATACAGATACAGATACAGATACAGATACAGATACAGATACAGATACAGATACAGATACAGATACAGATACAGATACAGATACAGATACAGATACAGATACAGATACAGATACAGATACAGATACAGATACAGATACAGATACAGATACAGATACAGATACAGATACAGATACAGATACAGATACAGATACAGATACAGATACAGATACAGATACAGATACAGATACAGATACAGATACAGATACAGATACAGATACAGATACAGATACAGATACAGATACAGATACAGATACAGATACAGATACAGATACAGATACAGATACAGATACAGATACAGATACAGATACAGATACAGATACAGATACAGATACAGATACAGATACAGATACAGATACAGATACAGATACAGATACAGATACAGATACAGATACAGATACAGATACAGATACAGATACAGATACAGATACAGATACAGATACAGATACAGATACAGCTTTGTTTATCTGCCAATCCTCTACAAAAATCTGTTGGTCGAGTCACTCAAATGCAAATATAGGTGCTTGCACAATCGAGTGGGCGTGTCTCCCACTCCCCCAATGTGATATGACGCTGTGCCATCAAAAATAATTCAATTTATGCGACATTTGCATTTTTGCCATATGAATTCCGATTGGAATTATTGTTTTTACTGGGAATGACAAACGGTGCGGAAAAATAAAAGAGGAGGAAAAACAATTTTTGTGAACCCGCGAAATCGATAGCAATCGGGCTTAGTCGAGTTTTCATTGGTTTTTACACGAGTAGACTCGTGGCAGATACGGTGTATTCGAATATTATGAATGCAGATTTGTAAACATGAACTATTTGTGTGCTTGGCATGGCAATCGCTCGATATTATCAGACACGCGGACACGCACTCAATGCAAGTATAATTTCCGAAATTAAGCTGTCCATTAGTTTGGTCCTCATCTCATTTTCCATCAATGCAATTGGTTTCGTTTCGTGCCTGCCAATAATCAACGAATCCACGAACCAACCCTTCACTCCTCTCCTCTCCTTCTGTCCGCTGACCACATTCATCTGCAGCTCATCTGGCGAGTCCGCACGCTTGCGGTCCCCGTGCTGATTAGTTGTGCAGCTCCAGCGTCAACCTTTGCGTGAGCTGTCACAGTGACAACTGAATTGCAGCAACAACTTTCCGTTCCAACAATGTCGACAGCGTCTCGCTCTCTCCTGATCCCCTCCAGCCAACCCCCAGTGTCGCTGTCTTCTTGGCCCGAGACAGACGATTGTTTCCCATAGTATATTTATCTCGTGCCATATGAATTTTCATGCATTTTGAGGCCGCATCCCGTGAGTATTTTGCCACGAAGTAAGCATTGCTTCTTCTTCTGCTTCTACGTTTTCACTTGAGCTGCCAGTCAAGAGTTGCTCGAGCTCTGTAGGGTGGCACGGTGGCATGGTGGCATGTGTGGGTGGGTGGGTGCAACAGACGTGTGGTTTTTCTGGCTGCCTGAACACTTTTTTAGTTCTTTTTTGGCTTTCGCTTTTGACAGCTAAATGTAGAAGCAGCAAAGACACAGCAAGACTCTCCCATTGCTCCACCCCGCCACTTAGTTGTCAAATGCTCCTGCACTTGCCGTGTTTACTCCCCCGCCCCGAACGGGACACCCCTTTTGACTGCTTTTAAAAAATATTTCATAGCAAATTGTTTGCCAAAATGCTGCACAGACATTGAGACGGCGCCGAGGCGAAGGCAAAATAGACGCCGAAGCCAAGCACGAGCACCAAAATGACGCTAATGGAAGCCACTGTCATTTTGCCTTCCTTAGAGACGTTGATGGAGATGGTGCGGGGTGCAGGGGGGTAGAGAGAGCTGTGGCTGTTGGGTGTCCTACTGCCTGACGTGCTCTGGCAGTTGTGTCATATGCGTTTATTAAAAAAACCCCAGTGTGTGTATCTGTGTGTGTGTGTGTCTGTGTGCAGTGCGTTAATTGAAGTCACCTCTCACACTATCTATCTCGCTCACTCCCACAGTTTATCTCTCTTTCTCTGCTGACAGCTGCCAGTGTTGCAAAGGAACTTTATTTATGTTGCAGGTAACTTTGACATGTTATTTACCATTGCCAACGAGCCTGACAGCTGCCATACGAAGGAATCGCAAATGAGCAGGTCTATATCTCTGGCACTACTATTCAAATGAGTATATATCGTAGCAGTATGTAAGAAGTATGTGCTGTATATATATATTCTAGCAGTGTATATCAATTTTAACCTAATACTTGATTCACTTTTCGAGAGAGCTGCCATGTTAACCCACTGAACATTTTTCAGAGTTTACATTGCTTGAATTTTGAATTCAGCCTCAGCTTAGTACAATTTATGCCAACTAACCTGACTGCATAATCCCATCCAGCACTTCTCCATTCCCAATCTGCCACACTCACCTTTGCCAATCTCAATGGGCTCCACTCGGCTGCAGTCCAAGTGCGTTGTCTGCTTTGCATATGCCTTGCACGGACTACGGGTGTATATACGATATGGTGTGTGTTCATATAAGTATGGCATATGAGTCGACGTGATCGGATTAGCTATTTTATTAGAAGCACTAAAACATATTCTACGTATCCCACACAGTTGCGGCGAAAATTGAAAACTGAAATAGGTTTTATTTATATAATATTCAATAAAGCAAGCCGAAGAGAAACGGGTAGGGGAAGAGCAAAGAGGGACGCACCGGAGCGGAGTCATGGGGCGAAAAAAGTAATATTTTTTAACAGAAATATGATAAAAAGTTATGAGCGCACGTGAGGTGGGCGGTGGGCGCTGGTAGATGGGCGGGACCGCAGGACACCTTTGGCTTTGAGCTTGACACCGCCAGCAGCAGAAGTAGCAACAGCAGCAGGAGAAGCTTTGACTCGGAAAGGCGCTTATGTGCAACGGTGTGTGTGCGTGGGTGTGTGTGGATGAATAACGAATCACTGAGAGACTGACTGACTGACTGGCTGACTGACAAAATGAATGCATTGCGGCTCTTTGACGATTCAATCAGTTGAATAATGACAGCCACAAATTCAGCTAACTGCAAATGTTCAATACAATTTGATTATGATGGAAAAGGGGGGGAGAGAAGGAGACGAAGACAGGAGCAGAAGCAGAAGCAGCAGCAGGACGAATGTGTCCGGGTGCACTGTGCACTTGATTGAGTGCCTTGCCCTGGCATTTGAGTGGCTTTCGAGTGCCAAGCCAGCGTCAACGAACAACTCTGAATGCGAATGCGAATGTAAATGTGAAAATTGCATAAATGCATGGCACTTTTCCACGCTTGCGATTGCGATTTCCATTTAGTCCCATGTGCGAGTTGTTAGTGCCACTGATGCTGCCTCTGCCACTGCCACTGCCACTGCTGCTGCTGCTGATGTCTGTTTTCAATATTCAAAACAGTTTGCCATATGCAAACGTTTGGCATCAGGCCCGGCGGGGCCAGGAGCAGTTGAGGGCCCAAAACAAATGCACGCAAATTACCCCAGTGCTGGACGGAGTTGTGTTGCCCTCGGGGCCAACTGGCCAGCAGAAGGACAGCAAGCATGAGTTAGTAAGTGAATGAGTGTGTGCCAGTGTGTGTGTGTGTGTGTGTGTGTGCGTGTGGGAAGGGCTGCTGCAATCAGACAACAATTGTTAATAATAAATGCATAATTTGCAATTGGATTTCGAATGTTTTTACAACAACGTTAGGGGAACGGGTTGATTAACGAGTCAATAGATAAGGAATGGGACAGAACAAATGAGGGGGAAAGGGGGAGATGATAAATGAATGCTATTCAAGTGGAAACATAGTAGCTAAAGAATATTTATGATGAACACTGAGCTAGGGTTAGAAGAGTTAAGACAGGCAGCAGTAAGAATGGAATTCATTAGAAAGGAAAGGAAAGAAACTTATGGAGAAAGAATAGGAGAACTTACTAAATTAAAGTTTAGATTGTGGTTAACAAACAAGCATGGAAATGAAGAATACCCCTAACTCATAAAATTCTTGGCACTGTGCCACCAAAGGAGTGGAGATATGAGGCAGGTGGGTTTCACTGCGAACCCACCGCGACTAATTGGACCCAGCGAAGCGTTAACTCATTTTGTGGCTTATGAATTCAATAATGTTGTAGAATTTTTATTGTTCTCGATTAAAAAGACATCAACTTAAGCAGGGAAAACCGAAACAGGCGGCAGAGAAGGGTATAATGTGGAACACTAGGGTAGGGTAGGGTAGGGAAGGTTATGACTTGGTAAGGGCCTCATGAAACTTACATATGTAAAATGCTCAATTAACTTAATTAGATGGCAGCGCATGCAAAAGGCGTCGGTGCGCTACTTTTTCGGGCAGCAAAGGAGGCAGAGACAGAGGCAGAAGCAGAGACAGAGGCAGAGGAGGCAGCAGCAGCTGCTGCAGCAGTCAGAAAATTAGAGGTGCCCAAAAAGAGAAGGTAACATATTCAAAGCGGCTGGAATGGAGCGATCGATCGCACCTGCCGGAACTGGGCACGGCAGAAACAACAGAGAGAGAGACAGCGAAAGAGAGAGAGAGTGAGAAACCAATGCAACGGAATGGCCAACTGGACGGCATGCCACGCCCCCCACAACCCGAAGTCGGGCGCAATTATTGTGTTAGTTGTTGTGCTGCTCATTAAAATTGATGTCTTAATTTGAAGAGTTTTACATGCAACAACAGCAGAGGCAGCAGCAGCGGCAGGACACGCACACACAGTGCAAGGCACCCTGTAATTAGGCGCCGCAGAGAGAAAGGGAAAGAGGAAGAAAGGGATTGAGAGCGGGGGAGAGAGAGTGAACCCTTCGAAATGAAATTGTTAACAAATGAATTTTACCACGAAATTGGCTCGCGGGCAAACGATGCAGATGAGAATGAGACTCAAACTCAGACTCCAACTGGGGATAAGGATGAAACAGGAGCAGAAGCTGTAGCTTGAGCTGGAGCTGCATCTGCAGAGCTTGCCCTGGAGACGGTGGCCTGTTGCAGCCGTTAAGCGCAAATAACGAGAAATGCACAAGAACGTTGCCTTTTGATTACGAGATTGTCTGCAACACACTCAGCATTCGTTGCAATTAAAGCCAAGGCCCGAAACAGAGATATTTCCCCCTCCTGCTCGTGTGATCCCAACTTAAGTCGGGGCTCAGACGCAGACACAGTCGTTGGGGCGTGCGCGTTATGATGCAGTTGTCAGTGGACCGAGCTACCGTTCTGCTGCTGCCCCCGAGGGCATCGGAACTCACATTCTGTGTTGGTTTTACTTGCCTGCACACAATCAGCCAAGGCAAAGTTGCCCCAAGTTGCCAAGGCACCTCGGAATGACCACAAGGAACAAACGGTTCGAACGCTTTGCGAGATTAAAGACGGCGCCAAATGTGCAGAAAATAAATTGATTCTGTAGGTAAATTGAAATTTATTTTAAAATTGATTAAAAACTATCATATTATAAATATTTTTGTGGTATTTAATATTTATTTTATTATATTATTAAGCTTGAGTTAACAGAGGTTTGTAAGGAGACTTGGAGAATAATTCAATTTATTAAATAACAAACAACGATTAAGTTTATCACTTTCTCCTCTTTCCTTTAAAGTTTCTTTAAATTTGCTGCATGATTGATTGATAATCGTAAAGATGCTTCACAAGACAGGATTTAAACCTTTTATATTTAATTCAGCTACAGTTCAATAAAAGATTGTGCTGCTTTATGCAATTTTAAATAGATTTATGAGAAGTACTGTGAGAGACTTGCTTGTATCAGCAAACCTATGTAGAATTATATGTATATACTGCATATATGTAAGTATTCACTTATTCACATGACATGTTCTTGAAATGTTCTGCATGCAGCGCCTTAAAGATTTCCAGTGCCAAGCAAACAGAGGCAGGGTGGCATAGAGACAGAGAGAGGGAAAGAGAGAGGCACAGAGATACGTACAGAGTGAGGGGGACATTGCAAATGCAGACCCCACACAGCTGCTGGCAGTCAGCCAGTACCCACATGTCTTATGTCCCGGCATTGATTCGCTTCACCATTCACCATTCAGCATTCGCCTCGGCCGAACATGGATGAGCACAAAGCCATTGTCCCCGGTGTATCCAGGTAGAGCTGGGCTGCATGCATACGGACATCCTTGGCACATCCTTCCCCTCATCTTTATCGATGTGTCTCTGTGTGTGTGTGTGTGTGTGTGTGTGTGAGAGAGTGTGTGCCTTGAGCTTTAGTTACGCCGCTTTGATTTCGGATTATGCCCGGACCTAGGGATATCCTGCACTGGTGATAGAACAGCTTAATCTTCACTGGACAAGGGCAGCTGTTTGGCTTGGCTACTTGCAGCTGTCTTGTTGCCATTGTTGTTGTTATTCTTGCAATGGCTCTATAAGGACTCCCGCAGGACACACTACTACTAATCACAAGTCATTGTCGCTGTCTTTCCCGTTGTTGTCGTTGTTGCGGCTGTTGTCACTTCCTAATGAGAGTGCAACACAACACCCGAAAAAAGCAGGGACTGAGACAAGCAGCACCAAGCAGACCTAGATTCATACGCATCCTGTCGTTGTCCTGGCGTCACCAAGTGCCAGACACTTGATTTCCCCAGCCCGTACATATAATTTTATGCGCGTCTCTCGCAGGCGTCAAAGTGTCAACTGTCAAATGCGACGCGTTCTTTCGACGCGGCAAGGTCGCAGACAAGTCTGGGCCGGACTGGACGTGCTGCAGGGACGACTGGAAATTGGACGCCAGCGACAACGACGATGTCGTGTTTATATTTAAAATGTCAGCACGACTGGCAATTGGATAGGAGACATCCTGTCACTGCCAGAGCCAGGCAGGCACGGGGGGCAGGGACGGAGGCGCAGCTCATTAGCAGCGCTGTGTGGGCAGCCAGTTCTCGTGGACCATCACACGCTGATTACCATGCACATTATCCACACCAGCAAAGCAGTACACAAACACACAGACACATGCCAAGAAACAGTCTAACACTTGTAATTGTAACTTGTTTGAGGCACTCAGGACTTCGTTTCGCATTGGGACTCGAATTTGGATTCCCTTCTGCTCTTTCTGTCCTGAACAATCGTAAATCTTCTTTTAAATGCTCCAGCAAACAAGCGCATAAATATAAATCAAAGCATATGAAATTCATTTTCACAGTGGCATCGACAGCGAGGGTCTGACATTATACAACACTGGCAGTAGTCATAGCACGCCTTCGGCATCAGATTTCACAGACGTGTGAAGTGAAAAATTAAACCATGAATGCTTAGTTTATAGTATGTGTTTACACATAACCTATATGTAATTATGGACGAGAGCATAATGCAGTGTATGTAGAAAGAAATAAATGAATGAATTTTATTATAAAAAATTCTAATACAATTTTAAGCACAAAATAAAGCAGAGGTTTCAATTTGCACGAAATAAAATGAAATAGATTTTATATATCAAATAAGGAACATTCTGTAATCTGTTTAAAAACTATTTTCCTCCTTATTTTCCTCTTTGCCTTGACAAATCAAACAACCTTATCTGACTACTAAATTATAATTATCCAATATTATTCTTATTCACTTTACATCAACAGAGTTATCATAAGTAGGTTGATCCCTAGCAGCGCTAAGAAGCAAATAAATGACTCTGTTTCGAGCATAACATAAATAATACATCCTTAGAAATGGGCATGTCTCGGCCAGTACAAGACTAATCTTTATTGGTCGTGGCCAAGCAGCATTTACCCCGACCACATGCAGGCATCCCCATTCGATTCCATTCCATTTCCACTTAACTACCCAAGCAGGACATTCAAAATATGTTTCTCTACTGATGCGAGTATATTTCACTTTTAAAATGTGTGCCGCCCCGTCTCCCTGGCTCCCTCTGCTGGGCCACGCCTCTGGCATCGATATTTGTAATACTTGCAACAAAATTGCTTTTCCCTTTGTTTCTTTCCCCTCTCGCAACTGACCAACTTCGATAAGCAGGGAGACCTGGCAACCCCTTGCGAACCCGAGGTCGTGAGAGTCCTTGGCTTTCCTTCAGTTTCAGTTTTTTATGTTTTTAATGGCAGAACGTAACATTATTTATAACTCAGCGGCGCAGGGATAATGCCATATTAAATGTCAACTGCACTAGACTCACACACACACACACACACACACACACACACAGAGGGAGACAAACACAAACGACTTGTGGGACACACACAAATCCCAAACATGAAAAATCTATTGCTTCGCTTTCATTTCTATTTCATTTCTAGATGCTGCTCCTGCTGCCATCCAAAGTAAGTTAAGTCCTTAAGATGTCCGGCAGAGCGACAAAGGCGGAAAGTAAATCCGGTGAGGTTACCTTTCTGCTCCAGGAGGGTTGACCGTCATCCCGTTTTGTCTTTACGCGCCACTAAAGACCTCTTGGAGAGCGAGAGGAGCAGTGCAGTGCCTTCGTGTCCTGATTCTTGTTCCACTCTGGCCTCACTCATTTTCAATTCCACTCACATGCTCGCATCTGTTGGGTCGCTGGAGTATCCTTCCTGTCCAGTTTTGGCCGCTACATGCTCCATTGATTTATGCGCTATGTATCCTTGCTCGTCCCCCTCTCCGACCCCCGTCATCTGCCTGCTGCCCCGGCAACGTTGGCATTGTTCATCATCTGCCTCGCTGGCTACTTTGTTTCGTTACATTGGCCACATTTGCGGCTCATTTTGTACATGCTCGGCATGTCTGATAATGACCACAGAATTTCATTATCCATTCGCAATTCGTATTGTAATTAATTTAATATATATCTATGTGTGCTCCATGTGTGAGGCGCTTATAAGTATTCCAAATTGAATCCAAACATAGCAATGGCCTGTGCGGCATATTTGTTCACAGACAACATGCGCCAGACAAAGCAGGGATGCTCTTTGATTTCATTATATATTATATTATATTTATGCATAGTACATCTAAATCGAAAGAATAAAAATCTGCAGAAATATTCTGATAAAAATTAAGACAAACCAATACCTAGTTATACAAATCGATCATACTTGCTGAGATGGTCAGCAATCTGTCAGCAAATCGATACGTCTTTGTCTCTGAGCAAATCCCTTAGGATCTTCAGAGATCTTTTGCATCCATCAAGCAGAGAACTCAAGTGTAGCTCAGCCGTCAATGAGCTGAGCTGGCACTCAATACTCGTTCAGAATGATAAGTAATATCCTCAGTCCAAGGGGAATTGAATTGGGAAATGGGCGGAGAAGCACCAAGGAGATTGGGGTTGGGACTGCGGCCGCTGCCCGTTGTGGGCCTTTTGTCTAATTCCATCAATTTAATTAGTTTCTTTCGCTCCAATTGTTGCCCGGCTGCAGCAGCCAATGTTCCAGGGAAATGCACAACAAAGTTGCGGTCGAATCACGTACCAAATGAGCTGCCCCGGGGCGGGGGCAGGCCTTAGCCAGAGGAGGCGTTGCAGCACATTGCTTGACTGCCGCTGCTTCTGCTGCTGTTCACACCTCCTCCGTACTGAGGCGACCCGTGTCGAGGCTTATCAATCATAACGGCAATTGACTACCAGACTCGACTTTTGAATCCTTTTTAAAGCGAAACTGCATCTTTGACTCGGCTCGACTTAGCTTCTGGCCAATCAGTGCCATCAATCATGTGCTGCCGGATTCCCGATTTTCATTTGTTTGTCAACTCCTACTTTCCGCTTTGTGGCATTTGTGGTCACATTCTGCTCTTTCATCTGCTGCCTTTCTTCGTTTTTTCTACTCTTTTCTTCTCTTTTTTTCTCGAGCCAGCCACAGCGCAAAGGACTCGCCCATAATCGCCCCGGTATCTCAGTGTCGGCAGCTGATACTCAGATCCGGCATTGAGGCACCCCGGTCGCCTCTTCTCCGGTGTTTTTCTTGTTGTCTTTTGTAGGTGTGAAATGCTCAATGCGCCCATGCATATCCTGTTGACAGCCACAGCTTCATCCTCAGCCTCATCCACATCCTCAGTCGTGCCGCTGATGCCGCCTGCTGTCCTCAGGGTCCTTTGTTGTCTTGCGCCGCCCTGTCCAGGCAAGGTCCCTCGCTGCCTTCTGTCATCTTGCTGTGCATTCTCTCTATTTTTCTATAACATGTGTTTCACAAATGTTCTATGCAATCATCGATGTACCTCATCCTCATCATCGCTCCTTTTACCTTTTCTACACATTTTTAATTTATGTTCTCGTCTTTGTTCCGCGTCGGGGATCTTCTTATAACTCAATTAAATGCCAGCTCCTATCAATGTCCGGGCCCCGTCTGCGATGCGGTGTAATCTCTGTAAAAATGCTCGCATTCCTTAATTTAATATCCTGTGAATACGGCGCAAGTGGCAAACCGCAGACAGCGGATGCACAGCGCTCTCCACGGAAGCTGAAATCATTATGGCAATGACAGGAATATCAATTTACGCACGGCGACGGCGACGGCGCCCGGGGAAAGGTTCCATTGACGTTTAATTATAGCGTGGTGTGAGTGCAGAATTCCAAGAATACTTGTGAAGGTAAATATTGCAAAATATCCTAAAAGAGAGAGAGAGAGGCAGAGATAGAGGGAGACAGATGACAGAGTGAAACGACTTGTTGGTGATGGGAAAATATTATACATTCACTTTAAGTTATTTAAATTAAATGAAAATAATTCCATTTTTATAATTCATTGGATATTTTCACATACCAAAAGCTTTTTTTACTTTATAATAATATTACTTTATTAAATATTTGTACATTAAATAAAATATATATAATTTTAATATATGTACATTAAATCCAGAACGAGTTAAACGTGCAGAATATAAATAAAAATAAGTCGCAGATCGATATGAGATAAAAATGGAGTTGGAATTAAAGCTGTATGTCTTGCTATCTATAAATAAATATAAATGTAAATAAATGTACCTAAAATCAGCATCAATAAATTGCGAAACATCGCAGTCGTCATGGATATATTTATAACCTAAGGACTCGCTGTTCATCTCGAGTTATTCAAGGCGTGCTTGGCCCAACTCACGGCGCCGGAAGCAAAGCAAACAGCATGAAAATTTGCCAAGTCATTGTTAGGGAAACCAAGAAAGGGAGAGAGACTGAATGGGTAAGTGGGAGTAAGCAACTTAGAAAGAGAGGGTGAGGGATAAGTAAATCTAATAAACAGCAAGGCGCAAATTAACTAGCAAATTCATGGAAATATTGCAAAAATAATCAGCGCAAAGGTAGAGAAGAGGATTAGGAGATGAGGAGCAGGTAGAACGCAGATACAAAGATACAGAAACAGGCCGAGTGGTAGCAGGTAGTTGGTAGTTTTGTTGTAGGCGTGCCATGGTCTAATTAGTGGCTCAGCTTGGCCAAAAACAGCGGCGGCTTGAGTGCCCACGGCTTGAGCGCATAATTGCAGGGGCCGTGCCTAAGTCGCATCCTAAGCCGGCGACCAAAACCAATCAGACACTTCATTTGCATTTTAAGCAGCTTTGCAGCAATGCAACTCAAGAAAGCGGCTCAGAATAGAATCAAGTATGGGATCTCAAAAGTGGGCGTCGTTCCTCGGGCTTGGGATCGTCTGGGAATTATCGATATTATTAGCTGCATAATTGAGCTATTTATAAGAAGTCAGTTTGAAATGACGCAACCAAATGGCTGAAATTATGCTATTCACAGAGCTCGAAACGAGCTGTGAACCGTAGGTGTTGGCCCAAATCACGACACGACTAATATGCCCAGACAAAGCCGCAGTCCCGCCGCCTCCGCTCCAACCCCAGCTGGACACCTGCACATTACGATTTCAGTGCGTTCCATGTGGCTCGCTTAATTAAAAGCTGCTTTTCATCTCACGCACAACGACGCAGTCAGGTCGCCAGTTCACAGCATGTTGTCTCTATTCCCCACCAGCCTTATCCGCTGACCCCCACCCGCTGACAGGCCGCTTTTCACCTGTTTGAAATCCAAACAGAGCCCGTGAAAATGCATCGCGCTGCAGCGACTGCAGAGGTAGCGGCGGCTGCTACCCGAAACGAGGTGCTGAGCTCTCAAATTGACTTTGGCCTCATGCTGCTGATTAGCTGCTGATAAGTTTCGGCTGCCAAGCACCTGCAATCAATGAGAATGTTATGTAAATTCACCCCATCCATCCATCTCCTTATGTATTCATTCTTTAAAGACGCATCCAGCACCTCGATAAAACATTTTGTGGGCCTCAAATGCGACACCATTGTTTGACGCTTATCTTATTACCTTTCTTCGCTCTTTCACAATCTTCTCTCTATCTCTGCCAGATCTAACGTCTTCATTATTGTGTTTTGCTTTAGAGTTTCTCGTTTTCGATGTTCAACAAATTTCTCACTGAGAGTTGCGTGGAACAACTCTTTCCAATGTTATCTCAAATTTGTATTTCAACTTGGGGCTGATTAGACGTCTTTTAATATTATGTAGAAATTAAAACACTTCATTAGGAACGTGTTAATCGCTTTGAGAGTATTTTGTGTATTCATTTCAAGCGTGAAAGTTGCAATAATGAGAAGAGTTTCATAAAATGAAGATCAAATTTACATGAGGGATTTATGGGATGCATGAGGAAAGATTGAGATGGATAAGGAAACAAAATGGAAAAGAAATTATAACTGAGGTAATAAAATGAGGTGCATACAATAGGCAGAATATGTAATGTATTATTTATATGATTTGCCACGCCTCCTTCTGTCTGTGCCTTACATTTGCACAAGGCTAGTAGAAGGTTTGTAAAGATTTTTCTGAAATAAACATGAGAAGTATAAGAGAGGTACCACATTGATCTCAGCAACCCTCATAATTTGAATTTAATTGAGAAAGAAATGAATAAACGTTTCTCATAATTGCAACCTTTATAAGGATGCATTTCCCACAGCGTAATAATCTCACTTCGAGCATACTGACTTATTAAAGGTTGCATATCATGGCATAAGCAAAAGACTTAGGTACAAACGGCATTTCGAACTGTCAGCCTCGATTGTGATTTATGCACGCATTCCATCTTTGGGTTCTCTTCATCGTCTGCTTTCTTCGCCGGCAGTGTAAAGTCTAAACAGCGTAAAGCCGCAGCTGAGTGTCATGTTGAACACATGTACATCAAATTCAATCAAATCAAATGCCAGCTCGAAGTAGGTACAGTTTGGTGACGAGGCTGCTTGACTACACTGCGAGAGTGTCAGTCAGTCTTCCTCTGTGTGTGTGTGCACACTTTATGTGCCCTGTCATTTGTCTGTCAATCAGCTGTCGCATATTTTCGGCAATAAGGGTTAATTTACGCTCATAATCCTTGCTCGGGGGCCTTCCTTTCTGCTGCTCTGCCGTTCGCCGACATTCGCTTGCACAATTTTGTCACACAAAATGTCCTTCGGCCTGAAACAACAACAAATTTCACTTTGTTTTTCCCCCCGCTATTTTGCAATCTCCCATTGATGTTTAATGCTGATTGACAGTCGAGCACGGCACTCACATATTGATTGACAATTGGCCTTGTCACGCATCCTTTACCCAACTCCCTTCCCCTCCCTCAATCCCGCTCCCCTCTCCTGCTCCTCCTATCTGCAATTTTCATATCGCTTTTCGTTTTCACTCTGCTACAATTTGCATAATTTTTCTATAAAAAAACATTTTGCACTAAGCTCGTTTAATTGCCCCATAATTGTGCCCAGAAACCTCTATTACCAGAGAGCACTACACACACATAGGGGGCTCGGGGGCGTTGCCACATCAATTAAATGGCCGACAGCGAGTCCTGTGCGAGAACAAAGTATAATGACATCAATTCCCTTTCGCATCCAAAAAGCTAATCACTCGTCCCAGCGAAAGCGAGAAAGTGAGATCTCTCGCATAATTGCAGCCTCGCAACGCGCACCACGTAATTGCAGTTGTCGCACGTCGGCACTGAGCGTAGGGTTGCCAGGGCAACGCAACGGGGCAGCTTATTCACACATAATAGTTCGGTTTTTATTTGCACCGTTGCGCCGGAGTTGTTGTTGTTATTGCAATAATTTAGGGATTATATTCATAAGTCCGGCACGAGCGTTTATCTGCAACTTCAGGCTTAGCTCGACTAAGTGATGCGTGATGATGCCAGGCATGGGACAATTGCTGAATACATTGCGGGTCTATGTGACTCAACTAATGCGCTACGTAGATAACGGAAATAGGGGTGTACTTAATGTAGACAGTAAAGTCTCATATTAAAGAGAAGCAGCAGTTATACACTATGAAACTGTTATTATAATAACACTTAGACTTAAACAATCAAATATACTAACATATATATAAAGAATATTTTTTATATATTTTATGTAAGTCAATTCAAATAATATTTAAAACTTAGCTTAGAGCAAATTCGATGGCACAACATATAGATAAATATGTATATAAATTGTACATTTATAAATGTCTTTAATGTCTTTTAAAATACTATATCCTTACTTAATAAAAGATTTTTTATTTATTTTATTTTAACTATTTTGAAATTATTCATTTATTTCTGTTTTTAATTTTTATTATTGGAATGGCCTATTACTTTTTGGGCAGTTTAATTTAAACTGAAACTTTATTTTAATTAATTTGTGATATTTGTTCCCATTCATAAATATTTTTATTAAATATGCCATCTAATTTAAGAAATACATAAACCAAGAACACTTTATTTTATTTCATTAGTATTGCACAGTAAATCTAAAATACTTAGCCCAAAATCACCTACACCTCTCGTGTTACTCTTGAAGCCTCATTCGATATGCCCCATGTGTATTGATGTAGCGTATCATAGATGGAAAATTCAACCGCAAAATTAATGAGCACAAACCAAATGAAACGATGCACGAAGTGCGCCGTCGGCCGCTCGATTCGTCGATGGTGGTGGGTCGGTGCATGGACTCGCTGCTGTCGGGTGAGGGGAGGGGAACACTGGACTGGCCTGGCTAATGCAAACATACGCTTGTTTGCGCAATGCTCCAGCTTCGGCAGCGGCAGCTTCGGATTTGATGCTAATCGCCAGAGACAATTTAATCTCTAATCAAAATTCAAAATCGCAAATTTCCGAAACGCCAAATGAGAATTGCGAAATGAGAGTTGATAAATGGGAAATGCAGCAGAGAGGAGGAGCGAGGGAGGAGGCGGAGGTTTGTGTGTGTGCATGAAAATGCAATCATTGTTTGCTTTCGACTTGCGCATTAATGAGGCCATTAAGGCAGAGACAACGGCAGCGGCAACTGCAACTAGTTGAGGCAGAAAGGCAACCCTGGAGCAAGCACACTGCCACCCCGCACCCCTCTTCGTGCACACCACTTTTCGTGCTTGTTGTTGTTACGCGCTATTGGGAAATTGGGAAAATATTGTGAGAGCGGCGCTTTGTTTACGCGGCCAAAGGATTTTCACACGTTTATAATATTTAATTATTGATTCATTATGTATATGCAACATGGCAATTGCTAACCCCCTGGAACTGACTGCGATTGTGCGTGAGTGTGTGTCTATGTGTGTGTTTCTTAGCTCATTAAAGGCAATGAACGACAGCACGTTAACAAGAAGATGCAACAATTCGAAGATCTGAAACAAGAACAAAACAAAGCGTGGAACAACAAAATAAAACAACACAACACAACAAAACGAAATGAATCGAATGGAATCGACAAGTAAACCAAAAACCAAAACCAAACTAACGAGCTGCGCTTGGTCAGCCAAAGGATCGGCGGATCTCGCTTTGAAGTGCAAGCGCGCCGCTTGGGGCATTAAAATAAAAACAATAACAACAGCGACGCACTAAAGACGCAACGCCGACGACGACGGCGAGTATTTTTTATGATCATTTGTTATTTGATTACAGCAAACGCATAAAACCCGCCAGGAAGCGAGGACAAACAAAGCCGCACTCCTCCTCCTATCTGAGCCCAATCCCAAATCCCGATCCCACTGCATGATCTCAGTCGCAGTTTCAATTCTCGCTTCTCTGCTTGGATGCTGCTGGGAACTCCACGAGCCGCGTGACCTGCTGCCAGCAAACAAACAAATCCAGAGAAAACACAACTCGAAATTCACAAAATCCCTTGCACCTTTTCCGAAAACCCAGAAGAGAGAGAAGAGAAATGAACCAACAACAAGCAAGCGACGCGCGACGCTGAGCAAACAACACCAGCATCAGCAACAACAACAACAACGAAGGCACTCGCTACGCAGAATTCGATTTCTAAGACCTGCTCTCGAGCACACACACACTTGTACCGACACTCGAACCGACACTCGTCCAACACTCACATGTAAACAGAGGACAGAGTCTGAATGCATCGACAAAGTCGACAATTGTGTCCGTTCATTGTGCAATCGTCACTAAGCCGACGTCGTGGGACTTAGGACTGAGCAAGAAATTAGCATTAAACATTGAACAACATGTCCTCTCCCGGGAAGGGAACCCCATAACACAAGAAAAAAGACTTAAATTTAGAAAAAATATTTGAATTTGGGAAAAAGATTTTAATAAGATATTGGAAACTAAGTAAACTGTTAATCATTTAATTTTTGATTACTTTATAAATATCTTACTATTATCAAGACTTAATAAAATAAAAATAAAACGTTAAGATATCAGATTCAGATGTTAATAGGAAAACCCGGCCCCGCTAGAAACTAATTCTCCAACCATTTTTTACGCCGGGTCTTTAAATAAAGGAATTGTATGAACTAAATAAATTTTTAGTAATTTGTTCTTTATTTTTTTTCAGTTTTAAATAGCTTGAATTAAAGGTAAACTATGTTTCTTATTGACACATAAGATTTATTTTTTAAAGAATACAGATTTTGATATCGAGAAAAGTCTACTTTAAAAATATATTAATTCTAATAAATTATCATTATATTCCTTATTGACAATCGACTAGAATGAATCGAAAAATAACAATACATGTCTTCATCAAATTATAATATTATGTTTCCAATATAAAGTCAATTCGACTGGCAGCAGTCACTTCCTGTACTCCATTAAATTCAACTTACGGCCGTACACAATAAAACTCCGAGACGGACAAACTCTTTTTCGCCATAGACTGCTGCGAGACGAGCTAACAACAAACTGGAAATGGGCTTAGGAATATCTCAGGAAATATCAAAATAATAAACCTCGTGCACACGCGCCGAGGACAACAGCGCTGCCAATGACGGTGATGATGATGATGAAGATGAAGACACCGCGATAGAGATGATGAGAGAGAGAGAAAGAGAGTCTGAAGTCGACGACAATGTGCCACAAATAATGCGCAGAGGAAGTTGCCACTCAACGGCGTCGCGGGCAGAAATATGTTGTCACTGGATCATCCTAGCGCACAACGAGAAAAGGAAGACTACCCTAACAAAGGGTAGTCGGAATTTCTTAGGTTTGCAGTAAAAAAATAAGAAGGTGATTATATGGAAAAGAAAAAGAAGTTGCAATATATGGCAGAGCTTTCTATCGATATTAATTTCGATATTAAAGATAGAATTATTCTAATCGAATTAGCATTTAGTACATTTTTATTTAATATTTTAAAAGAAAGAGTATTTTGAGTTCACCAATGGACTCTTTGCCTTGCATTTTTTATTATATTATATATTTTTGAATTTCCGCAGTTTTATTTGCCGTGCCGACTGCAGACTGCCGTCGTCTCCTGTCGAACGTGCTGTGAGCGCGCATCGGGAATCGCACTTTAATTTACACTCGAAAGATTTTTCACGTTTCCCACACGGCGCAGGAAAACGTGTCCGCAACAAATGAGCAGTGGCGGCCTAAAAAAAAAAAAAAAAAAAAAAAGGGGGGGGCCCGGGGGGGGGGATGAATTTTCCCAAAAAAAAAAAAAAAAAAGGTTAAAAAAAAAAAGGGGGGGGGGGGGGGGGGGGGGGAGAAAAATTTTTTAGAGAAATTATACACTACCCCCCCCCCCCCCCCTCCCCCCCCCCCCCCCCCCCCCCCCCCCCCCCCCCCCCCCCCCTCCCCCCCTCCCTCTTCTTCAAGTGTTAAGTGTCAGATGCAGGATAAGTGCGTGCAGCGACAGGATATTTGTTTGTTTGTTTGCTTCTTGCTTCGCAATGCATGTGTGCGTGTGTGTGTGTGCGTGTGTGTGCCTGAAAACACATCAGCGACAGGCACATTTTTAATGCATACTTCGAGGCGACATGGGCGTAAAAATCACGATAGCACATGACATGACATGTGCCCAAACGGCAAAGGGGACTGCGCAGGAGCTGAATGAGCAGTGGAGGAACGGAGTGTGTTGAGATCCCTGCGATAGGCAGACCCTCACTCAATAAGTTGACCAACGTCAGCGTCAATTTCGGCTGCACTCTTGGCTTTATCTCGGATGCAGCAGGCAAGCACCAGAAAAAATCTGTTGAACTATGATAAGAGCTCTCTGTATGGCAGGCACAGTATGGGGGCATAACATATGTCTGTATTTATCGCATCATTTGTCAAATTTAAGTCTGGTAAATTTTGTACAGTAACTTTCTAGCTAAGTTACTAGTTGATATGCCAGAATAGTAGTGTATAAAGGCTGCAGTATATGGTATATATACTATCAATAAGAAAGGATATACAAACATGAAGTATACAATAGATTGCCATTCTGATTTCACACAGAAGCGATATTCATCAGATGTATAAAAAGAATCCGCGTACCAACGGTTTCCATATCACTTGTCACACAGTTCGCACTGATAATCCCTTCACAGTTGGCACTAACTGTTAAATTAGCTTTTAAGCCGTTACTTGCAACCGTTCTTGCCCCAGAAACCCCATTTAATGGGCCAGCAATTAGTTGCCACAAAACTTTCCATGACAACTGCGTGCAGCGAGCTAATCTGGAGAGCTTTGGACAATTATTTATGGAGCTGCATGTGACTCTTGGCTAATTCTCGTGACACGGCATTAGTCAACACTTTGTGCAGTGCACTGCAAGTGCGAACATTTTCCAACACTTGAAGCTGATTTATTACGCCTTATCAACTGAGTGCTAAATGTGATTAGCTTTTTACGCTGCGCACTCATAAAATACATACTGTGCACTCGATCCGTCTCTCTCGCACACTTAGCTCCCCAGTTGTTTTTAGCCGGATTCAAGCTAAAAGTCGCTTAGGGCGAAGGATCTGCATATGCGCTGCGGTATTTAGCTTTTGATGTTATTCTAAATACGCTTTTACTTATTCACGTTGCGACTGACGATGATGATGCCCCAATGCTCGAAATGTGCAGCCAACTTCACGTTGTTTGCACAATTTTCTGCTTGAGAGAACATGTTGCTCCCCCGCGCGTTGATCCCCTCCCCGCCACTGACAGCACAAGGCAAACAACAGAGGCAACTGTTGCATCCTTCAACCACAGGCAGCAGTGCAATTAAGCAACTCTCGACTAAATGACAATAGCATTCACACACACACTCTTACACACGCACACACACATGTCTAGTTACATGACAGTTACATGGTTTAGCTGTGCTCCACTTTCCCACTCTTTCCGCTCAGCTTCCCGTGGGGTTGCCCTGCTAAGCAGCTTTGGCTCTGGAAATTTCCACTGGCTTTTGGCATTTTGCGGGCTCATAAAATGCAAATTATGCCAGAAATAAACGTTGACAAATTGTTTATGCTTCCAGCTGCATTTGTTGGTACATTGAGAGAGAGAGAGAGAAAGAGAGAAAGAGCAAGAGCAAACAGCACTTCAATGCGCAGCGGGATATGCTACGTCTAAATTAGCCGAGAAATATTTGGGAATTTGTTGAAAATTACTTTATTTCCAATTAAGAACTTGACCTCAATCGGTTCTGGCCCTAAAACATGTGTAAGAACCCCAGCAAGATCGTTTAACATTCGAAATCGACTGTAAAAAATCGGAATGAAGCGTAAAATTGTTCTTCAACAATGTTTCTAGCTGCTTTTCGAAGCCCTCTCACCTCGACTATCCACGAGATACTCGTTAGTTTATCGCTAGATTCATTGTCAGTTCTTCTACGTTTTCTCTTCTTTTCAGGTGTCCAAAAAAATATATTAAGAAAGCAAATTAGTGCAGCTAACTTTATATTTAATGATGCTCGAATTGCATTTCTTTCAGTTGCCAGATGGGAGAATTTTAACCACTCACGGACCGTTAGCAGCGCCATTAAAATGTAAGTCGTAAAGAGTCGTAAACCAAAAATTGGTACAGAGACGCACCAAATGACTAAGGAAACGCGACGCATAGATACCCCGTAGTTAAGTCCATTTAATTGTTACCTCAAGGAACTACTAGATTTCCTTTGAAACTTTTTAATTTAAATAAAGAATTTGATTTTAGAATGTGAGTCTAGATTTTAATTGAAATTCTCTACAATATTCAACAATGTTCACGACACACAATGGGCAACCTAGCTCACATCCATTAAGTCTGGTAAACCCCTTTAACAGCTGCACAATGGGTACACCTGTAATGAAGAACTATGCGAGTTGTGGGCAGTTGGCAGACAAAGATGAAGAATCGAGCGTGCGGTAATTAGAATTAAGAAGCATTAAAAGAAACTCAACAAAATTCACACAATGCGCTCAGAGCGAAAGTCGTAAATAAGGCAATAAAAACGTAAAAAAAACGTAAAGCCAGTGACCAGTGAGTTTTTTCTCTCCGTGGAAACTTAATTAGGTTCAAGAGGTAAGCGAACAAGTTGAGGAGGAAGACGACTTGCCGGACGATAAACCTGCAGCAAGATAACAATTAGAACGGGCGCCAAAACTCGAGCAAACTCGAAACGAGTCGAACGATTCGAACTAATTTATGAATGCACCTTGTTGACAATGCCGTTTTGGACAGCTCGTAAAAACGTGGCCATAAAAGAAAATAATAACAGCTAGTTCACCCTGGGAACGGGCTGCGTGGGTGAGCGAACTCGCTGTCGACCCTGCGAATTACAAGCTCGATTGATTTGCAATGGAAGCGAACAAATTCGATGCTGATTATTAGTTTCCACTTGCCCGCAGGCAAATTCGAATACAAATAGCAAAACAATCACTGTATTATTTCAATTTCCTATAGGTTTTACCTTGTTTTTGTCATTGGTAATCCCGCACAGATTGGCATAGGGCCCCTCGCCCGCTAGGGATAATACCTTGCGCGAGTTGTTGACATGCAATTTGTTGAATGTGTTCGGGTTTTGTTCCTCTTCTTCGTCCCCGTCCGCCACTCGAACCCGACAAGGCGCACACAATTGACATTTGCCTTGCCTGTGTGACAATGCCAGATTTAGCCGAGAACCAGGGATGAGGATGAGGAGGATAAAGATTTAGTTCGCACAGCAGAATGCATCTACAACTGCGACTGCAACTGGGATTGGAATGCGGCTTTGGCTTATCCATTTGCAATGGAACATCCTTTTTGAGGTTTTCCTGTTTGTCATAAAAAGAGGAAGTTTTTGGAAACGTGATTAATGCTGCGTGTTTGAGGTTAGTAGGGAATGCAAATATGTGGTAAATAATAAGTAATAACTTATCCGATTTAGTTTACGATACGTTTTGAATTTATATATGTTTAAAACCACACAAAGTAATAACTTGGAACATGAACTTTTAAACTGAACACAGTAGCAGATTTATATTTCATTTTCACTTCAAATAAACCTCACAGAAAAATACATACAATTAAATTCAATTTTAGTATTTACAGAGAGTGTGGAACTATGAAATTCGGGGAGATCTTTGAGAGTCATTTAACTTGGGAATGGCGCGAACAATACATAAGATACAAGGTGAGTGAAAATTAAATTGAATGTTTTTATACCCGCTACTTATAGGATGACAAGCGAAAATATATTTAACAGATAGAAGGAGCCGTGGTAGATCTCACAAACTATATATATTCCTAATCTGCATCAACAGTAGAGTTTATATAACCATTGTTGTCTGTCACTCTGTCCGTACGTAGGCCCTAGAGACCATTAGAACTAGCACAATGAAAAAACCAGGAAAAAGTGTCTAAATATTGCCCGCAGTTCTAGTTCATTTTCGATTTCGTCCCTGCAAAGTGTGCAACACCCAAATACGCTAAGCATAGAAATTCAAGCCATCTTTATGGCCAGTTAATTAGCGGGTAGATCACAGTCGAGCATACTCGACTGTAGCTTAAGGCTTTTTCATTAACATTTTCTCTTTCAGTACCTAAAAAACTTGATTCATAAAAGCGTTGAAAATACTCCTTCCGAGGGCGTTTTAGAATATCGAATGGAGTTTCAGCGACTGTTTTTTGCCATATGTGATCAGGAACTGAGTCGTGTCGATAACTTTTATGCTCACAAAATGGCCGAAGCACGTCGAAAGCTTTTGGCATTGGAAGATGAACTCATTGCCAATGCTGATAACAATGCTCGCACAAAGAAGGCCCGCCAATTGGGCTTTGCCTGCAGTGAGTTCTACTTGAGTCTCATTATGCTGCAGAACTTTCAGAGCCTGAACTATACGGGCTTCATTAAGATCTGTCAGAAGTATGACAAACGAATAAAATCGACAAATGGCTCCGCTTGGTTTAAGCGTAAAGTGAGACGAGCAGCCTTTGCAGGGGAGGATGAACTGAAGAACGCAATAGTCAAGGTAGAAGAATTCTATACATACTTTCTCGCGGATGGGAATCGTGCTGTGGCCATGGCAAAGCTGCGAGTTCCTCCACTGGTTAGACCCGTTTCCCTGCCTCAAGTGTTCTTGGCGGGCGTGATGTTGGGACTTTTCACGGTCAGCGCCATGATTGTCTTTATCTCACGTATGTTTTATTTCAGAATTCTGCAATTTGCATTCTCTTCTCAAGTTTCTCTATACTTTCTACTTGTTAGTGATCTACTATCGCTCGAATTCTGAACTGATTGCGGCCTTTGTTCGGCTTTACAGAGGACCCACGGCCTTTGTCCTTGCAGCCTTTTATCTCACTGTCAATGTACACGTTTGGCAAAACGTGGGCATCAACCATGTGCTCATTTTTGGAGGCAATCTGCGGAAGCGCGTGCCGGCTACTACTTTCCTACAGGTTGCCAGCGGTTTGGGCTTTACGTGCGCCCTATCAATGATCTTGTTCATCCATCACAATGAGTTCGAGGTGCAGGAAAGGTTTCATTTTCCGCTCGCGTGTCTTGTCATACCGCTGAGCCTGCTGCTATTCCCATTGCCGATCTTCAATGCATCGGGCAGATTGTCGATATTACGATCAATAGGACATATTTTAATGGCACCGTTTTTCAAAGTGAACTTTCCTGACTTCTGGATTGCCGATCAGCTGACTTCAATGGTGCTCGTCACTACGGATCATTATCAACTGACACGATTTTATTTAGATTTCTACAGATACCACACAAAGTCGCTGATCTTCGAACCGGACTATGTCATATTTGTAATCAGAATTCTAACGCCCTGGTTTCGATTGGCGCAATGTCTGCGACGATACTATGATACCGATTTCACATCGAACGGATATCTATTCAATGCTCTCAAATACGGCAGCAGTATTGTGACTGTTTTATTCTCTTTCGTCGTCATGCAAACTAACTGTGAGTCGCATACCATATATTACTCATTTTCCCATTGATTATATATCTCAAATCTATCCAGATAAATACGTGAATATGTTCGACAATCCGTGGATATGGATTTATCTGTTGTCAGCGATTATATCAACGAGCTACTCCACATACTGGGACTTTAAGAACGACTTTGGTCTATTCAAGGTTTGGGAAGGTGAAAACATGTTTCTGCGAGAAAATCTCGTTTATCCTTCGGTAAATTAACGGCACTTCTAGCTTAAAAACCTTTTAAATATTCCCCTGTTGCAGTCATTTTACTACTTTGTCATCGTTTCTAATTTTTTGATTCGTTTTATTTGGGTATTTGAGCTAGTCTTGATCTACAACGACTATGTATCGCCCTACTATTGCAAGACCATAGTCGGTTTGTGTGAGCTCACACGTCGTTTTCTTTGGAACTTTATACGGCTAGAGAACGAACATCTAAACAATTGTGGAGAGTTTCGGGCGACTCGAGATATCTATTTGGAAACGATACAGAGAATTAATGAAGAAAGATAAAACTATTGTAAAAGCTTTATTGGTGACATTAATGGATTTTTGAAATATTAAATAATTAAACAACATTTACTTTCTTTATTAGTAATTATTTATTTATATCTTTATTATTAGTTAAGGTTAGGCTTAGACTCTATAAAAATTAGGTTTATCCAAAGCCTCTATAGTCGTAAAGGTTGCCAAACAATATTCAAAAGTAATTTTTTCTGTGGGCATAACCTAACGATTTATTCTTAGAGTACATACAGAGTATGTTCATATGAATGTTAACAGTTGTAAGTGTATGTTAATATTTACAGAGCATTTTGCTATAGAAGTACAGGGTGTTAATGTTATTTACAGAAACGGTATGCAATGCTTAAGCCGCTACACTTCTCTTCTAAACTTTTTTGCATTAAGGGGTAACTGCTCTTCTGGCAAGCACTTGTGTCAGGTTGTCTCTGTGCCACAACTACATATTTATGGCCGCATGTGGCGCATTTATGAACTGTTTACTGTTAGCCAGGCCGAGCTTAAGTAATTCCCAGCGTATAACTTAATTAATTGCAGCTAATGCAATGTGCCGGGCGTGGCAGCGTGGCAGCATGGCGGAGCAGATGCCGCAAAAGTGAGCAGCATGGGCAACAACAATCCCTCTCTGCTTTCAACTCTCGAGGCTGCTGGTGGCAACAGGAGATGGCAGATAACCACATGAAGATGCTGCAACAATAATGCAACAGCAACAACAAAAACAGAAAAGAATTTAATTAAATATTAAAAGTGTAACATGAGCAGCAACAGCAGCAGCTTGAGTGGGCGTGGCCTAAACATGAGAATTAAATAAAATATTTTTAATGCAATTTTTACACCCAGCAACAGCAACAACAACATGTACCGGAAGCACTTGACCCGCTGGGCGAGTACACGAAGAATCCGCACAGATGCCAAGTGGAAGCTCCGGAGGAGTGGACTGAGTATAAAGCTGGACAGGAGCGTGGAGTGTGGAGTGCTATGTAAGAGTAATCTGGCAGTCGAGTGGCATGCAACGCAGCCTTGGAGCCCAGCTAATTGGGTCAGCTTAGGGCCTGAGCTGTGTTCAAGTGTGTGTGTGTGTGTGTAGTTTGTGTGTTGTGCCTGACCGGATGTGTTGGTCAGAAGAAAATTGTGAGCTAAATATTAAATGAATTTCAGGCATTTATCTAAATTATTTGTGCAGGAATCATGTGCAAGACTAATTGTTCATGGAAAACCTTGGAAGCTTTGCAGCAATTATTCTCATTAGGATTGTAAAATTGTTTACCAACTCTTGAGGCAGCCTTTTGCAAGCTTCAATTGTTATTCAAGCACATAAAGATAGAAATGAATACAAAGTTTATTATAATTTCTCTACTACACAAGGGATTTATTAGGCGTCAATTGCATCATTTGTGCAGTAAAGGAGAACTTAAATCAGAAATAACTAGAATAATAATAATGGAATTTAATTGAACAATAATAAATATCGAATACAATATACAGAGAAGGCCCTTCAAAGTCTTCTCTGACTGCACTTTGCTTTCAATTCACCTGTCAGTTCATATAATCAGCAATGACGTTCAAAGAACAGAAATAAAGGCAACAACTAAATCAAGAACTTCACCTTAGTGGTTGCAGAAAGTCAGTTTGGCTTGCAACATGACGAACGCATTTTTCTTTCTCGATTTCTTCCCTCTTGCCTGCACTTTTATTCTTCTTTGATGTATTCGGAGAGAAATAAAACATTTCCAACTGACGATTTGACAGGTTTCCGCAGACATGAGGAAAAGTCAGGAAGTCGGGAAAGCTTTGTGGCAATGCCACTTCCAGGCTGCGGTTGCTGCACCACACTATGCCCAAGCATGCCTCGCTCTTTGCCACCGCCCAACGCCTAACGTTGCATGAGGCGTGTAAATTATGCGTAGTAGTCGCTGTTGTTGTTGTTGTTGTTGTTGCTTGTGGGTTTTAAATTTCAAATGCTTTTGAATTCGGGAAATGCAACGAGAACAACAGAAACGACTGCCAGGCTCATTTACACACACGCACACACACACTCACACACACACACTCACACATACACACTCAAAAAGTGCACAGTGGCAATACTCAGATACTCAAACACTCAGAGGGCCACGCAACAGCGAATTGCATTCATTATGTTTATACCAATGCGATTCTATTGCCTTCTCCATTCATCTCTCTCTATCTCTATTGCTCTCTCCCCCTCTCTTCGTGACTTGGCCTGACTTATTTGCATTTTTCGTGCGCCAAAAATGGCTAAAAATACTTGACTAATGTTGTGTCTGGCTGCTGTTGTTGCTGCCGCTGTTGTTGCTGCTGCTTTGAGTGCTGAGATTTAATAGGATTTTAGTGCATTGAAGTGATTTTTCAACGCCGCCTGATGATGTTGTTGATGTTGATGGCAATGCGAATGGTTTAGGGAAATGGCAAACTGACGAAGGGATCCGCCTAGGCGCTGGTTGAGTTATGCATGCTTTATGCATGCTTGCAATGACACGCTGTAGGTAGGATGCGTGGGTTATCCCCTTCATAATGGACACACCATTAATAAGCAGGGCGGGCAGGCAGCCAGTTGAGGAGTAGAGAGAAAATAAGCCAGAATATCACTAGATTTCAGTTTAAAGAGGTTAACTTGAAACGCACCTTGTGCTAGCCCCATTTACTCTTAACTACTAAATGGAAACCACAATAGGAGTATGCTATATATATTCCTACATATCTCTCTATGAGTTGCTTGTCCAATACTGTTGTGTCTTGACTCCATTGTGATGCAAGGCTCCTCTGCCTTGCGAAAGGGATTGCAGGAGATTCATTTCTGGCAAAGCACTCGGCATGGAGTACTCGGCACTCGGCACTCGGTACTTGGCGCTGTCTGACAGCTGAAGGAAGTTGAGCTTACAACATTTCCCACGTGTCAAGGAGAGCAGAGAGTGTGTATGAGGGAGAAGGGGAGAGAGAGAGAGAGACAGAGAGAGCATGCTTTTGTTTGCAAGCCGAACTGGTGGCAAATTTATGGCTTGCCTTTGGCTACTAATGAGTTTGTCGGCATCCCTCGTCCAGCTGAGGGAGTCAAGCTGGCCTCCTAGAGAGCAGCTTAAGCTGGCCTTGAGGCCCTTCACACACACACATTCACACATACTAGACACACACCCACTCACTAGGAGATGCCTAATGGGTTAAAAATGCGTAAACGATTTTGGGCGTCGTAAGCTTCTTAGACATTTGCATCGGATTTGCCATAAATTGTTTGGCCAACTGCGCTGCGGGGTGTGGAACCAACGTTAGCGGAAGCATTTTGATT
The DNA here is from genome assembly GCA_018151435.1 of Zaprionus africanus. NCBI lineage: Eukaryota > Metazoa > Arthropoda > Insecta > Diptera > Drosophilidae > Zaprionus > Zaprionus africanus. The sequence goes on from JAECXB010001625.1 coordinate 373,169, forward strand.
GATTTACACACAGACACACACACACTCGTACACACTCTGGCACATGGATCAAGTGCAGAGCTCGGCGACTTCCTCTGCAGCTCATCTGGTTGCCGAAATTTACCAAAGCATAAAGCCAAAATGCGGCCGTATTTCTTTAACTTCCGGCATTAAGTGCACACAGCAGCAGCAGCAGCAACGGCAGCAGCAGCAAATTAATTAAGCGACGCTGCCACAGAGTGCTGCGACCTGCCGCAAGGATGAGGACAACTCCTACAGTATTTGCGTGGGTGTATGTGTGTGTTCCTTGCCAGACTTTAGCGAGTGTGTTGTCAAATTAATTAAACGCACAACGGCGACTCAACACACAATGAGGAGATGGAATGAAGCCAACGCAACTGCAGTTCCTGCCTCCAGCCATCATCTCTGCCTTCTTCCCCATTCCCTGGGTTGCCATGGAGCTTTGCAGTGGCTTTTCTTAAGCTTTTCGTAATTTACACCTGTCCGTGTTGATCCAATTGGAACGCCAGCCAAGCAGCCAGCAGCACAACAACAACAACAATAGAGCTGTGCTGCAAATATCTCTTGACACAATTGAAGTCAGACGAACTAAAAGCCTCGAGTAGTTACTTATTTTGGGAGACATGTGTGATTGCCTGAACATAAACTATTCTTTGATCAAGAGATCTTTGTTTTATACAAACAACAATCAAATCATTCACTTTATAAACTTCTTAACTTAAATAAAACATAACTTTCTCTTTAGTTTCAATTTTATTTTAGCAAAAAAATATATTGAAAGCTATCATTTAACACTTCGGAATGTATAATTTGCAACGTAAATTTTCACTTTAATTTATAAATATATAGTTTTCTTTTTTTTTCTTTAATTTAAATTTAATTTTAAATAATATAATTTAATAATATTTTGTATAATTTTATATCTAATTTTTATATTTTTTAGTAAGTTAATTTCCCAACAGTCGACTGCTCTTAGTTGACTTGAAATAATTATATAAATAATAAAAACATTTGTCTGGCATAATAGACATTAAAGTACTTAAAGCACTGGTTTAAATTTGAAACAGATTAACAGCAAATTAAGCTCGGCTTAAGCCTAGGCACAGTCAACATATATTGCCCATTAAAAAACAGAGAATTCTCCTTTACATTCGGCACAGTTTTTTTGGGTTATCTGTTGGGGATTTTCTCACATCACGCGTACAAAATACCTACAAGTGTCGATTCCAAATCCCAGTTACTGAAAACTAAGCCCGCTTCTCGGTACTTTGTCCCTCTCTCTCTTTCTCCCTCTCTCTCTCTCTCTCTCTATCTCTTTCACTGTATCACAGGCGGCAAAAACGTTTCAATAAAACTAAGCTGTAAAATTGCTTTTTAATGCTTTAGAAGCTATGGAATTGGAGCACATATCAATCCCCCCGACATCAGGCAACACTTTTGTATGCCTTTCCCCCTCTCCACCATCTTCTCTCTTTCTCTCTCCCACTCATGCTGTGCTCATAGTTTGCCTAATTTCAGTTGCAAACGACCCAACTAAGCTGCTGCCCAATCTCTCGCCGCACACAGAGAACGCAATTTCGAACTATGTCAGCGTAGGATTTTCATGTTGCTTTTTCCATTTGGCGTGAACATGTAACCCATTCGATGAGTGGGCGTGGCAGGCACTAGCAAAAAAGTTGTTGAAACTGCCCCAACAGTTCTGGTTTGCAGGCCAAGTGGTTGGGTTAAAATGAAAATGGTCATTTATGGATTGCAGAACGAGCGAAAGTATCTGTGAGATACAAATGCAAATTACGCACACTTAAAGCATGGATAACATACTTTAAAAATGCCCTAAATAGTGTTTGTAGAATATGCTGCATATATTCAAAGACTGCTCTTTCATTCAACTCTCTCTCTCTCTCTCTCTCTCTCTCGTTAATCTGCAGTGCGCACACAAATTGCAGTCATTAAATAACTAATTACAACTACTCGAATATTGACACACAACAAACTTGTAAACAAACACAAGTGCATAAATTAAATAGCAAAGTTCACTAATTGCAAATTGTCGAAAATCAGCAGCAGCAGCAGGCAGACTGAAAGTTTAGTAATTTAATTTTTAATGTTTAACTTTCGACCACACATGCGAGTTGGCAGCAATCTTGAGCCGGGCATCTTGTGGCCATCAGGCCAGTGTCAATAGTTGTCTCTCCCCGGGCCGGGTGAATGAGTTAAGTGTTTCGAATGAATAGTTGAATGTTCACTTAACCCTCTTTTTGTGTGTTCTCTGTATGTCTGTGTGTGTGTGTGCTGGCCAACAAGATTTTCAATTAAAATTGATTTTATGCAAATTTTCAATTAGTCAAAACACATTTTATCATCTGGCCAGACAGGATGCCTCAACACACTCACGTGCATGTCAATGTGAGTGTGCTGCATGCTGCATGCGGCATGCTGCATGTGGAAATCATCTTCAGACATGGCCAAAAACCACTTGAGATAAATATATTTTAACATTTGCATTTGCCTTTCTTCGCCAGGCTCTTTCTTCCCCCTCGAAATCTGTCGTAACTGTCTGCGCTTCGGATGCTTAACTCGACTTAACCCACGGCCATTTTTCGACTCTCTCTCCTTCTCTCCGTCTCTGTCTCTCATGCTGATTAAGTAATTGCATTTGCCCGAAATTGTACAACATTTTGGCGTTGACTTCATTTGCAGTGCCTTTCAGCGTCAATTACGCGTCGAGCGGAGCGACAAAAAAGCCAAAACAAAACGGAACAGAACAGAAGAGAAGGAAAGAGAAAGGAGGGGAACGCAGTTCCCCAACTTCAGCTTCGACTTTGAGCGGCATTTCCATGCGTGTGCCAGTGTGTATGTGTGTGTGTTTGTCTATCGCCTAATGTTTTGCAGTGCGCACTAATTGCATTAAAAAAGGAACCCGTCGCTTTTCCTGATTCCCACATTCTCCAGTCCCCCTAAACAGAACTCGCTAGTCTGGCTCGAGCTAAATTATATTAAACATGAAAGAACCAACAGAACTTTTGCATTCGCCACTCTGAATACCCTTTCTTAAATTTGAATATCAATTAAAGTAAATTCATCACGTTTTTTCTATCAGTATTTCAAGCAGAAAGTTATTTTTATCCTTTCCATTTGTTTATTCAGTCATTGTTTATCTTTGTGTTTTTATGTGGCATTGTTAAATATTATATTCCATTTTCCCATATTGTTTTAGTAATTCTATACAGTAAAATTGAATTTTTCATTGTTTATTGTTCACACCTATTAATTTGAATATAATTGTGCATATTATTTTTGAATCAAAATGTTATTATCTTTGTCTTAATGAATATATTATTTTTTGATTGATGTAATTTAAATCGATTTTATATTCACTACATAAGTCTCATACCTATTGAAATTCGATTGAATTATCTTTTTTATAGGGAATAATGTAGTTCAATTTGTAATTGTACTTAATTGAATTCAGATAAGAATACGTTAAGTGTGTAATTATTGAAGGTTTACACATAACAGCAATGGCAAAATAATTATACTCTCTCTAAGCTCAAGGAACAAAACAAAGAACGACAGGCGACCGACAGACTAACTGTTTTACTGTCTGTCTGTCGTCCGTCGCATCGTCTGCACTTCGGCACACCCCCTTCTCATAGAGCGCGCCTTTAAAGGTGAAGTCTCTCTCCAGGTTGGCAATCCACACTTTTCATTCTTTTCTCTCTTATGTTGCGTTGTCTTTGCAATTTTAAGCTGCAATTTGGTTGCATGTCACTTGGCAAATGCTTTCAGACAATGTTCCCCGGCTACTTCACATGATATTCCATTAGTCAGCAGCAGCAAGTCGAGCACCTGCTGAACGTTCCCTTGTCCAACCTGACGTATGCTTAATTTGCACTTTGCAACATTTCCACTGGCAGGATAACTAGGGGACGTACTGACTTCTAGCTTATACAGAGTCTAATTCAAAGGTCTTACAAATGTGCAGGCGTCTTATTAAAATTTGAAGAAATGCTAAAGAAATTAGTTTTCTCTAAAATGAAAAGAAGAAGTGCAGGAAACAGCAGACGAATATAAAATATTTAATTCAAACTGAATTAAAACAACTCTAAGAATGTATTTTCCGATCCATAATGTCAAATTTTAGCTTATACAATTCGAAGAATAAAACTCTATATCCATGTACCGGAAGGTAATTCAATATTCTTACAGTCTGCTGAGTTGAGAAAGTGTTCCCTGTTGCAATCAACCGACTGTATCATCACTTTCGAGACCCCATCGGCAATCACATTTGGCAAATATACTTCAACCTCAATTGAGGAACCAAATTACGGAACTGAAAACATGTTTTTGCAATTAAGTTACGGTTTTTGTTGTCCAAATATTAGCACTTACATTTTCAATAAATGTCCCAGGCAGCTCCCCCTCTCCCTCCCTCTTTCTCCTTCTCTGGAGCTTACTCATTTGCATGAGGCCTGCTGCAGCGTCTGGATGTGTAAATTTGAACAAGTGAGTAGTCGGACAGTGTTGGACAGCGGACAACAGACAGTGGACAGGGAGCAGCTCGATAAGTTGCTGGCATTGAAAGTAAAGTCAGTCGGTGTAGAACACGCTCAATTTGGTTGAGCAGGCACGAGGGAAGGTGTGGAGGGGCAGATGGCACGACAGTTGAAAGACAAACAACAATGGCACGCACTGATTTGACCAGGGACAACGGGACAGCGGGACAATGGGACAGGGGGAGACAGGGGAACGCTTGGACAGAAGGACCGAAGGAGTAAATAATGCGAAAGAGACGGTTACAACACTTGAGCTTTGATTGGCTAGAAGACAGGCCGGGCAATTAGCAGATGGAATAGCCCGAACTGAAATCAAGCTGAAGCTGCAGAAGCAGTGGGTGGGGGAGGGGAGTGTGTAGAGGGAACTCTGCTGCACAGTCTGTAGCGGTGAATGCCTCACTAAGTGCATGAATAAATAAACCGACGGCACTTGACTACTCGGCTGTCCCCGCCTCTGTCTCTGCCTCTGTCCCTGCCTCAGTCGCCTGGCGACGTCAACTCCATCTCAGTCACAGTCAACACATGTTAACAACTTGATGGCCAAAAGTCAAATGGCTTAAATGCCCAGCACATTGTAAGCAAACAGCAGCAGACCAGCACCAGCCTCGAGGAGAACGGCGTAAAAAAGCGACCCAGCGAGGGGAGCACGGGAGCAGCGAGAGGACATATGCAAATTCAGGCAAATAAAATTATTATTCAAATTTTTGGCTTGTCCCATGAGCGTTAAACTAACAGCCAGCCAGCCATCCCGAACTGGAGAAAACAGCACAATGGACAACTTGCAACTCGACATGTGGCTGCCACTGGGCCCCGATGGGGTGACAGTCCAAACAACTTCAGCCACGCTTCATAAAAGCCAAGTTCCAGCTTCGGAATGTTAATACAGTTGATGCTGCTGATGGCGATGATGATTGCGTGGAGACAATGCTGCAATGATGATGATGATGTTAATGATGTGGATGATGTTGTTGATGATGCTGTTGGTGTCGACTGATGACCGCTGGACAGGGAAGCTTGTATCTGGCTGACAACTTGAGATGAAGCGATCAACAGTTATGTTCCTTGATTGTCTCAAATGTGCACAGTGGGTCAAGCTGTATTTGCAAGCTGATAATCCAGGATAGGGTTCGTGCTATATAGATACATAATTTCATAATAAATAAATAATAAATACATAAATATATAAACAAATATATATCTCAATAATCATTGAAATTCGAAAATATTATGATCATTTTATTAAGTCAATTACGAATACAATAAACATTTAGAAGTATTATTTATAAAAAATAACTCAAGATAAATGTTGAATTATATATATTGATTTAAATCAATATGAATATATATTTAACCTCATGCACCTTCTACTATGTCCATTTAATCTACCCATTCGAAGAACATTTCAATATAGTTTTTATTAACTTCTCAGAATATGTATAATAAAAGATAAACTCCTCATAAAAAGGAAGTATCAATGCAAGCATAACAACATTGGCTTTTTATGAATACCACGTAGAATGTCAATCACAAATGAGTCTTGTCTCTCCCTCTACCCACTGACCCCTCCCCTCTTGGCCGTTGACTGAACTGCAAGTGCAAATAGTTCACATTGTTTTTGGGCAGAACTCAAGCCATTAGCCTGGGCCAACAAGCAAACGCTGCGCTAGACAACAAAAGGACAGCTCCTTCTGGGCGAAGCAACTGCCAGACAGCAGACAGCAAAGTGTTACGCCCACAAATCACGCCCAGTACATCGCAACCACACGAAAGAAACAAAACGAGCCACCCAAATGGCAAAAAATGACAAGAATTTTACAGCCAGTCAATTATGGCCGGTCTGGCACAACCGACTGAGGCGGACAAAATCGCACAAAACGAGAATGTTCGGGGTAGGCGGAGAGCTAACTTTGTGAAGGGGGGAGGGAGGTGAGTCTACAACTGAGCATAGGTCTGGTGGCCTGGCAGCAGCACCACCGACACCACCACACAAACAGCCACTGAGACCGAACAACAAACCCACAACGAAAAGCAAAAGTTGTTACTGTTCTCATGTTGTTGTTGCTGTGTTGTTGTAGACTGTGCTGTAACCAAAACGCGCGTTTACCATGCGATTGGTAGTAGTAAAAAAAAAGAGTGGCCCAAAGGAAGGAGGCAAACGAGGCGGACCAAATCGACATATTGACAGACTAAATGGAGTTGTGGGTTTTGAGTAGTAAATCAAGTTAGCCACTCGCAGCAAACACACACACACACAGTCCCAGACACACATACACACACACACGTAGAGTTGCCTGCATAAGCGAAAATTGTATGCCGCAGAGAATTTCCTGAAGAATCGCTTGCAAAAAGCTTAAAAAGACATGACCCTAGTCGAATTCCAAATGTTCTTCTAGTTGAAGGTGATTTTAATAGATATCGAAAAAAGATTTTCTTAGATTGAAGAATTTTTTTTGTATAAGAACATCTCCTAATAAATGTTTTATTCATATAAGAAAGACTTTGCAGTCAATTCTGTGGATTGAAATACAGTTTAATTATGAATTTCGAATGACTTTCGGATATGTTAGTAAAGCTACACTATAAGAGTTAGTTCTCCCTTTGAAAAGCATCCTTACATTCGAATCACTTAGCATAGTCTCCCGCTAACCTCACTAGCTGCACATGCTCAAGTTCCCGCATCCTTCGATTATGCTCTGGCAGTGCAAACTTTTGTTGTCCTCTCCACGTTGACAACAAGTTGGCCGAAAGCAGCCAAAAGGATTGAAGCCCCGCTGTGCCTGGGAGGTAGCAGTGTAAGGTGGTTCAACCGGGGATTGCCGGGTCAGCTTTTGTTGTCTGTCAAGCGGAGTGGCCAAATATGGTTGTTAGTCTGCCGCAACGGCAACAGCAGCAGCTCCAGCTCCAGCTCAGATGGGAGCTGCCAGTGGTGCATTTGCATATTTTGCTGGCCAAGTTGTTGTGTTTTTCTTTCGTTGCTTGCCTTCTCCTGGGAACTGTCTTTGGTCACTTGGCTGGCGCCGAGAACAGCACCAGAGGCATGGCAGGACAGGCAGCGGGGTCAGTCAGCCTTTTGGCAGTTTGCACAAAATCAAAATCAAAGCCAAAGTTCGTTTATTGCTTGTGACGCGACGCAGCTCGTCAATGTGGAACTGGCTGCCTGCCCCCGTGAGACAACTTAGTCAGTTGTTGCCACTGCCACGCAGTGTCCCCCTACCTCTCTCTCTCTCCTTTTCTACCAGCTCGTTGTTGTTTCTCCTGTTTGCACGCAAATATGAAAGTCGCAACATGCAGCCGAGTTCTGTTTAGCCCAGGGCCAGTACAGTCAAAAACCCCATTGATGCGCCACTTGAGGGAATATTTATGCAAACGCCACGCCCCTCGCCGCCCTCATAGACTCGTTAGAGTTGCGTTGCATTCATTGTTCCACTCGCATTGATCCATAATACATGAGTCAATTTCGTTCCGCCGAAATCGGATGCATGCGTTAGTGATGCCACAGAACAGTTAGATTTGCCAAGTAAGTTACAGTTAAACTATTGATGATATGCGTATTCGTTATAAACAACAAGGGATAGCGAATCTACTTCATAAAAGAGTCGAAGAAGCATTTAATCAGATTCCCAAAGGGCCGCCTCTTAAGAAAGTGTAGTGATAAAGTTTAAATAGTTTGAGATTTGTTTTTTTTACAAAATAGTAACTTTTTATTGTATGCAATTACATAAAAATATTTTTATAAAAGTATTTATATATTATTATGCATACATATATAATTATCTATTTTGAACTGATTCTTCAATAAGTATCTCTGTATAATTATTCACTTCTTAGTTTAATTTTCCCTTTGTCTATATTAACTTGGCGAAAACTGCAATTGAGCAAGTTCGGGGTTCATTTAGAGCTGTGACCCCAGAGCTGACCGCCTTGTGAGTAGAACAAGTGCCCCAAGTGCAGCATGTTTGCCTAATTGGCTTAAGCAAAAGGGTACCAAAGTGCAGTCCGAACTTTTTTTTTTTATTTTTTATTGCCTCTTGGTGAACCTCAAGATTCTGGAGGGGAATAGTCAAATGTGCAGAGTGTATGAGTATTTGTTCAACGAACCTCGGTTCAGTCAGTTATTGACATCCTATGGGCGTGGTTGTCTGAGAATTTACTACAAATTGGCAAACGCCGCAAGAAGCCAACGGCAGCTGCCACTTGCCACTTGCTATTCGGCACTCTCGAGTCTCACTTTAGCTCAGTTTGCGGACTCCTCTTTATGCAACTTTCATTAGTTTTGAGTGGGAGCTTCTTTTGTTCCATTGCTCCCTGCCTCCCTCTTGGTTTCTTCTCCCCTGCTGCCGCTGCACAGTTCAAGTGAGCAAACGCCCAACGGCATTGTTTCAAGTTACCAAATTTAATTAGACAAATTTTTAATTGATATCATATGGCCAACGCCCAATTGTCGGCTCTCTCTCTCCCTCTCTCTCTCTCTTTCCCTGTCTCTATCTTCCTCCCTGCCTCCCTTTCAGTCACTCTTGTAAAGTGGCCCGAAAACTTGCACGTTCAACTTGCCGCAGCGAGCAGCGTCAATTATTTGTGTCTGCTGCATGAGATGCAAAAGCTGCCAAGATACCAACGACGCCCCCCTTTCCACCTACCACAGATGCACCTCTCAACAAGCTACTACATAAGTTGGTTAGTTGGCGAAAGCGAAGAAAATGGTCAGCAAATGCATCGAGACTTCTTGCACAACTTCTTGACGAACTCAAATGCAAACTCATATGCCAAGGAAATTCATTAAAAGTAATTTGATTTAGAGGAGCTATTAAAATCTTTAAGCAACATTGAATTTGCCAAGATATTGTATTTAAATAAGTATTTAATTGTTTGCGAATACATATATTAAATAATATAATTAAATAATTACATCATACTTCATAGAACACGAGAGCAAAGGTCGAGCGCAGGCGATAGTAACATACCCTTCCATAGTAGGATACTTTTCTTTAATAACTTCTGTGTTTATTGTTCAATCAGATTGTAATTTGGATCAGAGGTAGTTATATTTTGGGCAAACTTCACTACTAATTCTTATTAGATAATTAATATAAATTGATATTGGGATTCTGTCAAATTGTAAGGAGTTCGTGGAAGGTATAACGCACTCAGTTGAGAACACAAATTAAACAAACGTAAAACATTTTATACAAATCTTAACATTTGACTGTATTTCTGTATAAAGTGTTAGGAAGGTGATATCCAATACGGATACAATTGTAGATCACTAAAAAATTTATGAATGCATGTTTATCAAAAACAACTTCGCGTTCTCATGTGATATATGTATATAGTCGGTGTATTTTATTATCCATTTTATTCAAATATATTATTTCAACATAACTACCTTACCCGGTACTTTCCATGCACAGAGACACCAGTTTAAATCTTTTTGGAGTTGCTGTTTCTCACATAATGTTATTTAAAATTGAACAAAATGAGATTCTGTGATTTACCTAGGACAATGCGGATGCTTGGGTTTCTTTTGGCAAGACTTAAAAAGGAATTAAAATGGTTTAGCACCGAAATTACTTCAGCCTTATTAGATTATATTCCAAGCGTGTTGGATAAACAAGGGCCCGATTAAAGCGAGCGCCTTGGGCATTGGGAATTTAAATAAGATCCAGCTAACTGCTACCTCTCTCTCCTCTCTCCCTTCCTTGGTATCTGTCTGTTGCCAGGTATTTTTTGTAAGTCCAAAGCGCTTAACAGGCAGAAACAGATTTTGAATGCAAGCAGTGGGCAAAGGGTTGCTAAGACCAGTTAAAAAGTGGCTGCCTGGCTGCCTGTGTCTGTGTGTGTGAGTGTCTGTGAGTGTGTGTGTTGAGCCAAGAGAGGGGGGGTGTCTGTGTCGGGCATTGTCAATGGCAGGCGATAAGCGTGCAGGGGCGCGCTGAGCAGGCATTGGCGTATAATGTGCCTGCAGGTTGTAATATTAATTGTTTTTACCGTTGGCGCGTCAAAGGATTCTGCGGGGGCGGCAGGCAGAGAGTGCAGAGAGCTCAAAAGAACAGCAGGAACAACGGAAAGTCTGGTCAAAGCGATATTGAATGGCTGTGACAGCCGCCGGCACGCCCAAAAGTATGCTCTCAATTTGCAATTAAGCGCCGCGTGCCCCACGACACCGAACAGGACATGGCCACGACATTGCTTTGATTCAATTAGCCAGCAGCAGCAGAGGCAGCGGCAGCAGCTGCCAAGACACGCAGCCCCAACCGAGCAGGGCAAATCAGCCTAAACCACATGATCCGACAAGATTCTCGTTTCATTAACGCTGCGAAATTCGATTAATTGAGCATTTGTGCGGCTTGCCAGCGCAGGTGCTGCTGCTGCAGAGGGGCGTGGCAGGACACAAATTGTGTATTCGCATAGCAATTGCGACTGCCCACCGAGCGTCAGTTGTCGCCAACAATTGTCGACAGCTGACAAGACAAACTTTTCCCATACTCCCGAGCTTGAGCTGGATCTCTCTCTCTCTCTCTCACTTTCTCTCCCTGCCCCACCTCATGCCACATGTCACCTTGTGTCAGTGACATTTTCGGCTTGCTTTGGACTTAATTTGATTAAAACTTTTGCCACAGCAATTGAAATCCGCCGCTCGGCGTTGAACTTCCTCGAATTGTTGACGAGCTTTCGACTCAGCATCCTCCCAGCCCCGTCAAAATCCCAATCCGTCCCAATCGATTTAAGCCGCACCAAACACAAATTGAATACTCGAATCCCTGCTTGGCAAATATCTTGTTCCATGGCTTCTAATGACTTAATTGTCCGCTCAATTAGGTGCCAAATGAATGAGCCTAAAGTATCCAAGACATTCGACTCACACACAACTACAACTAAGCCTGTAACACCCAATCAGCTGAATAGCAGGCTTAACTGATTTTAATGTTACATTTGTAACTATTCAAAATTGACTAAAGAGGGAGAGAGAGGTAGACTAATTCGAAACCAACAACAAAATCATATTGTAGAAATATCAAACTGATAAATAAAGAATATGTATTGTATTTCCTACTTTTATAATATTTATTTTCTTTTTCGTTTCTTGTAAATTGTTTAAGGGAAATGACTGAATATATTTATTTCCCTTTTCATAAAGTGTGAAGTATCCCACGGCGTTTTAAATTAAAAGCTCACTCCTTCTACTACTACCCCGTCCTTCTAGTACCCGACTTGACAATGTGGTGCCTGGACAGCTCGTTGTGTCTCTGACAGCGGACATCCAGTTCAAGCTCCATTTGCTTACATTAATTGAGCTTCTGTTTAGTTAAGGGCAAACGATTTGACTCTCCAGTGTGTCCAAAGGCGGATTCATTTGCAACGAACAAAGAAATCATTTGCCCAGGGAGCACTTTCCGTTCAATTGCTGTCTCGCTTTCAAGTTTTTTAATTAATTTCTCTTTCTCTCTTTCCCTTCCGCTCTCTGGACCTTCTCACAGATCAGAGTTCCTGCGGATTCGTACTGCATTTAGTACATGATTAATCTGTAAAATGCTTCGAGTGGCAGTCGGAAGTAAAGATAGACACCCTTATCAAACGATTTTAATTTCATTTCCCTCTAGTTCACAGTGATTCCTCTCTCTCCACTCGCTTCTCTTTATCTTTGGTCTGATAAAGAGAACTACAACATTGTTGCGGAGAGCGAGGACAACGACTTTTGTGGTCAATAATGAGAAATTCCTTTGGCTACGTGAAAAAAGGAAAACTCAAAAATTCAGAAACAAGGGGAAGGAAGGTAGAAGCGGAGAGAATGAAGAATAACAAAGCAAAGTATTTGCACTCGATTCAATTAAGTAATGGCCCACGGTGCGAGACCCTCCAAAGCTTTGACAACTTTGCTTTGCGCTCCGAATTCTCATTTGAATTCTTGACATTTCGTTGCAGAATTATTTGGAATTGTCGCAGCACACAAACACACACACACATGGCTGTTTGCACTAAGCTCTGTAAGTCTGTGGGCCACAAAGACTTCTCTGCTCACAGCAAGTTTCATTTGTCGAGTGAAAAAGACAACGGAAACATTACGTATACGCTGCGTGTGACAGACGCTCTCAACACAATTTCAACTCGCAACTTCAGATTCAGGCTCTTATCTGCTGCAAAACATACGTAGTGCTATCTCTGCGCCATCTATTTGGGACTAATCAAGGCTAAACAAAGGTCCAAAATTCCCAAATTCTCATTACATGCGCGCACACATTTCATTTTCGTAACAGTCCTACCCCTCCACCCCCAACTTCCCCCGAGGAACCATAAAAGTCAAATGTGGCACTTAAAGTGGTCCATTCTGGTAGACACGAACGAGGGTCCCACAGGTAGCTCGGGCTCAGTCCAACGACGCCCTTCAAATTAAATGAAATGCGTAAAAATGGCAACAATTTGATTTTGTCAGATTTTCAGCCAGACATGTACTATAACCAAGAGTGTAGTGGGTGTGGCCAAGGGGGCGGCATCACGTAAACATCACAATGGTCGAATCGAGCAAAGGTCCACCCCCTGCCGAATGCTCCCCTCTTTCATCGCGAAGCGCATCTGCCTGCCCGTTGGTCGTCTCGAATTGCACGCGCGAGTCCCAAGTTGCTAATTTAAGTGTAATAATCCTCAAAGCCAAGGAAACGTGAGCCAATTTATATGCAGGCATTAGAGAGGGCAGACGAGAGCTGAAAGCTTTGGCGGGGGAGCAGAGCACAGGGCACAGGGGTTGTTGCAATCACCTGCTCCGTTGTTTCCGCACACGGATTTCACTTTGGCTAATAATCGTGAAGCAGACAGCGTGAGGGAGGCAGCGCGATGGGAGGGGGCGGGTGGAAAATTATGATACAACACACAGACTGACTGAAGGAGACCACAACAAACAGTTTTGCACGCCTACCGTGTCCCTCTCTCCCCTTGTTTCAGCCATGTTAAAATAAATTTAATATTGATTCAGCTTTTGTAATGAGAAACGCGACATCATCAAGAGTCCACTTAATGCCCACGCTCTAGTTGGAAAGCGTTTGTTTTAGTCTGGTTGATGGCACAAGGGGAGAAGGGGGGCACCCGGGGACGTTGTTAAAATTATATTCCATGGGTCGGGGCATTGTCTACACGGGTCCGTGTTGACCAAAGCTACGTTGTGGCTGTTGTCGCTGTTGTTGCATTTTGCCTGCCAAATTAAAAACCTCTTAAATTATGCTGATGACCAGAAAACATTCGGACGCCCTTCCCCTCTCCCCACCCCATCCCTTTTCCCACATTCACTCTAGTTTGGCGTGGGGAGGGGTTTTTATGTTTTGTCGGATAGGCTTGGGCTTTTCATTATACGTAATGTTGGTCATTGAGAGCAGACACCGAAAGCACTTAACACGTTGCCCGTTTTCATTAAATTTCCCATATAAACATAAATGCCAAAGGGAGCTCAGAGGTAAAGAGTAAACGAAAGGGAGAAAGAGAGAGTGCTGGACAAAAGGTAGCTCTATAAAGTGTCGACTCTGAAAATTGCATGTTGTTATTATGAATTTATGTGCTAGTTCTTTGCAGCCCAACTCAATCTGCACGTTCAACCTGAAATTTAGATAAAACAGAAAGCTGAGAGAGTTAATTTCGTCAAGGGAAATATTGGTTTTCATTAAAGAAAACAAAAATGTTTTAAATGCCAAAGAGTTTACGATATACACTGGAGAGTTACAAGAGAGAAATAGATGCCTTTGGTATTACGTTAATATTATATTGTAGACTTTTTTAGCCAAAAACCTTTCCTCCAATTGATTGTTTAGAAAAGATTCACTACTTAACAACAAGAGTTGAATTTAAATAAATATTTATTCTATTCTTTATTTTAGTCCCTTAGAATATCACTCCTACTCATTCTTTTACCAACCTGAGTCTGTTTTGCTTTGAGCTTTACGGCTCACACAGCTACGCCCCCACGAGGTCTTTCTGTGTTTACCGTTTTGAAATTATGCGACGCCCAGTAGAAGTACCTTTTGGAAAGTCCGTGGGCAGTTTGGGGCACTTGTCACATTTTCATTTCACAATTTCGGTTCTTGGCTAAAAATAAATGTTGAATATTTGAGGAGCACCCGCTGTGTCAGCCCAAAATGAGATGACAGTTGTCTATCTATCTGACTGTCAACCCAACGATTCCTCTCCCCGGCCTAACCCTCGTTTTTATGACAGCCGACTGGCAAATGCTGTGCTGGCAAAACTATAGCCCAAGGTTCTCTTCATTTTGATAAACCTCAACCCCGAAACGGGAACTTGAAATGAGTAAGACTTTCGAGTTTGTCGGCCAAAAATGCAATTAATTTGAACGCCAAAACTCATTAATATCTGCGGAGAAGACACTCGAGAGTTGTTTCGTCCTGCCCGTCGTCCCTTTTTCGGTAACCCTCCCAAAGAAGTATGCAACGGCCTTTTCTTCTCATTTCTTTGGCGTGGCCCTTTTGCTATTTACCTCAGGTTAATAATAAAGCAGCCAAAGGCTTATGTATTATTTGCACACAAAGATGAAAACAAACTTGTTGCTTCGCTTGCCATTTTCCAACTTTCCACTTGCCACATGCCGCAGAGTCGAGTTG
The DNA here is from genome assembly GCA_018151435.1 of Zaprionus africanus. Taxonomy (NCBI): domain Eukaryota; kingdom Metazoa; phylum Arthropoda; class Insecta; order Diptera; family Drosophilidae; genus Zaprionus; species Zaprionus africanus. The sequence goes on from JAECXB010001625.1 coordinate 388,320, forward strand.
AGCTGAGCTGAGCCCAAGTCGAGTTTTCATATAAAATTTACCTTTTTCGGCGCCATGATTTATTGCCATTGGGCGTTGCAAACGGAAAAACCAAGAGAAAAAAAGTTGAAAAAGTGAAAAGAAAAGGGCTAAAGGATCTTTCCCAGGCCGGAAATGAAGTTCAAGGCATCGTAAGTAGTTTCGGAAACGAAGTAACGTTCAAAGTGTAAAAATTCCCATCGTCTTACCTGACTCAAATTGAAAAGCGCACTTGACGCTGGTGTCCACCTTTATACGTACGTTTTCTTTATTTTTCGCTTTTCTTTTACCGCCTCTCGGTATTTGTAAAGAGTTGCGAAGACCCTGCCGCCAGGCAGGTCGGCACTTTCATTGTAGTCCTGGGATTTGGGCAAACAAAATTAAGCAGTCTGCAAGTTTTTAATTAAAAAAGGACGCGAGTGTGCATTAAGCAGCTAAGACAAGGTGGAAAGCCAAAGGCGCTTCAAAGTTAAAGCCTAATGAAAATGCTTAAAGGCCTTAGGCCCTCAGAAATGTTGGGTTGGAAGGTACCTTAAGCACCCAGAAATTTATTTCCATATTTGGAATGATACTATGGCATTTCTCTTTAAACAATTTCTTGTAGATTTATAATTAGGCTTAGGATATATAACATTTGCAGATAACAAATTATTTGTAATACACAGAAGTCTATTCGTACGGAATTTGAAAATATAATACAAAAACGAAATCTTCAAAATTTAAAAGATTAAAAAAATATTCAAAATATAAAAAAAAAAAAAAAACGTTGATTGAATATAACATATTTATTATATATTCCTATCGGACTATAAATCCCCAGGGATGTATATAATATAAGCTTCAATAAAGCACGCTGCAATTCATCGTTATTTAAGTTCAAAACCGCTCTGATAACACTGATTGGGTTTTTTTTTCGTGGATTTTTAATGTTGCTTATTTATAATCAACAAATTAACTAAATGTTGACTCGGTTGACTGTAATAAGAATATTTGAAATTGATGGAGTGTGATTTTGTTTTAATTTAGAAACCCTAATTGAATATACTATCAGTAAGAGGTTTATGGCGCAGATTTCAACTGTTGGTATGATTTAAGTTCTCTCAAAACAATTAATATGTTGATTCATCCGCGAGGCGATTAAACGTACTCTTGATGAAGCAACTTATAAAAATATTTAGTCATTGAAATGATTGCAAATTCATTATGCAATTTATGCATTATACATATTTCGCTTATAAATTAAAGTTTATCATTCACAGCAACCTCCCGAATTTCCAGGCTTCTGTGCATTATTCAATTTACTTTTAGGTCTCATTATTGCACAATTCTAAATATTGGCCTGTGAGAACTGACAACAATCATTTATACTGTGCAGATCGAATACCCAATAGGCACTCGTAGTCGAGAGAGTGCACGTGAATAAATTGCGTGCCTGTGTTGGCAGGAAATTTGTTTAATCTGACAACAAATTGTGGAAGACACGCAATTGGAATCGCCAGGCGACGGTTCGACCAGTTTTCCGTTGTCTTTCTTCGGTGTGCTGAGCTGAGAGTTGATGAGATGCAAATGGATTGGCGCGATAAGATGCCAGGTGAGACGAGGCAGGCAGGCAGCAGACAGCCACAGACAGAGACAGAGAGTCTGTAACTGAATCTCAGTCAGAGACAGTCAGTCCGGGCTTGAGCCAGAGCCTGAGCCTCAGACTGGAAGTGAGACCAAGTCCGAGTCTGGGCTAAAGCCAAAGACTGGCGGACTGGGATACGTGGAACGTGGGCCGTCTGCGAGCTCCAGCTTATTATTAACTGTATAATTTAATGTGTAGGCAGGAAATTGATTTATTATCGGCGTCAGTTAATTTTTTCTTGAACATTTTATAAATTAAGCAACTCGCATGCCGCATAAATCTTGCCACTTCTGGCAAAGCGGAGAAAAAAAACCAAAAAGGCGCAACAAAAAATGGGTAAGAAAAAAATAAATTACAAATTAAGTTGTTGGCTCCCACAGTTAACCGAGAACGGGTGACAACAACTTCAACAGTACCAGCAACAATAACAACACTAACAACGGGCTGGAATAACGCTTGTCATCTGGCGAGATAAGGATAAGGCAAACACAGGCCGAGTTGAGTCGCAGTTGAAGCGCTCAAGCTGAGGCGAACCTGTGTGGCAACCTTTCGGTTCTCTCTTTATAATTTATCGCGCCTACCTTGCGAGGAGCCTCCTGGCCCGTCGCGCTTTATCTACGCTATCTTACAGTTTTGCTGTTTCTTGCCAGACAACATAACGCCCATATTTATCCGAGAGGTAGGCGATGAGCGGATAAGAAACAAACACTTTGATTAACTAAGCCGACTCAGAGGCGGCAACTAATATCATTCGATATAGATTCGCATAACGCGATCTTTGCCTGAATGAGAGCAGGTTTATAAAAAGGTCGCTGGAGTCAAGGACTGAAGAAAGTACTCGAAGTTTATTGTAAAAAATGGAATTAGGCTAGATTAGGCGATAAAATTAAATGAAAAATTCTTGCATTTATTAAGCAATTTAAAAACTTATAATATCGGATGGTCTCACATTAAAGCATTCACAATGCTCCCAGCAAATTCCGTGAAATATTGTGGTTTATTTCACACCTTTGCAGTAATATCTCAGAGATATGCCCCCAACTTAATTTTGCTATTGCCCCCAACTTTCCTCCTTCCCCTTAGTTCATTGAAATTTTGTGGCCAACCAAGAGGAAGTTTGCTGTTTCTGATTGCCCACACCAGAAACTCCAACTGTCATTTGGGCTGTTCAATAGTTTGTCAATGTTGATTCGAATTGTTGTTGTCGTTGCTGTTGCTGTTGCCATTGTTACGATGTGCAGTCATTCGGCCAGACAGTCGGGCAGTTTCTGAGTGAGCTGTGCCATCCAAGCCGTGACTATTTCCAATTGCATTTCGTCAAAAATTCGTCAGCTTTTCGGGGGGTTTCCGTTTGGTAAGGGACAAATTGCTATTAAATTGCCTCACAATTGCGAAACACCATAAATCGAACTGTTTCCCAATTTTGGAGCAGACAGTCTGACAGACAGCTGCCCCTTCCCCGCTGCACCTTCCAGAGCAGACACCCCCCTTTGTCCCCTATTGCCGGCGCTGCAACGATCCAATTTTAATAGCCTGGTTTTCCGCTTGGTTAACTCAATTTGCGTGGCTTCTTTCAATTAGGTTTCCGTTCCTTTTTTCCCATTGCACTTAAACAGACCGAGAGAAAAACACAACAAATGTTTTAGTCTGGTTTTTCATTTGTTTATTGTTTATTTGTCGCAAATAAAATGTCAACGGTCAGCCCAGACGGGGGGCCCTTCGTGCGTTCGTTATTCTTTTTTTTATTGTCTTTTCGCTGAACTCGTAAAATAGAATTGTTATATAGTTTTAATTTAGTGTTTGGGCCGCAAATGGGTTCGACGACAGTCCGCCTCGGCGGGGGCGTGACAGGTGCAGCACGCAGCACGCACGCAACCGAACAGCGAGCTGCAACTTGCGTCAGTCGAAATGGAAATGCGTCAATTCTTATAATCTGAACTCAAGCTGTGTCTGCTCGAAAGGAGAGACAACTCGCTTGACTAATGAATCAATTAAATTGCATTTTAAACTGCACATTAAAACCACTGAAATCAGTTTCAAGTTCAACCCACGCTGCATCCACGGCGAATATTTATCATTCACACTCATTCACAGCCGAAGATGCCACATTGCCCGCGCTGTTTCCGTTATCAATGCACATGCATCAGGAAGAAGCGGTTCTGCGAGAGATAAACGGGAAATTATTTCAAGCAAATAATGCGAATTTAATGTGACATCCGACAGGCGACAAGAGTCCTGAGCCAAAAAGCCAATGAAAGCTGCATCGATAGCAGCGGACAAAGAGACTAAAACAAGGCGAAGATTGTGGCAAGAAGACGCACAGCGAAGCATTGATACTCTGTGTTTCGCTTAGGACTGATTGTGGAAGGAATATTTGTTGCAAGTTTGTAAATTTAAGAAGTATTGAGAACTAATGATAAAAAGCTATAATACAAGCCCCAAAATGTAGACTCTTAAAATAAAAAAATCATATATATCATAGTATATCTTATATCATTTGATTATATTACTATCTAGAAGCAGCAGAAGTTCTTATATAAAACATACTTTGTTCCCTTACATTATAAAATATTAAAGCAATATGTTCTGCACTGCATGAGAAAGTCAAGTTAGCCGTGGGATAAGGGAACACCTGGATACCTGCTAGCAGGTGATGTGACACCTCGTCCCTACTCAATTGCTGCTGGTGCTCACTTCCTCTCCAGCGAACCCGTCGCACGTTCCCGGCCAGCGACGGTGTGCACTCCCTCTACCGACATCAGGCCAAATGACGCATTATTGAACTGTCAATGGATGTGACAAAGGGTTAACAGTGTCAGAATCGAGTAGTTGCTCATTCTTTCAAGCCGGTTTCTATCCATCTCCCTCTCACCCGCTCGCACTGGACACACTTCAAACGATGTTTGTCATCGTCTGACGGGTGAGAATAATAATAAATGCGTACATGCATATAATATTGTATAATATTGATGGGACAAGTTTCTTTCAGCTGACATTTATTGCATCAAAGTGTTTAGATGCATAAAGAATTGAAATTGATTATCATCATGGTTGATCGTCATTCCTCGAGTAGATTCTAAATAGTTTATAACGGACGTTGGCAGAACCTTAAGTTCTTAAAAGAATCGCAACGAAGAATTGAGGAGCCTTTGTTTCTCTTTCTCCTCACTGACTTCTCTCTCTCTCTCTCTCTCTCTCTCTCATTGGAGTTCATGAATAATGGCCTAGCCCATAACAAAATGGCCTAATCGAAACACAAAATATTTATGGCATGAAATTGGCTGCGGGCTGCGAGGGTTAAGACAAGGGACTGGACTGAACTTTGCCTGGGTTTGGAGGCTTGACGATTTTGTGGGTCAGCCTCGCCTGAGACGCGGCAAGCCCCGTCTTGCCGGTTGTCTGCCAGCCTGGACCTGTGTGCATCATCATCTTTGGTAGTTGGACACGTCACTTTTCGTGTTTGATAAGGATCCGCAAAGAGAATGAAACCGAAGTCAGGGCTGGAGGAAGGCGGAGAGGCGGCAGGCTAAGGCGTGCGCCCGAATATATTCGAATTTTATTATGCATGACAGCTCCATGAACAAAAACAACAACTACAGCAGCAACAACAACAATAACACCGGACACTCCCACAGTCCCATCGTGAAGTCAAAGTCAATGTCGGACTGGGGCTGGTATGGGGGAATTGGGTCCGATTTTGGTTATGAACCCGGGTACCTGTTTGACAGCGGGTTGCCGGCCTCTGGATACCTTTTTGAATCCATAGGCATAGCCGACCCGAGCCGAGTCGAATGCTTAGCCATGTGAAAAAAGATTGCGTTTTTCATATTTTAATTTTACTTGTTTAACGTTCGAATACGATTTTTGAATATCGATAAGGTGCGAGGCGGAACGGCTCCTTTGTTACTGTTCCTTTCTGTTGTTGCTGTTGTTCTTGGACTTGTTCTGTATGCCGTATGCATGATTATGTAACATTTTCCCCATATGCTCGTTCGTCTTCTCATTCTTCCAATCGATTTATATTTTGACAAATGATTTCTAAATGAGTGGACACTTTTTTCCATCCCGATTCCTCGAAGTTAATAAAAAAGGGCCGTGTAAATATTCGCCCCAATCGAAAACGAGCATGTATTTAATTAATTAAACTGCGTCAAACGACACCACAAAAAACAGAAAACGATAAGATTATCGATGCAAGACAACACCGGATTATTCGACGCTGACTAATGCAAAGGTATGGAAGTGAATACCTGTGAGAAGCCAAGAAAAAAGAAAACGAGGATAGTTGGGGTAACTGCTATGGGTTGAACTTGTTGAAATAATTTAAAAAACAGGAGACAAGAATCGATTCGCTTAGAACGCTGAACTAGTTCACTTCGGAAGCTCTTCCCAGTTATCGATTATAAAACTAAACAACAAATAAAAAGGAAAAACTAAATGACCCATTGTCATAATAAGTAAACCGTGCGCTGCGCATTAAATAAACTTTTGTCACTAATAGCATAAATTATTTTAAATCACTTAGCTGAAAGTGCAGTCGATATTATCGACATGCAGCCAATTGCACGGAATAAAATAATATTGTTCAAGAAAATTGCCAGGTAATCTACGTGTCAATTGAAAACACAACAAAGGTAGCCCATTTTAATTTGATTGTTAACAGACCATGCAATTTAGGAGAGTGTGTACAAATTTATGTAATTGATAAACTACCAAGGTGTGTGCGCCTAATAATAATTTGTGTCATTCTCCGTTTGCTCTCGACATTTAATAGGTGCTTAAAAACTTTAGTTTGCTCAAATAGTAAATTACAAACGAGTGTGTAAACAAGTATAATCAAATCTACACATACATGTTCATATGTATGTATGTATTAATTCACGTGCTAACATACAGCAGCATCAAAAACGACAGAGCTCGTCCCATTTACGGTACGTTTCGTTGCTATTTTCGTGAATATCGTGACTTGCACAAACAGGCGTACCAAAGCAAACTCTACAAGAAATATCAAAACACAGGGCCGTACCGACGGTCTCGGGAGCCCTTGTGAAGAACTTTTTGATGGGCCCTCGTTAAATTGTCTTGCCAAAATGTAGTATTAGTATATCATAAATACTATTTAGTTTATAGAACATTTCAAACAAAACAGCAAAGTGTTTTATTGCACTTCTTAATATGTTAACCAATTATCGGTTGGGACAGTATTAAGATTATACCAGCCCCTAATGTATTTGACAGGCATAGGACATACACCAATAAATATAAAAATATATTTTGATTAGCAGGGAATTCTGGCAGCTTGGGCCCTAGTGCATCGCACACCCTGCACATGCTTAACTACGGGCCTGGCAAAAACAGCCGCATCAACAACAACATCAGCAACGCACACACGCGAAGCCGGCGTCGCGTCGCCAGTGGTCGATTGGGACGGCAAAAAAAGCTCAACGGGCGCTGTAATTAAAGTTGAGCAACAGAAACAACAACAACAACAAAACAGCAATATCAACGATAGACAGTGAAAATGTATTCAAAAAACGTTAATTTAATCAACAACAACGGACGTATTGTGAACCGGTGCATGTGTGTGTTTATAAATGTGTACAATTTTACAATGTATGCATATTGTGAACGGTTGTGTGTGCGTGTGTGTGTCGGCATATTGTGAATTTTCGCAGCTGCCAAGAAAATTGCAAAACTGAAGCTGCCGTCGCTCTGGGAGACCTGCCACAACACGACGATCAGTCGAAAGCCAACAATCGAAGCGCCAAGAAGCACCTGCAGCTGAAACAAAAATACAATAACGGAGTATTTGTTTATTATTTATTTGTTTGCTCTATATAAATACACAGATTTGTATACTGTTGTGCGACGGAAACTTCTGTTTGGAACAAAATGACAACCACTTTTACGATCAATGGGCTGCCATATACGGGTAAGTTGGCAGTAAACAATTAAAATATTTTAACTACTAAAGTACATATTAAAATGCTAATTCAAAGTAATTTTTTTTATGAGTATATATTTTTATATGTTTTATTTCGTCATTTCCCTTTTACAACACAGTGTTTATAACCTGCAATCATCTCACTTTAATATCCCAATAAAAACAACCAGTTAGTTAATTTTTAACTACTTGTGAAATAGCTTGTGAACCACTGTAGCTTAATACGTACATACATAGTATTTTTGTGTACACATACAAATAAGTACATACAACTGCACGTATTTTTAGAACCCATCACTAAATTGTTGTTGTTCGGAGAGCACAACTACGGCAAACCAGAACTCGTTTTAACGAAACTCGCTTGAAATTCTAATTGGAAGAGCGTTTGAAATATGCACATAAAGAAACAATTAATATAATAATTATAGCTAATGCAAATTTCATTATCTCATTTTTAATTGCCAAGTCACGAATTGATTACCCGAAGTTCATTGTTCCACATTTTTATATGCCTTCCACAGTGAATCTGGCCAACTTTCCGCCCGACATCACGCTGAACACCTTCATCCGCGAGCATGCGCAGCTCACAGCGACCAAGTTCATGTGCCTGGAGGGCGGCTGTGGCGTCTGCGTTTGCGTGGTGCGCGACGGGAAGCGCACCTGGGCCGTCAATTCGGTAAGTGTTGGCATCACATACCTTATACTGGCACTGTATACCCATTGATTCTCGTATACAGTGCCTTACGCTGCTGAATACCTGTGCGCAACTGGAGATCATCACGGCGGAGGGGTTGGGCAACAAGAGCACAGGCTACCATCCCATACAGAAGCGTCTGGCCAAGCTCAATGGCTCGCAGTGCGGCTACTGCTCGCCGGCATTTGTGATGAACATGTACGGACTGCTGGAAGAGCATGGGGGAAAGGTCAGCATGGCCGAGGTGGAGAATGCTTTCGGGGGCAACATTTGTCGCTGTACCGGCTACCGGCCCATACTGGATACCATGAAGTCCTTTGCCGTGGACAGCAATATTCAGATGCCAGCGGAGTGCAAGGACATTGAGGACTTGGGTGCACGCAACTGTCCCAAAACTGGAAGGCTCTGTGCTGGTGGTTGTCAGCGCACTTCGTTCGTTTACGAGGATGGTAGCCAATGGCACTGGCCCCAGAGTATGGAACAGCTGTTCGAAGCACTGGATAAGGTGGATGAGCAGGAAGAGTTTATGCTTGTGGCGGGCAACACCGCACATGGCGTCTACAGACGTTCGCCGGACATCAAACACTTCATTGACATGCGCGGTGTTCCGGAGCTGCATCATCACAGCAGTGATGCTGATAAACTAAGGCTGGGCGCCAATCTCAGTCTGACCCAGGCCATGGACATCCTTAGTAGCCAGTCGCAGCAGGCGGGCTTTGAGTATCTACAGGTAGTGTGGCAGCATTTCGATCTCATTGCCAACGTGCCAGTGCGGAACGTAAGTATCGTTTAGTTATCGAATTATTCGAATGTCTCGATTCTTAATTCTTACCCCTGATCATTTCCAGGCTGGCTCCCTTGCTGGCAACATTGCTATCAAGAAGCAGCATCCTGAGTTTCCCTCGGATGTCTACATCAGCTTCGAGGCACTCGATGTGCGTGTGCTGGTGGCCAACAATGCCAAGGAGGAACAGCAATTGACACTGGCGGAATACCTCAGCTCCAGCAATAGAAAACTGCTGCTCAAGGCATTCTTGCTCCCTGCTTACCCCAAGGAGAAGTTTGTTTATGATTCCTATAAGGTATTAATCCATTTTATATCCCGAATTTTCGAAACTTATTCATTATCCTTTATCTTAGATCATGCCTCGGGCTCAGAATGCCCATGCCTACGTGAATGCAGCATTTCTTTTGGAACTGGACACGGATTCGAATGTGAAGAACGCTCGCATTTGCTTTGGAGGCATTCGTCCGGACTTTGTGCACGCCAAGCCAATTGAAGATCTGCTTATGGGACACAATCCCTTCGAGAACGCAATGGTTGAGCAGATCTTTACCAAACTCTCAACCCTGTTGCAGCCGGATGAAGTGCTACCGGATGCCTCGCCCGCCTATCGTCTAAACCTTGCTTGTGGGTTGCTTTATAAGTTTCTTCTGAAGCATGCGCCTGCAGAGGCTGTCGGTGATGCCTTCCGCAGCGGTGGCCAGCTGCTACAGCGGGAACTGTCATCTGGTACACAAGTCTATCAGACGCAGAAGAAAATGTTCCCAGTGACGGAGCCAGTACAGAAACTAGAGGCAATGATTCAATGCTCCGGCGAGGCTACCTACATGAATGATGTACTAACAACATCGAATACGCTGTACTGCGCCTTTGTTGGTGCCACTAAAGTGGGCGCCAACATAGAGGAAATTGATGCTTCTGAGGCACTGCGACAGCCCGGCATAGTTGCCTTTTATAGTGCAAAGGATCTACCTGGCACGAACACCTTCTGCGAACCTGACTTTGGTTACCAAGCAGAGGAGATTTTCTGCAGCAGTCGCGTCCGTTACTATGATCAGCCAGCAGGTGTATTGGTGGCTCTGACTGCGGATACTGCTCAGCGGGCTGCTCCGCTTGTGAAGATTACCTACAGTCAATCAACAGCCCCCTTGCCGGTGCGACCCACATTGGATGATATTCTTGACACGTCTCCTTTGGATACCTCACGCATTCTGCAAGAGGTTAAACAGAAGGGCCTTCTTAAATGTACGGCAGATCCGGATAAGAGTGTTAAAGGCGTCTTTCAGATCGGCCCGCAGTATCACTTCACGATGGAGCCACAGACAACCGTGGCGATACCCTTTGAGGACGGGCTGAAGGTCTTCTCCGCCACCCAGTGGATGGATCACACGCAGTCCGTAATTGCGCACATGCTGCAGATAAAGGCAAAGGATGTTCAGCTGCAGGTGCGACGTCTAGGTGGTGGTTATGGCGCCAAGATATCACGGGGAAATCAAGTGGCTTGTGCCGCATCACTGGCCGCGTACAAACTGAATCGACCTGTACGCTTTGTGCAGACTATCGAATCAATGATGAATGCAAATGGCAAACGCTGGGCCTGTCGCTCTGACTATGAGTTCCACGTGCAGGCGAATGGAAAGATTGTTGGACTGCAGAACAACTTCTATGAGGATGCAGGTTGGGGTCCCAACGAGAGTCCCGTTGACGGACACTCGACGGTCACGGGCCCTAGTTGTTACGAGTTCACCGACAACAACTTGAAGATCAATGGCAACGCTGTGCTGACAGATGCTCCCAGCTCGACTTGGTGTCGTGCTCCGGGATCCGTTGAGGGCGTCGCCATGATGGAGAACATTATAGAGCACGTGGCGTTTGAGGTGCAGCGTGATCCGGCAGAAGTGCGGCTACTCAATATGCCAAAGAGCCAGAAGCTGTCCGAGCTATTGCCGAAGTTCCTGCAGTCCAGAGAATATGATGCACGGCGAAAGGAGATCGAAGCACACAACCTCGCAAACCGTTGGATGAAACGTGGCATCGGTCTTGCTGTAATGGATTACCCTGTATTCTATTTCGGGCAGTATCCGGCCACCGTGGCCATTTACCATACAGACGGCACGGTTGTTATCAGCCATGGTGGCATCGAAATGGGTCAGGGTAAGTAAAGACATCAGATTTAAATTGTTTCTTTTACATTAATTAATTATTTAACCAGGCATGAACACGAAGATTGCCCAGGTGGCTGCCTACATACTGGGCATAGAATTGAGCTACATCAAGGTTGAGTCCTCGGACACAATCAACGGAGCCAATTCCATGGTCACCGGTGGAGCCGTAGGCAGCGAAAGTCTCTGTTTTGCTGTGCGTAAGGCATGTGAGACTCTCAATGCGCGTCTGCAGCCAGTGAAGAAGCCTAAGGCCAGTTGGGAGGAAACGGTGCAGGCAGCATACAATGCCAGCATTAATCTAATTGCCTCGGACCATTATAAGAAGGGCGACATGGAGGAATACAAGGTGTATGGCATGGCGTTAACGGAGATCGAACTGGATGTGCTGACGGGCAACAGGCTGATCAAACGTGTCGACTTGCTCGAGGATGCTGGCGAGAGTCTTAGTCCTGCCATAGACATTGGACAGATCGAGGGCGCGTTTGTGATGTGCCTGGGCTACTGGTTGAGCGAACAATTGGTGTACGATCGACAAACTGGTCAACTACTAACCGACCGTACATGGAATTACAAGCCACTCGGAGCCAAGGATATTCCAATCGACTTTCGCATCGAGCTGATTCAGAATCCCCAGCCTAGCAGTGCTGGGTTTATGCGGTCCAAGGCCACGGGCGAACCGCCGTGTTGCCTAGCAATTAGTGTCATCTTTGCCCTGCAGCAGGCTCTGCAATCGGCTCGCAATGATGCCGGACTACCGCGTGAATGGGTGCGACTGGGTGCACCAACAACACCAGAAACTTTGGTGCTGAATGCCGGACATGATGTCACTAAGTTCCAGCTCAAGTAGGAAAGGCCTTCAAACATAAAGTATAAAATATTTGTATTTGTATTATGCACAATTAATGCATATGTATTGCAATGATATACGTACACGTATAACTGTAGATACCCGTCTTGCACATAATGAGCACCGTTGTAGAATAGATCATTTCGAAATTTCATGAACGGAAATTGATATCGATTTACAGAAGCAAATCTACTTTCAGCATTAAATGCAAATATGCGAGGCTCCAGCTTATGGCTATGCACTACTGTATACCCTGTAATTATATTAGGCATTTTGATGCCGTATTATGACAACATTTTTAACTGTTTTGTTACTTCTAAAGTAATTCAATGTTATTGTACAATATTATATAATTACATGCACTAAAATGTATTTTTTTATTGAATTGTTTCAACATAAGTTATAGAAAGGGTATTACGGCTTCGCTGTTGCAAAAATCTTTACAATCTTAAGTTTCGTATTTCAAATTTCCATTTACAGAACTATTAAAATTGCCAATTAGGTGAAAATACTTTTTGGCTTCCGAGCAAGCAATTGTAGCCCCTTAACTATTCAGTATCTAAGTAATGCTCCGATAAGTCGTTGCTATTTTTGCGCAGTGTGGCTGCTGCTGGTTATTGGCGACTGCAGCGAACCCGTTTAGCTTTTGGTTAATTACTGCTAATCAAGTTTCAGCAAAGGCTTTAAATAGAGCCGCATCCAGAGCCAGCCACAGCACTTGGCAGTCGGCCCCCAACCGCGACAAGATGAGCATCAAGTTCAATGTGAACGGTTTTCCGTACGAGGTGCAGCCGTCAGACTTTCCCGCTGATATGACGCTGAACAGCTTTCTGCGGGAGCATCTGCATCTGACGGCCACCAAGTACATGTGCCTGGAGGGCGGCTGTGGCTCCTGTGTCTGTGTCATTAGACGCCGTCATCCCGTGACAGGGGAAATAAGATCCCTCGCAGTCAACTCGGTAAGTATTGAAGGAGGGGGCGTGAAATTGGCAAGCATAACTAGCAGCCTTTCTTTTTCAGTGTCTAATGCTACTCAACAGTTGCCACGATGTGGACATCGTCACCAATGAGGGGCTGGGAAATAGAAGCAGTGGCTATCATCCCATACAGAAGCGTCTGGCCAAGCTCAACGGCAGCCAGTGCGGCTACTGCTCGCCAGGATTTGTGATGAACATGTATGGATTAATGGAGGGATCGGGTGGTCAGGTGACCATGTCGCAGGTGGAGGATGCTTTTGGTGGAAACATTTGCCGCTGCACCGGTTATCGACCCATACTGGACGCCATGAAGTCTTTCGCCGTCGACAGCTGCATCTCAGTGCCAGAAGAGTGCGTCGATATTGAGGACTCTTTCGAGATCCTCTGTCCACGCACAGGACAATGTTGCAGTGGCAGTTGTTCACGCAAGATGTTACGAGCCCAGGACAACAGTCGCTGGTATTGGCCCACAACACTGGCCGAGCTGTTCCAGGCGCTGGCACAAGTGCCCAGCGGCGAGGAGTACATGCTGGTTGGAGGCAATACAGCGCATGGTGTCTACAGGCGATCGAGGAATATACACTGTTTCGTGGATGTGAATATGGTGCCGGAGCTAAAGCAGCAGAGCATCGACTCGCAGCACCTGCTTTTGGGCGCCAATGTGTCGCTGACTGATGCGATGCAAGTCTTCCAACAGGCCAAACTGCGCGCCGGTTTCGAGTATTGCGACCAACTGTGGCAGCACTTCAACCTGATCGCCAATGTTCCCGTGCGGAATGTAAGTGAAGCTCATAAATCCAGCAGTTCCAGTTTGAAACTTGTTTTTGGCTGCGATCGTGTGATCAGCTTATCGAAACTTGCCAAAGAAACACTTAAAATAGAGAGTGGAACACACAAAGCATTGAAGCTCTTGCACGTCATTGGGATTGAACAGGAATCAGACTGAGCGGAACTCATCCATATACTAAAACAAAATCTTCATTATCTTGTATATTTATTTTTTCAGAACGGAACTCTAGCGGGCAACATATCTATCAAGAAGCAACATCCCGAGTTTCCCTCTGACGTCTTCATCACTTTTGAAGCGCTTGACGTGCAGGTTTTGGTCCATGAAAATGCGAGTAGTTCGCGAGTGATGAGTCTGTTGAGCTATCTACAGGACTCCACCCCTAAATTGGTCATTGGAGGTTTCATACTGCGTACCTATCCCAAGGAGAGATACTTATTTAACTCGTACAAGGTGAGCGCATCGATCATCAGTTGAATAAAACCCCTAATCCTTTTATTTTTCCTAACAGATCCTTCCACGTGCTCAGAATGTGCATGCCTATGTGAATGCTGGCTTCCTGATCGAGTGGCATGATTCCCAACAACGTGTGGTGCGATCGGCTCGCATTTGCTTTGGAAACATCCGACCTGACTACGTACATGCTCAGAACGTTGAGCAGTTGCTGGTGGGTCGTGATCTCTACAATGCTGATACAGTGGCACAGGTGTTTGAACAGCTCTTGTCTAGTATTCAACCTGACGAAAGGCCACCCGAGGCATCGCCGGAGTATCGCCAGAAGCTTGCCTGCTCGCTCTTCTACAAGTTTCTGCTGGGATCTGCGCCCAAGGAATTGGTTAGTGACCGTTTTCGCACCGGTGGCCAGTTGCTGGAGCGTCCGCTTTCCTCGGGCAGCCAGACATTTGAGACCATAGCCAAGAATTATCCAATCACTCAGCCGGTGCAGAAACTAGAAGGTATGTGACTAGTCGTTGATGCACTTCTGCCTACATATTCTCATCTTTCGATCTTCTAGGTCTGATTCAGTGCTCCGGCGAGGCGCATTATATGAACGATTTGGTAACTACACCAAATTCTGTGTACTGCGCTTTTGTGACGGCCAAACGAGTGGGGGCCAGCATCGAGCAGGTGGACGCCAGTGCCGCCTACCAGTGCAAGGGCGTTGTGGCTTTCTACACCGTCAGGGACATTCCCGGCGACAATGACTTTAATAACACCACACTGCTGCGGGTGGAGAGCGAGGAAATCTTCTGCGCTGGTCGTGTGAAATACTATGATCAGCCGCTGGGAGTAATAGCTGCGCTGAGTCACGATGTGGCAGTCTATGCAGCCACCCTGGTGCGGGTTACCTATGCCAATGATCAGGTTAAGATCTATACCAATATGAATGCTGTGCTGGCCGACAAGTTGGAAGATCGTCTTACCACAATGACTAAGTCGAGTGAGGAGCCTGTGAAGCCATCTTTGGCTCCCGGCGATGTGATTGGACGTGGCATTTTGGAGCTGGAATCCCAATATCACTTCACAATGGAACCACAGACCACAATTGTGGTGCCTGTGGAAGAAGGTCTGCAGGTGTATTGCGCCACCCAATGGATGGATGTGACACAGGCTAGCGTATCTCGTATGCTTAAACTGGACGCGAATGCGGTTCAGTTTCAGGTGCGACGTGTTGGCGGTGCCTATGGCGCCAAGGTGACTCGTGGCAACCAGGTGGCCTGCGCCTGTGCACTGGTGGCCTACAAGCTGAATAGACCAGCCCGGTTCGTTCAGACCATCGAGTCTATGATGGAGTGCAATGGCAAGCGTTGGGCCTGTCGCTGTGACTATGAGTTCCAGGCCCGTGCCAATGGCTCTATTCGGATGCTGACCAACAATTACTACGAGGACGCAGGCTGTACGCTTAACGAGAACGTGGTCGACTTCCTAACCAGGCCTGCTTTGCCAAATGTCTACAATCTGACCAACACTAACTTCAAAGTGAAGGGCACAGCTGTGAGAACGGATGCCCCTAGCTCTACGTGGTGTCGGGCTCCTGGAACAGCAGAGGGTGAGTAAGATTGTTCGATTGCAACAAGATTTAATTTATACTCTCTCTTTTTAGGCATTGCTATGACTGAAACGGCACTGGAGCACATAGCCTTTGCCTGCAGAATAGATCCCGCCGATGCGCGACTTGTGAATCTGCGACCGGGCAATAAAATGATACAGCTGCTGCCGCGATTCCTGGCCAAAACGGAGTACCGTAAGCGACGGGAAGAGATCAATCAGTTCAATGCACAGAATCGCTGGCGAAAACGAGGCTTGGGATTGGCGCTGATGGAGTTCCCGCTGAACGTGAGCATTGCTGTTGGGTATCCCACCACAGTTGCCATCTACCATGCTGACGGCTCTGTGGTTATATCACATGGTGGCATTGAGATTGGCCAGGGCATCAACACAAAGGTAGCCCAGGTAGCCGCCTACATACTGAAAATCCCCCTGGATCGTGTGCGGGTCGAGAGCAGCAATACTATAGCAGGAGCTAATGCCTTTGTGACAGCCAACTCCATGTCCAGTGAATTGGTTGGTCACGCTGTGCGCAAAGCCTGTAATACGTTGAACCAACGCTTGGAGCCGGTCAAGACTCAGCTGGGACCACGAGCCACATGGCAGCAGGTGGTGGAGGCGGCTTTCAACCAATCGATCAGTTTAATTGCATCGGAAGCCTACAAAACTGGCGAACAAGCCAACTATGGCATCTTTGGTTTGAGCCTCAGCGAACTGGAGCTGGACATACTGACTGGCAATCATTTGATACGCCGCGTAGACATTCTGGAAGATGCTGGCGAGAGTCTTAGTCCCAACATTGATGTCGGCCAAGTGGAAGGGGCGTTCACCATGGGATTGGGATACTATTTAACAGAATTGCTTGTCTACGATCGGCAGACTGGCCGTTTGCTAACTAATCGCACCTGGAACTATCATCCACCGGGTGCCAAGGATATACCCATTGATTTTCGCATCGAACTGCTCCAGAAGAGTCCCAATCCCGTAGGGTTCTTGCGATCCAAGACCACGGGTGAGCCCGCTTTCTGTCTGGCTGTGGGCGTCTTGTTTGCCATGCAGCAAGCCATACAATCGGCCAGACAGGATGCTGGACTACCTCGAGAATGGGTGCGTATCGGTGCACCCACAACACCGGAGACTGTGGTGCTGTCTGCGGGCAGCGAGGTGCTACAGTTTGCTATTGAATAGAATAAAAACTATTAAATAATTATTTAAAATAAGTCGCTTAGGTATCGGTTTTTATTAAATAAAAGTTGTTTTTGATTTTTAACAAACAATTATTTTTTATTTTAATTATACTAATAACAATAAAATTTATTGTCTTAATATATATCTATCTATTATAAAATAAGTTGTTCTCTTAACGAAACTTGAATCAGGAGAGTTTATTAGATTTATTTACGTGCATTTAGCTTCGTTTCAGTTATGTCATCAGATTCTATACAGTTCATACCACGGTACTTCCAGTAAATCACGCTGTGCATTCAAGTTTCGTTGTTATTATATTTCTAAATCGGTTTTTAATGCGAACAGCGTCGTTCATTATCTGATACGCCTTCTCCATGTTCCTTACATTTCGACACAACCCGAGCGAGAGAGAGTCGATTACGGTTTGTTTAGAATTGAAACCAAAACAAAACATGGTTACAAAGAAACGAAAAGCAAACACTTAACGATACCGGCAACGAGGCACCGAATGGGAATATGAGAGAGACAGAGAGAGAGAGCGGGCGAAATGAGAGCGATCTACTAACAAAAAATGCGACGCAGAGAGTAACAGCGGCGAAAAAGCTCTCAATGGAATTTGACGAAGATTGGAACAGTCGCGCTTATTAATAGACGCGTTCGTGAAATAAATGCTCCAACCAGTCGGCGCTAAGCTACAGTAGAGTTGGAACTAGCGTAGACTGAACATTGTAGCAATTGCCGAACATTGTGAAATACGTTCCAGAACAATTCTCTACTGAGCAAAAAATACGCCGTAATCTTCTTCAGGTGGTGAATTAAAGTGTTTTCGTCGTTTATATAAGACAAACTGTGCGATAATGTCGGGAAATATAACTATCAACGGTGTGCGCTATGGTGGTATGTATTATACATACACATACGTATGTGTTAAATCTATTTCTATTCTACCCACACACGAATCAAATACACTAACAACATGTGTAATTGCCTTCTGAATGAATCGTCGGAATTGTGGCCGGCGCCCTTCAACAATTATTGACCAACTAATGTTTACCTAGTATATGTAAATATTTAAATTTATTTAGGAGAGTGTTTTTTGCTTTGTCATCGTGATTTCCGTATCTTTTTTTGCGTCAATTCATTTTCCAACTACAATAACTCTGCCTAATAGAGGGTATCTTACAGGCACGAGTGTTTAAATTATTGATTTTTTGTTGTTTTTGATAGGTCAGGCATTTTGATGATAAGATAATGTTGTGCCCTTGTCCACATTATATGATTTTCTTTTAGATTTTGATAGATAGCCCATTGGTGAAACATAAGAGTTAAGGGGAATTTAAATCGAAATTGTGGCTTATCAAAATTGTTCCTTCTTTTTCCATTTTGTTCCACGACAAACATAAAATTGCAAAATTGTGAAATTTTAATTGAAAATACATGACAATAAATATTCCCTTCCTCAGTTGATCTGGCAACCCTGCCGGCGGACATCAGCCTCAACACCTTCATTCGCGAACATGCCGGTCTCACGGGCACCAAATTCATGTGCCAGGAGGGCGGCTGTGGTGTCTGTGTCTGCGCCCTGAGCGGGGTCCACCCGGTGACAGGTGAACTCACTACTTGGGCAGTTAACTCCTGCCTAGCGCTGCTGAACACCTGCCTGGGCCTGGAGGTCACCACCTCAGAGGGCTTGGGCAGCAAGCGCAAGGGCTACCATGCCATACAGCAGCGTCTGGCCAAGATGAACGGCACCCAGTGCGGCTACTGCTCGCCAGGATTCGTGATGAACATGTATGCACTGCTCAAGTCCCAGGGCGGTAAGGTGACCATGGCCGAGGTGGAGAATGCATTTGGTGGCAACATTTGTCGCTGCACCGGCTATCGTCCCATTCTGGATGCCATGAAATCCTTTGCCGTGGACAGCAACATTCAGGTGCCCGACGAGTGTGCCGACATCGAGGACTTGAGCACGAAGAAGTGCCCCAAGACGGGTGATCTCTGCGCCGGCAGCTGCAAGAAGAGGGGAGAGCCGCGAGGAGTGCAGATCTATGCTGACGGCAGTCGTTGGTATTGGCCCCAAACTCTGTCTGAACTCTTCGAGGCATTGCAGGCTGCCAGCAAGGAGCAGCTGCCCTACATGCTGGTCGCGGGTAATACAGCGCACGGCATCTACAGACGCAGTGCGGAGATTAAGTCATTCATCGATGTGGGTGCTCTCGCCGAGCTGAAAGGTTACAGCGTCTCAGAGAAGGCGCTGACGCTGGGCGGCAATCTGAGCCTCAGCGAGACCATGGAAATTTGTCGCAAACTGGAGCAGACGTCTGGATTCGAGTATCTGTCCCAAGTGTGGCTGCACCTGGACTGGATCGCCAATGTGCCAGTGCGCAATGTAAGTCGTAGGCAGCCGGGAAACAGCGGCGCAGTTACTTGTTAAGGCCGAGTGTCTCCAATCTAATCTCGAGTAGATTTCGGTATTTACAATTGTCTTATGAGTGTCTGTTGTTTTTGTATTCATTACCCAGGCGGGCACCTTGGCAGGCAACTTGTCCATCAAGCATGCCCACCCCGAGTTCCCCTCTGACGTGTTCATTGTGCTGGAGGCCCTGGATGCGCAGGTGATCATCCAGCAGACGGCGGACCAGCAGAAGACTGTCAGCCTGGCCGACTACTTGAAGACCCCAATGGATGGCAAGATCATACGTGGATTTGTGCTGCCAGCCTACTCCAAGGAGAGCACTCTGTTTGATTCCTATAAAGTAAGTGTAGAACAATATTCCAAGTCCCACTTGATTATTTCATTTCATCATCTCCCTGCAGATCATGCCCCGTGCCCAAAATGCTCATGCTTATGTGAATGCAGGATTCTTGGTGGAACTGGACAAGGATACGAAGGTGAAGCGTGCTCGCATTTGCTTCGGCGGCATTCGCCCTGACTTTGTGCACGCCAAGGCAATCGAGCAGCAACTGGTGGGACGAAATCCCTTCGACAATGCATTGCTGGAGCAGGTCTTCGGTCAGCTTACGACTCTGTTGGAACCGGATCATGTACTCCCCGATGCTTCGCCTGACTATAGACGCAAGTTGGCTTGTGGTTTGCTCTACAAGTTCCTGCTGAAGTCCGCTGCAGAGCGACAACAGAGCTTGGCTGCACGTCATCTAACTGGTGGATCCTTGCTGAAGCGTCCCGTGTCGAGTGGCAAGCAGAGTTTTGAGACTTTTGAGCAGAATTATCCCATTAACAAGCCCACTGAGAAGCACGAGGGTCTTATCCAGTGCTCTGGCGAGGCAACCTACGCCAACGATTTACCCACTCAGCATAACCAGGTGTGGGCGGCCTTTGTGACGGCCAAGAGAGTCGGAGCTACAGTCACCAAGGTGGATACTGCAGCCGCACTTGCCTTGCCCGGTGTGGTGGCCTATTTGGACGCTAAGGACATACCTGGACCCAACGATTTGGCACCCAAGACGAAGGATCAACACTTTTTCTTGGAAAGTGAGGAGCTCTTTGCCACGGGTCCTATCAAGTTCCACAACCAGCCTATCGGCATCGTGCTTGCCACTTCCAATAGCCTGGCCCAACGTGCCGCTGAACTGGTTGAGCTGAGCTACGAAGGCGGCGCGGATGAGGTTTTCCCAAGCCTGAAGCATGTCTTAGAGGCTAATACCGCGTCGGATCGTATTAAGCATGCCGTCAAGTCAGCGATCGATAAGGTGGAACTGCAGGAACCGTATGAGATTCATTCCAGCGGCAAATTGGACATGGGTCTGCAATATCATTACTTCATGGAACCACACACAACGGTGGTGCTGCCCTTCGAGGGTGGACTGCAGGTGTACGCGGCCACGCAGTGGATGGATCTTACCCAGGACATGATTGCCAATGTGCTGCAGCTGAAGAGCAACGAGGTGCAGGTGAAGACTCGTCGTATCGGTGGCGGATACGGAGGCAAGGCCTCACGTTGTAACTTGGTTGCCGTGGCAGCTGCTCTGGCTGCTTACAAGCTCAACCGTCCTGTGCGTTTCGTGCAATCCCTCGAGTCCATTATGACAACAACGGGCAAGCGCTGGTCCTTCCACTCTGACTACGATTTCTATGCCCAGGCCAACGGCAAAATTGTGGCAATCAACAATCGCTTCTACGAGGATGCAGGCTATCTGGAGAATGAGTCCCCTCTTGGTCACTCTGTGCTGCTTTCGAAGAATTGCTACGAATTCAGTGACAACTACAAGCTCGACGGGCACTTGGTTATAACGGATTCGCCCACGAATACCCCCTGCCGTGCACCCGGCTCCGTGGAGGGTATCGCCATGATGGAGAACATTATTGAGCACATTGCATTCGAGACTGGACAAGATCCAGCTGATGTGCGCTATGCCAACTTGTTGCCTGCCCACAAGATGGGAGACATGATGCCCAGGTTCCTGGAGAGCACCCAGTATCGCCAGCGTCGCGCCGAGATCATTGCACACAATAAGGAGAATCGCTGGCGCAAACGTGGACTGGGACTCAGCATCATGGAGTACCAGATTGGCTACTTCGGACAGTATGCCGCCACGGTGGCCATTTATCATAGCGATGGCAGCGTGGTAGTCTCCCACGGAGGCATTGAAATGGGTCAAGGTAAGTGGCAGCTGCAGAGGAGAAGAGTCGGCATAACAATAATTGAATATTTCTACTTACCT
Organism: Zaprionus africanus; assembly: GCA_018151435.1. NCBI lineage: Eukaryota > Metazoa > Arthropoda > Insecta > Diptera > Drosophilidae > Zaprionus > Zaprionus africanus. The sequence goes on from JAECXB010001625.1 coordinate 410,080, forward strand.
TGGCAGGCATGAACACCAAGGTGGCTCAGGTGGTCGCCCATACGCTGGGCATTCCCCTGGATCAGGTGCGCATCGAGGCCAGTGATACCATCAATGGAGCCAATTCAATGGTTACCGGTGGAGCTGTTGGCAGCGAGACGCTCTGCTTCGCCGTGCGTAAATGCTGTGAAACACTCAACTCGAGGTTGGAGCCGCTCAAGGAGGAAATCAAGCCCGCGGATTGGCAGCAGTTGCTTAATGCTGCATATGACAAAAAGATCAACTTGATTGCCAGCGATCAGTGCAAGCAGGGCGACATGGAGCCCTACTCGGTGTGTGGACTGTGCCTCACTGAGGTGGAGCTGGATGTGCTTACGGGCAACTACCTGGTTAATCGTTCAGATATTCTGGAGGATACTGGCGAGAGCTTGAATCCCAATGTGGATATTGGTCAGATCGAGGGAGCATTCATGATGGGCCTGGGCTACTGGACCAGCGAGCAGATTGTGGTGGACAAGGATACGGGCGAGTGCTTGACCAATCGTACATGGAACTACAAGCCACCAGGAGCCAAGGACATTCCCATTGATCTGCGCATTGAGCTGCTGCCCAAGAGCCCTAACAAGGCGGGTTTCATGAGATCCAAGGGTGAGTTAAGCATATCCAGACCTGAAAAGAGTTTATTGTAATTTCTTTTCTACTTTCCTTTTCGTAGCTACTGGAGAACCAGCCATTTGCCTTTCCATTGGCGTGGCCTTCGCTCTGCAGCAGGCACTGCAATCCGCGCGTGACGACGCCGGCTTACCCAAGTCCTGGGTCACGCTGAATGCGCCCATGACGCCTGAGCTCCTCGTGCTGCACGCTGGCACCGAGCCCAGCCAGCTCCGGTTGAACTAAGCACTCAAAGACAGCGCATGGGAAGCGGCACGTGGCCACAAAAGCGCCGATGGGAACGCGAGCGATAAGCACGCATATTTAAGTATATAATTGTATACTCTGTATTCTGTATTGCCACCACGCGAGGCACACCTTGTTCTGTTCTTCTATGCACAATAAATTAGAAACTTATCCAACGCAAATCCAAGTGACATTCATTGCGAGCGCCGCTGGCGAAGGCCATCGTTGAGGCGGCCAAGCGACCAAGTGGCCAAGCGTCCAAGTGCTTGTCTCCCCTAAGGCATTTACGTGTTTCTGTGCTCTCTCTCTCCCTCTCCGTCTCTTTCTTTTAAATGCTTAACACCTCAACACCAGTGCTACACGTCCTCGTACTGTTCTCGTCCTCCTCCTGCTGCTTCGTCGTCGAGCTCTTCATTAATTTTAAAATACAATTTTTATAAGAAAATTTTATGCCACACGAAGCGTTAAGTGAATCCTGTCCGGGGGTTAGCTCGAGGGTTGCAGTGTTATCGAGCCGACAGGGTAGGGGTCGGGGTCGGTACGTCTGTCAGTTCTAATGCATATCTTTTCGATAGCACCAACTAAGTTGCTAACGAGCGAAACATAAATAATAATTGGACTGGATCTGTTGGCTGAGAGCTCTGTGGCATTTTAAATAAACGGGAATTGTTGAATTAGTGCTTACATGAACAGTACTTCTTCTTTCCCTGAATGCTTGTGCTCTATAAGGTTTTATAATTAAATATCTTTAAATTAATGACAATTGAAAAATTAACTATAAACATTACTTGCCTAAGAATTTCCTGTTTCGAATTGTTAGAGCAGTGTGATAACGGATTAGAAATGGTTTCTATTTCTATTGCTTCTTATCACTTAAATGGTCTTTAAAAACTGCATAAGTCCCCCCCAAAAAGGACCTATCACCAATGTCAGTCTGGCCCTGCCCTGAACAGAAAACGAGGACTGAAAATGGATAAACAAAATCTGCGCATACGAAAACAAATAGTTGGGAACACAGAAAACATCAGGCGGCTGGCAATGAAGCTGGATTAAAGCGGAGGGGGATTGAGATAGATATAGAGTGAGAGGGAGACAGCCAGAAGGTGAGGACCTCGATAATCGTGGTACGCATTTGCATATAAACATGCTACCGGGCTGCCTGTTGTCCGCATGCAAATGAAAACATTAGCGAAAAACGCGCATCCACAGCAACTCTGGGATACATTCGCAGTGGCACAGCTGTGCAGATACAGTTACATTTACAGTTGAAAGTGTAGATAGAAGCAGAGCACAGACGTGGCTGCAGATACAAGTGACATTCGTCGTTGTCGTTGTCGTCTGCCATGGCCAGCTAGCGCGGCTTAAAAATATATTTCAATTAAAATTTTACACACGAATAAATGCAAGGCCACGCCCAGCACATTAGACCAAGCCCCTGTCCTTGCCAATGCACCGCCCTGCGCCTGACACGCCCCTGTCTGGCACTGTGCAGCTTGTGTCGCATTTGTTTATGAGCGTCTGAAGGCCACCATCAGCAGGACAGCAGACACTGGACACGCGGGAACAATGCCATAAAATGGCGCTGCACATACATACTCCATCGCAAGTGGACCTCGAACTTTCGGCTGCCTTTGTTGGCAACCCTAAAGTGGAGATCCAAAACCTTGTTTGTTCCCATGATAAGCCCTATATAAGCTTTGGCGACGAGTCGAAGATGTGGACGAGGATGCGGAACAGATATAATATTTACATTTGAATTGAATTTCACTTATTTCAGATTAACTGTGGTAATAACATCTCTATTTTTTATATAATATATATGTTAATAATATAAAATACAATTATACACATTAGGGTGTAGCATGATTGTAATCCGTGCCGACTGAGCTCTTATATTTTATAAGGTATGCATAAAAAATATATCGAAGATGAATTTTAAGGGACACCCTAATATACATATTATATATTATACACTAAATTAAGTATTCTATAATATATTAAAATATACATAAAATCGTTGGTCACTAAGTATCGATACTCAGTGTTAAATCTTAGAGAACACACTCGTCATAGCGTTGCCAGACTGTCGCACATGCTGGCATCAGTTTCCATTTCACGCACGTTCACAATAGACGTCCTGAACTTGAACTTGCAACTGTAATGATACCGCGCCCCGCCCTGGCAAACTGACATTGGGGTACGCTTTTGCATAACTGCAACACTTTTTTCCCTCCTTTTTTTAGTTTCCTTTGCTCACTCCTTCTCGCCCTGCACTGTCCTCTCTGGCTGCTTTTGTCTGCGCCGTGCATTTCAAATTCTAAGCAAATTTGTCGTCTGGGGGCGCCGGGCGCAACATTTTATGAGCGTGCGCGCGATGCACTGCCTCAGATATGGCTGGGAAACGTCTGCTGCTGCTGCTGGTGGGGCTGCTGCAACTGCTCCAGTTTCGGGAGCATTAAGGGGAGCTGCGATGTCTGCCCGTGGCACACACACAAAGATGTCCTGGTGTGATTTATCGCCAGCGTTGCTCGGATAATGGCCACGTATTATAATAATGCCGCGCCAGGCGTATGCTTATCGCTGTCGAGGACGCAACGTCAACGTCTAGACGTCCTGCGGTGCAGCCATGGCTCGTCCAGGACAGGGATTTTGCTCAGCGCTGTGCACTGTTCCCCCGTGTCCCTTAGCGCTCGGCATTTGCATTCGCATTGGGCGCAGTTGTTCCGCGTGCAGTTTATTAAATAGAAAAACCAAAATTAAGTACATCATTTCAGTAGAACTTCTTGTTGATTGTGCTCGTATGTGTGCGTGTGTATGTCTGCGTGTGTGTGTCTGGCGCATATCCTGTGGGCAACATAATTTACAGGCCCTGCATGAAGCCCGTTGAGCGTTGTTGAATTTTACGCCGCAACGAACGTCTTTGGCTCAAATCGTGAGCCAAATACATAAAATGTACGCAGTTGTATCCGGGTCCATATGTGCACCTACATATACTCGTATATCTGTGTGCAACCTCAACTGCCACATGCCGCATCCTTTGGCCGCACATAAAACGTATACACAATTGCATACAACGTATGTGGTAGTTCATAATACATGTCATTAAAATTTCGAGATACCCGTCCTTGGCGCTTTTGTTATCCTGCAGTCCGCTCGTTATACCAGTTACCCCCCCTCCCTACTTCCCCTCATTCGCTACAGAATGCGACTGCTCCAAGTGTCTGGTCAGAACGAGGATAGTTTTCTCTTCTGTCGTCCTCAAAATAATCCCCGACCCTGAACTACAGCTAATTTAAAGTTTACTTTTTCAATGGATTTGCAACAGACTTTTTGCAGATGTTCATTCGTTTTTGGAGCACAGAACAATAGGAGCTCATGGATGCCTGGCTGGAGTGCATACCAAGTTGCAGTTCCTTTAAAGCTTTAGTCTTTTAACTTGTATTTACCATGTATTAAACCATTTGATTTTCCAACCAAATGCAATTGTTCGCTTGTAATAATTGAAATTACAAATCCGAATCGTATATTTATATTCGTAATATGGTTTGGACTCAAATAAAACTATCATTCGCTTGTATCATTCAGCACAAATGCAAAGCCACGCGAGTAGTTCATGAAATATAACTGTATTTCAATTCGCAAATTAGCCAGAAGCGCCATTCAATTAAATTGCAGCTCAAACGGGACTCAATAATCCGCGAGCATTGTTCTTAATTAAAAAATACGCAATATTCGATTTTCCAATAACAAATCCAACTCTCAGAGTCGCGTCACCCAAACGCAGAATAAGCGAATGCGAAATGCAGCCGAATGGTGGCAGCTTCTGCTGTCCGCTGCCCACAGCAAGGACACTAAGGGGCGCCGTAACTCAATCTGCAGATATCTAAAAGGAATGAACCGACTCGACCTGACCCACACCCAGAGGAGAAGAGCGAAAACAATGGGAAAAGCGTGTCTCTTTGTTATACCCTACAGGGTTCAAGTTGGGTAGAATGATTGGAGTGTACCAAGAAGATGGACTCAACTTGCAGACCCAATAGACTTTGAAACGGATCGTCTTTCGTATATATACAGCTATCTTGAAAACATATAGCAAATATAAATAAACTTTGGTACTAACTTAATATCATCTATGTATCATCATATAGAATATGTATAAAATTATCTTAGTACCTACATATATCTTTTGCTATTTACAAATATTAAATAGTCTCTTAAGTATACACGCTTATGACATTCTTAAGATATATCCGCGTATATTACTCCTTGAGGTTAATTAAAAAATAAGATTACCGCTCGCTTCTGTGCGACTCGCCTATAATTAAATCACTTTATTTGCACTTATAGCAGGCGTCGCAGACGGTGGTCGATTTTCGCCGAGTTCCGTTATCGGGTAGAGCCCTCAACACCCCCCTCATTTTCCATGCAGTTCCGGCTTTCATCCGCGTTGGGGCCGCAATCCACTGCAAATAAAAATGAAATCAATTATGTTGAAACTTTTCGAGCGGTTTCGCCCGCCGGCTATGTTGTAATTAATACAAAATGCTCTGGCCATGCCACAGGCCAGCCAAGGACCTCTCCACCACCTCCGCCCTGCTTCGTTGCACCCTCCACACGCACAGCGAGCGAGCCGAGGGCATGCCAAAAGTTGAGTACTTGCCCCAAACTCAATTTCAAAAAAATTTCATTTACGATTGCGATCTCCGTTGTCAGCGCCGTGTGAGTGGACAGTTGTTGCCGCTTCGGTTCGGATTGGTACGGGTCTGGCCTGGTCTGGTCTGGTCCGGAATGGTCCGCGCTCCGTGCCAATTGTTGTGTTTATTAATTTAATTTCGACAGTCGCGTTTTCAATGTTTCCAGCGCCCGAGGCAGCCAGCAGCCGCAGCAGAAGCAGAAGCAGCACCGTGACAGCAGCTGTGGCCAGTTGTGGTCGATTCGCAGCTTTGCCATTGAACAGTTTCCATTCTGTAAACTTTTGCGGTTAACCTAAATGTGGTTATATGAAGGCAGACAATTCAGAGATTTCCGATAAAGCAAAAGCAGTAAATCCGTTTCTTGTATGTGATTGTGCTTAGCATATTCAGAGTTTAGTGTTATCGATTTCCTATCAAACAAATCGCGCACTTTACTCATGAAATACTATTACTTCCATAAGACATTACCTCTAAAAATAAAGAAAATCGAAAGAGTTTAGTTAAATTAGATTGCTTCCTTCTGCAAAACGACTTGCAAGCTATTGCAGTGCCTTGGAGCACGTGCCATTGGTTCCACTTCGTTTGCTAATCGGATGCTAAGTGGATATTCATAATCACGCAACTCCAACAGCCGGCGAATCATTGATTGCCTCGTAGCGTACTTCGTAAGAAATGACCCATAAATTGGCCGAGTGGCCAAGAATAGATAAACAACTTGAAAGTTATGGGGAATAACGAAATACTCTTACAATTGGAATGGCATGGCCATTAATGCAATTGATTAACATAAATTGATTTAAAGTCAGCTGGTAACGATATCCTATACTGCCTATCGATTAATCTTAGCTAAGGTATGTTAATTAACAGAAAAATGTTATGCTGTGATGTGAATGTTATACGTTGCAGTAAACCAATTGAATAAAATCTTTTGACTTGAATTTGATGATAAATATATATTTAATTATAATATTATTATTATATTATATTTAATAGTTTATAACAGACCTTATTTTTGACATTTTCCAAAGTGAAGATGACTTTAAGAAAGCAGAGTATAACACACAATTAGTGGTAGATTTGCTATGCATTTAGCATTTATTGAGCGACCACGAGGTAGGTGGATAACAAGATATACCATATGGGGAACAGGATAGGCTAGATTGAAGGTGGCCGCGGCAAGTCATATAGTCAGGGCCAACACTTTTAGTTAACAGTGCATGTGGCTGGGGCATTTGTCAACGGCAGCGACGTGTCGGCAACTTCAACGCCAACGCAGGCGACGTCAACTGCAAAGAGGAGGCACGTTTTAAATGTTACTGGCACTGCTGCAGCTGCTGCTGTTGTTGTCGTTGTCGTTGTTGCTGCTGCCGAGGTGTTCTTGTTGTTGTTGTTGCTGCTGTGATCCCCCTGCCAGCAAGCCAGCTGTGGCGCCCACCTTGCGCAGTTGTGAAAAACTATAAACAATTTATGCGTTTGGGATGTCTACTGTACTTGCTTCAATTTACCCTTTCCACCACCCAGCCACCTCTGTCCTCCTCTTGTCTTTTCATTTCTTCTTCATCAAGCTGGCAACATGCAGCGCATGCCAAGCGCCTTTGCATTTGCTGTCAATTGTGTGAGAGCAAGACGAAGACAAAGAGAGAGAGAGGGAGCATGGCGAGAGAAGAAGAAGACTTGTAGTCGTATTGCATTACAGTTGCTTGAGCACTTGCGCGGGGGATGGGGGGCGACGGGAGGAGGTTGGCAGGGGCAACATTGTGAACTAGTTTTTGATTTGTCTGCGCTGTGCAACTTTGTTGCACATTGTTGCACTTGAACTTATGCCCCACGGTTATTTTCGGGGCTAATTATTCGCCAGGCACTTGGCAACTTTGTTTGCTCCGCTCGTATAATTTACAAAATTTGCAAACAGCAACAACAACAACAACAATGGGAACTGAGAACGACAACAACAGTAACGACCCTCGTTGAAAGTTTAACAAGTGTTAACTTTGCCATTGCCATTTCCATTTTCATTTTCCTTTCTTTGGTTTTATTCATTTGGCAGATAAGCGCCACAGCGAAACGACCCAGCGAATTGTACAATAACAAAAGAGCTGCTCATCCCCCCAGGGCCGAGAGGCGCTTGATGAGGCAGTCGGCGGGAGGGGGGTGTGGCAAAGGCTGTTGAGGGTATGCGACTTGTGGCAGCTGCGCTCGAGCCAAATAATTTTAAATGACCGCAAGTGTGTAATTATAGTGCAGCGCACAATAACAACAACAATCAGCGGGAGCAACAACAATTACAAAAACAGTTACAAATAAAAGTTAAGGCAATCAGCTTTTCTTTTTCTTCAGTTCACTCTGCGAAACATCCGCGAGCGACAGCTGGACGCACATGCCAATTAGATTTCAATTAAAGGATTTTCCTTAAGACCTATTTACCTCTGTAGTACCTGGGATAAATGATAAATAATATAAATTATGATATTATTATTATATTTGATATAGTATTCTTTCATCATTCATTATTTTTCAGTAAAAATCTTCACTTAAGTTAAAAATTGTTTTAAGATAGAGATTTGTATCTTTATTATATGATAAAATATCTTGTTAATTATATATGTTTCTTAATTTATTTATCTCACTTATGCAGTTAATCAATTTTCCTAAATATATATATTAAATATATTATTATATATTTATTTCTAGGTTTTAATTTTGAGACCTAACAGATTAAACTAGGTATCATATAAGTTAAATATGAATGAATGCATGTTGAAAAGAAAGAATCAATATCCACACAAAATAAAATAATAGAAATATTTGAGCAAATAAATTGCCAAATGATGAATAAATTTACAATAGAAATCAAGGACAAATTTAATTTTATTGGTTCATCATAAACCTACACAAAATAAACGCAAAGTGCACGAATAAACATTAAATTCGACCACATCATTTGGAATTATTTGCCGTCAATTTTTGGTTTTGCATTTTGTTTCCTCGTTTTTGCTCGCTTCCCCGAGAACTTCCGTTTGACTGCTGCAATGGTTTCCGTTTTAAAAGATGGCTCAAATGCAGCAAACTCCCTGGAATGGTTAAGCCACACCGGCCACTCCACCTACGCTCCTGGTCTTTGTTCATGATCCATTTGTCTCGGGGCAACAGCTCGACTCATGTGTATTTAAAATCGTTAAAAATAATCTGAAAATTGTGAATTTTTAATGCATTTCATGTCTGCGGCGGTTTGTTGTTCATTCGCTGTCCACCTCTCTGGGCGTCATCAACAGCAGCAGCAGCAGCAGCAAAGAGATGGAGCCACAAGGTGGGGGTAGGTAGGATCGGGCATTGTCCTGCTCAACGTCGTCATCATCATTTGCGTTTATTGTTTTTGTGCCTTTGTGTTCGAAAAGTGATCAGCGATTGCCTTTCACTTGCCCACACACGCATGTCGCACGCACACACACTCACATGCATGTATTGTGTCTGTGTGTCTGCCTCGCATGCCCCATTGCGTTGCCTGTTGTGCATTGATTGTACAACGGAAGTGTTGTGGCGGAATTAAAATAAATAAATGCATTTCATTTCCACTGGGAACTCTCTGCAGCTGCAGTGGTGTCTCACCAGGGCAGAGAGGAGGAGTGGGAGGGAGGTTGCTATACATGTGGATGGAATATTCAAGAGTGAAGTGGTTTTAAGTCTGATTCTGGCTTGTTGCTTCATTTGGTGCACATTAAATAATGCCACAAATGAGCCGCACTTTGACTGGCGTCCTTAAAATCTTGCAAATTGCAAATACTTTAATTGATATGCTCATCAATTAAGTTAAGTAAAGTATGTTGTAGTTGATGCTAAGCATAAGTAACATGTTTGTGGTTTCTTACCAGGAAATCAGTCTTCCATGATGTTGAAGCTTTTCTTAGGAAGTTTACAATAAATGTATCAACTGTGCAAGTTCTTTCGCTTCCCGAATTTGCCTTGCTTCCAATGCCCTTAAAGATATGCTACACGTTTTCCTCATTCTCTTCCGGGTGCGAACTGTTCCAACTGGAGTCGTATTGATTTTATACAAATTTAGCCCTCCAGTTTGCGCCTCATTTAATCAAGGAGGCGAATGAGTATCTGTCGTGTCGTATTAGTTCAACCACCTCAAGCCGAAACCAGAAACCAGAAACGAATCAAATCTCGTTGGCTGCTTTGAAGTCTCATTAGTGGGCGCGGTTGCCAGGTGATGAGAACGAAACCGACTCGCAGCACACGCCACAAGATACGTTTACCCACATTTCGATATCGTGTATCTGTTTGTGTGTGTGCAACCTGTTTCTGTTTCTCTGTCTCTAACTGTATCAGTATCTCAGAGGGCATGGATACACGTGACTGTGGTATGTGTTACAAGAATATTCCAACTTTCCTGTTTGTCTTGGGACACACTTCTGAGGTTTCGTATAACCTATTTGAGATTGTTTTCGCTATTGTTTTGCCCATTAAAGCTTTAATCACAGGACTACAGTCTGCCTGGGCGGGGTCAGCTGGGCATCTGTGACCGCACTTGAATTATGACAGTACTTAATGGTTAAATTAATTACCATAAATATGCCGCTGCCGGAGGAGAAGCACTGACGTCAGTGCCATCGTCATCGTCAGGCATCGTTGAGTGAAACTTTTGGCCGCCACGATATGACCGTTATATCCGCGTCGGCTTCACTGAAGTGTTGTGGTGCCACTTCTGGTAATATGGCGTTGGCAATACGCAAATACACACACTCTTCCCCCACTCCAATTAACATATTTACACTTTTACATATTTACATATCGGCAATTAACTGCAAATGTGATATCGATATACGATGACTACTCATACATATTTTTGAGAAAAGAGAGAAATGTAAACTGAAACTGAACAGGTTCTTTTTCACTGATGAATCAGTTCACCTGCAGAAAGGGCACACTCTGTACAGTCAGTTTAACAGCGATGTTAATGCTCTGCACGCTTGATTAACATAACACGTTAATATCCTAGTACTGTTAAACACAAATTTAAATTTACAACTAATAAACATAAGTATATGATCTACAGTCATAATACACCCGCTTTGAATGTACGCAGGGTATTTAAAATATGCCAATGTATCATTTGGAAATTGGCCTCGAGCACACTCCAACATAGTTCAGCAACATTTATTTCCGAACTCAACGTGTTCCTTCCTGATTTGCTGAGAGCACTCCATCAAATTTCTATACAACCGGCCGCAAGGGCTTTCGTCTATAAATACCCATTGCGAATTTCTTAGCTCGCCAACAATTACAACTTTGTTCCTACAGTTTTTTACTTTATTTTTTTTTTTGGTTTTGTAGGGCGCAAACTTTTCACAGAGTAACAAACAAAGTTTTCACTGTTGCCGCATATTAAACAAAATGTCTACATCCAGACAAACACATTCCCACACACACACACACACACATGCACATATACACCATGCATAAAAAGAAACCTTTATTTATGTAAAAATGAAAGAAACGCTCTGCATTTTCGAACAACTTTTGCATTTTTGGGGCCGAAAGTTTTGTTGTATTTTGCAAGCCGAGCTAAATGCGATTGTTGTTGCTGTTGTTGTTTTCCTTATGCCAAACCCTGATACTATTTTTGTTGTTGTTGCGAGGACTCTCCGCATTTACTTTAATGCGCAGACAAAGTGGCAAGAAAAGTTTACGAGCCCGAGTAGAGTCCGGCCCTCAGCCGCAATCTAATAAAGCAGGTACAACATTTCGGGCAGTACCTAAAATCCAACTTTTACTATGGCTAATAATGCCGCATAAACTTGCCACAGGTTGGCAACGCTCTGTCGCTGCATGTTTCCGTACTTTTTCCCTGGTGTACCCTACACTTCAAGGAAGCATCAAACGGACATGGAAAAGGAATTCTAAAATTCTAGTTTGGGCTAAGAATATTTTATTTTAATTTACATGATATTGATTAGATTAATTGAAATAAAAATAAATATAGTTAAGCGACATAACATTATATATATCTTACTAGAAGTACAGCGTATATCACGGTCGTTGAATGCCAACTCGAGCACGTTTCTGGTTTCTTGTCTTCCCTCATCGCTTCTTCGCTTTGCATGCAGCTCTAATACAACTTTGTGGCCAGCTTTTATGAGCAACTTTCTTCCTTCAAGACCCCTGCACGAAATTATGAAAGTCCGACAGAGTGAGCGTGACTCCTTGGGGTCACATTAACATGTATTTGTGCTAAAAGTGTTATTAGATTTTAGTTTCAAGTCAAGTGTAGCCGAGGCGTCTCCCACATCAAACCTCTCCTCGCATTTCTTCTCTTGCTCTTACAATGACTGTAGGTCGTGACTCACATGTTCTTGCCCGATCTGCAAGTCCAATTCGTAGTCCTAGAGCCTGTCCGCGTCGTCATCGTCATGTTTGTGACTGCGCCCAGCCTGCACTAAAGTTTTATTCGTCCCACATAAAGCAAAAGTGCTTTCGAGTTGACTTAACATATGGTCGGGCTTTATGACAACCAGCTCCAAGGACAACATGGACATGCATAGGATGACAAGAATTCTGGCTAAATAAACTTTAAAGTGTGCCAACGCTTAGCACTGCCATAAAGACGGCTGTCTTTCGAGAATATGGCCAGCACGAAGGGTTCCTCTTATGGCTTCTTGCATTTCTATGTAACTAAATAATTGCCCATAATTGTCCATTCATTCTTGTATTATGTGTGAATGGAAAATGTTATATGCAAATTAATTTGTTAAAGTGTAAATAAAAATTTATTTAGCTGAGTGAAATAAATACGTTTTAAAAGGCAATCAAATAGTGCTTTAAATTGAACATAAAATAGAGAATTGTTTTTTGTGGATGTATATAAATATATAATATAATAACAATAATATGTTTAATGATATCAATACAACTTATTAAAAATATAAGTAAATTGAATAATTTGTAGAAAATAATACTAAAATAACATTTGGGAAAAGTTAACTAGCTTGAAATTGAACTATGTAATTTAGCCAATTTTTTTTTAAACCTGGGAATTAAAGTTGTGCAAATTTGCAGCAAAACAACTGACAGAAGGCAAATTTTAATTGCTACTCGAAAACTTTGCAGCGTTGGCGAATCCTGCAACACGTCAATCATAAACAGATCCGGTTCGCGAGCTACGCGATGTCCGATGGGTCTGCGTCTGTCTGGGCAGTTGGGAAAGTAATTTCAAGCGCTGAAATTAAAAACATCAGAGGAGCAACGGGGCAAAGTTAAAGGCAAAATCGATGAGTTGACATTCAGCCAAATGGCTAGACTTGAGTCCTGAAGTGGACAGTTGACTCGATGCCAAAGCAGCGAGGACCCGAGACCAAGGACAACGTCCAGACGGGGTTTTTATCTTTGGCGCATTGACACGTCAGTGTCATTGGAAAACAAAAGCCGATTTGGAATTAAATAAAAATGCGATTATGCGTCGTAAACAGCGCATTGCAGACAGCGACAGACAGTTGGAAAGGGCTTCACTTCTCTTGCTGTAATAGATGCACATAGATCAAGCTTATGGCTTTAAATACCTAAATAAGTTTCAGGCTTTAAGCCTTTAAGTTAACATTTCTTACTTTTCATGTTAAGCTTTTCTATTTAGAAAATGTTCAATTTTTCTGGCAATGAACTGTACTTTCTTAGAGGTTCCTTTACTTTCTAATTCCAGCAAAGTTTCTGTAAAAGTTTATTTTATTTAGGCCATTTTTGTGACATCAGCAACGCGAATTATGCATGCGCTAATGGAAATTCGTTTGAAGTTTGTGCTTTAAGAACTTGACAAATTTACATAGATTCAATTCAATTCCGGGACACTTGCCACTTCTCTCTCTCTCTCTCTCTCTCTGCGTCGCCTGCCACACCAGGCTTCTAATTAAATTAAGAGTCCTCTGTTGGGCGCGGCTGCATACTAAATTGTGACAAGGCACGGCGAGGCGTCAAGGCGTTAATAGCATCGAATTAGGACGACAGTCTTTTATATGAAAATATTAATAGCCAAGCACAGAGAGAACCGAGTGCTAGGTGGGATGAGTTCTCGTCGAGAGGTGTTGGCAATTCATGTTTACAAGTAATTAAGCAATTTCGCCCACGAGGCAAACCCCTCTTTGATGTCATTCTCTGGCCATAGAGCCATAGATAAGGCTAGAGAGATATGCTTTATCAGCAATATTCATCGTGCTTGCTTTCTGTTTGCTAGCCACCAATTTGCGCTTTGTGCCAGTCAACGTCATGGCTCCATCTGCATCCGTTTTTCTACTACCAACTGCATTTCGACCACATTTATCTTAACTATTGCGCTGACAGTTTGCGGATTTGCTGCAAAGTATTTAAATGACATTTGAAATGCTAGAGCGGGCTAAAAGTCAAGTGCGCAACTGAGGTTTAGTTCCTGAATTTATGCTGAGTTCGCTGTAAAGAATAAATGAGCCAATCAAGCAGAAGGAAATGTATCTTTAGTTCTCTCGATATTTTAATTCAAAAGTGCAATTTGATATAAATAGAATAGAGATATCGATCTACCATATACATATGTATCTACTCCCCATTCTCTTGTAATCATCATCTGCCGCTACGCTACTCAAGATGTGCATCAATCTCGGCACTCATTAGAGTTAAATCCAGTCGGCAGCTTAGCGGACTGCACTAATGTCTGGACATGTTCATCAATCATGTTGGCCAGTGGGACTCCTCGCCGGATATAGAATAATACTTTAAAGCCGCTGCCAAAAATGGGCTGCAAGTGTTTTGACAAAAGCATTTCCGGTCACATGCAAAGCGGTGGCGGCAATTGATTGATTGATTGATGGATGGTTCGTGGCTCGACTAGACGGGAGAAAGAGTAGACCCCTCTCCGCGGGGCTGATTTGTCGCGGCAAGTTGCTTAGTCGCATATGAATGAGAAATGTGCGCATGATTAATGAGTTCTTCATTAAGCTCGTTAAGGTGACAGGCCAAGTTAGAGGAAGAGGCGCCACTGCGAGGCCTGTTGCTGTTCCTCCTGCCTGTTTTTGTTGTTGTTGCCCTGAGAGTATGCGTAATACAAAGCCACGCGCTGAACCTGCCTCTGTCACTCGCTTTGCAACGCAGAGCCAACGTTATCCTGCCACTCACATTGACACTTGCCACTTGCCACTTGCCGCATGCCACTTACCGCACGCCGCGACCGTTCTGCGATTTGGTGACGCGTTCTACCGGTGGCGGGTTTTTTTCGCCTCATGAAAAATGAAGCGCGAAGCAGAGCGTGGTCGACGGCAAAACAAAATCAAATATTTTGCTTTGCCAAAAAAGGAAAAACGAAATTCATAAATTGGGTTAAATCCTTGGAGGATTCACCGTGACAGCGCGAACAAGTGGCGCACGCGGCTTGGCCCTGACACTGACATGCCGCCAGCTCCGGTGGTAGCTTGATTACCCGCTTGCCACCCCGCCCTCCCAATAACAGGGAGAGTAAAGAAAACAACCACCCGCACCAGTTTAAAGCCTAATGCAAAGAGCATCTCGTCCTGCTTTAAAGCAACTCCCGGTGCAAGTCTCTTCTCTTTTTATTTTTTTGAACATGCAATTCGCCTTTGAATTGCCTAACAATGGTGTCTAATTTACGCTCCCGGGCATTCTTTAAACTCCCCTGTGCATTGGCAGCGCCACGCCCCCGCCCACACACTGGCTGATTTCCATAATTAAATCATATGTACTTTGCATATCCGCCAACTGCACGCACCGAGCTCATTAGCTGCTCGTAATCAGGCCCAGGCCAGAGCAATCGACATCAATAGCATTTCACGCCACACAGGATGCTTCTCATATCCGCCGGGAATAGCTAAGAGATCTAAGAAATGTATAGGTATAGGTTCAGTATTTGATATATGATTTATCAATGTGCAAATTGTTGCTTAATTTGCATCGATGTAAATACCAACGTAATCAATCCGAAGACTGCAAGAAGCAGTAAAGTAAGAAAGCAAATATTTTACAAAAATAACAAAGATTATAATCTATAATTACAGATATAGATTTTGCTTATATATAGTTAATACATTTTTACTACGAGGGTCGTTTGATAAGCTCCGTGACTTTTTGTATTTGCCGCGCACCTGCTCTAAATACAACACTGCTCCTGTCAGCAGTTATCGATTAACAGCTGACTGTAAAGTTTTGAGAAAGCTGCGTTTTTTGGTTTGCGTTTTATAGGCATTGAAAGCAGACGATCTCAAGGCCCTCAAAATACTCGTATGTACCTGACATCTTTGAAATAATTTGAAACTTCATTTCTTTAGTTTACATAGCTGTTAACTGGCATTAACATTAAGATATTTTCTGTTCATTCTATGTTAACTTATTTGTCAATTTGCTACGAGTATTACTTCTTAAGGCTCATTTCAATCAGTGTTAAAAGTAATCTTGTTCCAGCTAAATTCTAAATACAACCTTATCTTACGATAATGTCAAATTCGCCTTAGTCATTTGCTAATTATTTACAAAGCTCAGTTCAGCCACCTTTCGTTAACATTGTAAGGGATTAAGTGGGCCATTTTCCGCTCGGAGGCAGTGTAAATGCGCTATAAGGCGGAGCTAAATACGTATGTATGTATGGAGGTAGGTAGGGAGGTCTTGTGATCCAAGTTCACAATTAATGGCAAGTTCAAGGTGCAATTGCCATTATCATTATCCATTTAGCTAGTCGAGCACGCAACGCTAGAAAAAACAACTCAGACAGACGTTACACAGTCCCGAATGGCTGTTGGCATGTCATAAATTTGCGGATTAACTTTTAACCAATTTACAAGGGCTGCCGGCGCTGCTGGGAGAGCGACGGGGTAGATGGAACAGGGACGGCGACGGCGACGCAAGACGACATCGCATCATGTCCCATATTGCAAGTGTAATAAAAAGCAGCTGTGTGCGGCACACGCGCGCGCACGCAGCGCAAAGTCAAGTCAAGTCGGGACGCAAGTGTTTGTGATAGAAGAGTAAGGACACCATTGCGGGCACCTCAACAAGCATCACGTGCAGCCCACTTCCGTTTCCGTTAGCTTGTTTTAAACTTTTGCTCCTTGTACCAGTGTGTGTGTGTGTGTGTGTGTGTGTGTCTGTGTAAATCAATGCAAAGGCAGCAAAGCAGTGGAAAAGGGAAGGGGGGATGGTGGGGTGAAGGACTGCTGCAGACAAAGTACGTTGCTTACACAAAGCTTAACAGCGCTAGCGACAGCGCACAGCGCACAGCCGGCGGTCCACGTCGCCGGATCCAGATACGCATGTACATATGTATATAGTACACACACTGGCGCACATACACACACGTACGGTGCCGGTGCCGGTGCCGCCCTCCCGCTGCGATGCCAAAACAAAGCAGTGCATAAAAAAATGTAAAAGTAAAGCTCTTGGAGCTGTCGCATCCACATCCACGGGCACATTCAGAGCCCACAGCCCACAGCGCGCAGCCCACAAACCAACAAGCAACGCCGTGGAGCATCCAGAGCCACTCATTAAGCTGATTATATTGTTATCCTTTTTATGATACGTGCAATACGTGAGCGCATATGGCAGCGTCGTCAAGAGCTTCCCTCGACTGCCGCCCCATCCCCGCTGCCCAATTCGTGCCCGCGCAACAACCTTGTGCAATGTTCTTTTTGTTTTTTTCTGTTCATTTTTGCAAGTGTAATTACGAGTATATGGAGCAGTAAGTAAAAGCGTTAAACCTCATTTATGCACTCCGTATGCAAAGCCCTTAAATTTATGTGTCCTTCATCTCATTTAATTCGATTCCATGCGAGTGAAATTAAAAAAGGGCTCCCTGCAAACGGACACACCTGTACAAATACGAATGCAGTGATTTATCGATATATTTAATGATATTCACATGCATACAAAAAAAAACGAACGTCCATGTATCGAACCAGCACAGTCGTTAATCTTATGTTAGCGCCTAACATAACTCTGTTAAATTGAACTAATTAATGCAACTCGTATGCTTTTAATGTATATCGATGTATCGAAGCTGCACAAATATTAGCGCCTAACATAAATCTGTTAAATGGAAGTAGCAAATGCATTTCAACTTATGTTCACTGAAATTGCACAGTCTGTTAATCTTATGTAAGCGCCTTACATGACTCTGTTAAATTGAACTAGTTAATGAAGTTCCCTGAGTGAACACTGATTACGCTAATGTCATTTATTTTCTGCAAAGCTTGCAACATAATTACAATAGAAGTCTGTCGAAATAATATACCAAAATGGGAAAGTTAAATGAGCAAAACTTTTTAAAATAATTAAGCTCAGCTCAAAGCCAGCAAAAGCCACAGTTGACACGAAAAAAGTACAATGGGAAAGCTATTTGGACTAGTCCAGGAGAAGCGCATTCAAAAAATGAATTATTTTGCACCATAGAAAATATTTGTACACATAGACAAATGCAATTTAAATATGAATTTAAGTGAGCTTTGTGCACAAAGAGGAAGCCGCTCTTCTGGCAGGACAACATTGCGGATACGCCGCGTGCTCAAACAATGAGGCATGTAAACAAAACTGTTGCCTCGACGGGGCAGTGGCAGCCAGTACAGCCTAGGGAGGTTCCGGTGATGGAAGGGGGTAGAGAAGCCAACAAAATCTTCATAATCATAATCAAAATGGCATTAACAACAAAAGCAATGCAAATACGAGTAAAAGCGACAACAGACGCGTCGCAAAATGTAACCAAAAATGCCATAATGAAATGCAAAAGCAGCGACAAAAACAACTTTCGAGTGGAAACTAACAACGACAACAGCGACAAAAGGATGCTGCACTTCAAGTCACTACGTAACATACGTGCAGATGTCAAGGGTATATCAAAAAGATGCGTCCTGTGATTTGGACACTTCCCACATAATATTTGACTTGTATAGCTTATTATGACATTGATTAGTTGGTGTAAAAAGCCCCTTTGCATTGTTTCGTGGTTCCAGGGTATACGAACAACACTGACAACAACAATTTGCGGCGTCTGTGTCTCTGTTGCTGTGCATAATGCAGTTTAAATTTCAATTGTTGTCGCCCAAAGGATCTGGCAACAGGACACAGAAAAACCCGCACAAGCCCGGACTGCAGCTCCGTCTCCTTCGCGGCGCCCATCGACAAATTATGCTAATTAGATTAAAGCATAATTTCATGCAACTTTCAGCTGCGTCTGTCACTCCGTCTCTTTCTCTCTGTCTCTCTCTCTTTCTCTTTCTATTTTTGTGCTTTCCGCACGCTTGTCTGCTGATGCGTTGGCGCTTATGACATTTCTCTTATTGGCTTTATTCCACGAAGTCGACGGCTTCAAAGGATTTCAAAATTTGTCGACGGGCGAAATTTAGTTGTAGTGTGAGTATGAGTGTTGAATAATATGATTCATACTAGAATAGGATATAAATACTATGCAGAGATGTAATACTTAACTTAGACGAGCATCTCTAAATATATTTTATTTTTTTTATATTTTATGCCCTTACCTCTTTTCTTATTTCGACACCTGTTTCCTCAATTTTAGACTTTGCCTTAAAGTCCTTTCGCTAAACCACTTGACTCATCATTGTTTATATCCGCACTGGTGTATAAAATAATACACGAAGCTAATCCGAGCGTAAGTCCACGACATCCACCCCGGTTAACGACCCGAGTGCCGCGCAATTAACCGAGAGGCAGAGGCAAGTCTTAAAAACTCCCCAATGATGTCGAGCAAAAGCAAAAAACGGAACCAGATCACATTTCCCAAAATACACGGCCAGGTTTCGCCCAACTAATGCACTTTACTCCGGTTTATGATTATTAGTTATGATAATTCAACTTGGCGGCGCAAAAGGAGTTGACACCACCGTACGACCGAGTCAAGATGCCAAACCTGCCCACGGGGCGTTGGAACAACCCCCAGGGCGGGTACACTACGTCCGAGTTACGTTTACGTTTCGTTGCAATCGAGACTTCCGCTTCTTGTTTCGTTCTTTTCGTATTTACAGTCCCATGACGCACATCAAAAACTGTTGCGTATTTTGCATTCGACTCGGTTGGCAGAGCATCCGGTTGGTCTTCGTGAGTGTCTCTCTGTCTGTCTGTCTGTCTGTCTTTCTGGCAGGGTGTCCTTTATTGTTTTCCGTTTGGTGGGGTGCGAGTACGTCGCATTTGCACCTTCAATTAATATAACTGGCAGGGGTTTTTTGCAGAGGGGCATCAACCCTCGACCTCATACTTAGCCTTGTCCCCCTCTCCTTCCCCGCTGGTCTACGACCCCGTCCTCATGCCATATCCCCTTCTCTCGCTCTCTGTGTTGTGATTTATGAGGGTGCGAAGGCAAAACAAAATTAAGCCACGACGAGGAACGACATTTGGCGTCAGCATCTTCAGCCCAAACAACCCACTCCAGTGGAACTTGAACTTTTAATTAAAAGTCACTTTTGATTTATAAACGTGCGCATTTTAAAGTTCTGCATAAACAGAAGACAAACACGATAAGTCGATAGCTTTGAATCTTCAAAATGATTCGTAAACCTGAAAGACTTCATTAACATTTTATTTACTTGGCTTCCGATTTATGATTCTAGATTAGATTTTAATTCAATAATCGACATTATTTCAACATTATAACAGGGAAAATTTAATTATTATATTAAAAAAAAAAAAATTAAAATAAATTAAAATAAAAAAATAAAAAATAAAAAAAAAAAAAAAAAAAAAAAAAAAAAAAAAAAAAAAAAAATAAAAAAACAATTTTAAATAAATATGTTGATTTTATCCGTAATACTTTAACTGCCCGTCTGGATTAAATAGTTCACGGAGAACAATTGAAATATGCTCGCATCTGGAGCATAACGAGTTTCCAGTTTGACCAAGTGCTGAGGCTGCTGTCAAAAAAGTTTTCTCCCAGTTATTTTGCCAGTTGCAAAATTTAAATTCAAATGTCAAATTAACGTCCCGACAATTGCAAACTTTGGCAAACGGAGTCGAGTGCATAGGGCGACACCTAGTGACAGTTTTATGTGGTTAAATTTGAACTGCTTTCAGTAATTAAAAGTTTCCCAAAACAGGGAACAAAAACAAGCGTAATGCAATCCAATTAGATTAATGCAAGCAAACAGCAACGTTTCATAATTGTCATTCGATGGTTGAACGACACATGTCTCTCCATATCATGCACCTCCCCCTGCATGAGACTCTCTATAAATCAACGAGGGCTTTGAGCCCAAATATGAATTTAATTAAAGCGTTTTTATGGCAACAGTCGCTCGTGAGTCGTGTGTCCCCCCATCGTTCCTTCCTCAGGCACTTTAAAATATTGCCAATATTGTCTAGTCATTGCCGTAACCTCCGTCATATTTAGCTGGCCTCCAATGCATTAGGCTTATTAGACGCACACGCGACCAGAAAACGCACCCTGGTACCCAACGCACCCAACGCAGACGACGCTTGACTGCAACGGTTGGTCGTCAAGGTTGTCATGTTGTACCCTGCATGGTGATGCTTTCTGCCCCTGGCCGCAAACATTTTCCGCATCAAAGGAGCTGCAACGAATCGCTGTGGGTTCGACGAGTACCTCAAGTGATCGAGAGTACACACTGCGAACTGAGTGTAGTGTCATGGACACTCCCCCCTCTGCCATCTTCAACTGTCTGACCAGACACTGCTGTTGCGTCTCTTCTCCTCACTGCCTAATGTTGATGTATTCGGTTGTCATAATGCTATTACGATTTTAATTGATGCATGCAAATCCTGATTATGCACGGGACACGCGTCACAGGACACCCTCCATCGTGTGCGTGACGCGTCACGTGCGCCTGTGACAATATGGCAACGCTGCAAGAGGCTAACAGCGCATTGCCAGGGTTACCAACGGCCCTGCGTATTTAACAGATTTTAAGCTGAAGAGAACTGTTTTACAAAATCATCTTAATCATTTCAGAAGCCTTTTTAAATTATAGGGACAATTTTTTAAAGAAATCCTTTATATAATACAGAAACTGTTAAAAATTACAATTTATTTTTAATAGCGTATAAAGATCTATAAAGAATTCTATTAGGATTTATCTAAAAACACGTATTTGTACGCTTGCTTTGATACTAATAATAGTAAAGCTCATGGGAAGTCAGGACATCAAAGCACACATTTGAGTTTAAGAACCTCTACATACAACCAAAAGAGTTCGCTTTTCAATCTTCTCCTGCCCCTGTATATCAGCTGCATATGCACTGCTCATATTTGCATAAGGCACGACCTCAAGCGTATGCAGGATGCGTGGCAAGGAGGTGGCAGAGTGCAGGCAGCTGCATCATGGTCATCATTACTCAACTTCTCTCGGCTGTGTCCTCAGTAAATAGTAGTCACTTTACGACCTGTACCAGGGAAGGCTGCACTGGCTCCGCTGTGCCTGGCAGTAAACAGCAACTGCTGATGCTGCTCCCACCTCTCGTCCGCCTTCGCCTTCACGTGGCACGTGCCAAGCATATTGAACAGCTCTGGGATGCACTGCAGCATGCAGCAAAGGTGATGCACAGCAGGCAGGTATATGTATGGTATGTATCTATATGCATTTTTGGTTCAATTTTTTGTTTGAGAAATGGTCAAAGTTGTTGCTGTTGCGCGTCTCCCTTTCGGGGGCAACTGACAGTGCCGCCATTCACCCAGTTATGGCCAAAGCCAAAGCTATATTCATTCTAAGTCTCTACCAAAGATCACGCGCTCAGCTCGCCGTGTGCTTAACCTAGTTTCCGCCACGTCTGCTGCTGCTGCTGCTGCACGTGAGTTCCCTCTGCCCTCTGACCTTCTTGCCGAGCTAATCATTTGTCTTGCCTGCCTGCAGTTTCCACTGCGAAGTTTCCATTACGCACTGACAACTGATTGCCAAGTTTATTATTGCTTCCGTTTCGCTTATGAACTGCCAAAGGCTCGACGGCTACTTCACGTTTACCCCGAACACCCTGTGCCACTGCTGCTTGCAACCATTTATCAACCGTGTGCCGCGTGCAGCGTGCAGCGTGCAACGTGCTGTCGTACGACCCTGCAACCCAAAACTTCTCTCGATAGCAGTTACGAATGATTCTCTGCTGCAATTCATTTGTTTCCCACGACAGCTCCAGTGCTCGATGTCAGCTGAAAGCTATGCCAAAATGATATGACAATCATGCGAAAGAATTGCCCTCTTTGGTACCTGCTAAGAAGTTAGAACATCTCATTCCATCCAAGTGACAAATGGAATGAGAATGAATATATTTATGATTATACCTACAGTTACTGACTTATCCCACACACATAGATACGTATACATGTTAGTCTATGTTCCTTGCGGCCTTATCCGCATTGAACTTGACAGAGTGTGCAGATGCATCAAGTCACAAAACGGCAGCATTTAAAAAGTTGTAAAAGCTCATATATCTATACATGTATGTGACAGCACTTAACATTGCAGCGCCTCAACTCCTTCCGTACACACACACACACACACAGCAAGGAGAGGGGCCACAGCAATTGAATGTCAGTCACAAAAATGCAATCACAGTTTGACACAATTTCGCCGAGGCGCCACTTCAACACGTTGCAACTGCAATATCTTTACACAGTGGCAGCCAAACAAGCAAACCAACGCACGAACGACAACTCTGCAAATAACACAATGACAACTCTTTAACACTGTTAAGTTGGCAGTGGCATTGGCGCTGGCGTTGACGTCCTTGTCGTTTGCACTGTACCACGTTGGGTCATTCTTGTAAATATCAGGATCTCTCAGTTTCCTCATTGTTTTTGTGACAATTTGCAATGGCTACATATAAAACATATGAACACACATATGAGCAAACAAACATTAAAGTTAGCAGGCCTCTAAGCCACGCACATGCTTTACAGTGCAGAAAAATGTTATTAACAGTGCGCCATGTTGGTTCACTTGAACAACTATTCTATTCAAAGAAATTTTATTTCTGAGCTGCCATTCCATTCAACACAATTAATTTAAAGTCAAGTGTAATTAAAATTCCATATATATAGTAGTTATTTTAGCAAAGCATCAGAAAGAGTATTCACAATGTCAAAAAAAGAATGTTGTTCCTAGGTACCATTATTGTTGTTTCTGTTGCTGCTATCGTTATCGTTGCCTTCATCGTCGCAGCGCGTGCTCGAGTGCATTTACACACATGACACACAGACACACACACACCCACACTAACACACAGTAGGAATACCAATACAAACATATGCCATTGCCGAATGCCACACACAGGACATTTTTGTTGTTTGATTGCGTTTTTATCTTCGTCATTTCAGCAGCGCAACTCTGGCAACTCTGGTCGTGGGGTTGTAGCTGCAGCAACTGCAACAACAACAACTACACAACCAAACCCAACTCTGGGCGATATATTTTACGGCGCCAACATTTTATTGCAAACATTGTGCAATTTCACTTTAAACGTCAATCGATTTTCATTTGATTTTTACGAGCATTTTTTTGTTCCGTACTTTGTGCGTTGGCTTCTGACTTGCTTAACTGCAATTGCATTCGCATTTGGATACCCTGCAAGTTCTCTGAAAATGGGCATCGCCAACTGTATGCAGTGTGTATTTATTGAGTTCAATTTCCTTATAAAGTAGGAAGTATATTTCTTTTGTTTTGGGTATTTTGCACATTTTAAGAAGTTCAGTGGGTAACTGCTAGTCGATCAATCCCCTCCTTCCAAACTGTCTCACTCGTTATCCCCGACATTTTACTTAACGCACATATTTTGTGGCATTGCAAACGAAATCTCGTTTATCCTTAAGCTTCCTCCACTCCGGGTGTTTGCATTTCCGACCGTGTGATTGCGTGGATTCGTGCGTGGGTGTGGGACGCTGTTAAATTTAATTAACTTGACATTCATCGAAGCAGACTCTTGATTTGCTTTTTTCTTTTAAATACATAAACGACTTTGACTTTTCTTTGATAAATCAAATGCGGATTTAGTTTTGCAGAAAACAGAAACCAAGAAAAGAATGTATGAGTTATATTTAAATATGTAACACATATGCTTTAATTGCAAGACGAAATTATCTTGAGTGTAGCCGCCGCTGATAATTGCTTATCAGACCATCCATTGTTTGAATTGGGAACAACAAAATATATGTGCATGTTTTTACAGTCCTAATACATCCAGAGATTAACTTATCTATGAGTATATTTATAGCTTAATAATACTCCAATTAATAAAAAAGAATATTTTCTTTAATTTTGATCATTCAATTGAACGAGTTCCAGAGAAATGCCAGAACAATTATCGCCCATGGAACTGCAGCTTGAAGACCGATAGCCGCATTTGCATGGCACTGTTCCGGCGATTGTTCCGTCCAGACAACATATTTAGCTAGACCGCGACTTTCCAGCACACTCTCGATAACGAATTTTATAGTTGGATTCACCTCACGCTCTCGTGTGAATACCTTGACCAACGGTATCGGGATAACGCTAGCGTAGCCGCATATAAATGTCACGTTCGCATTGGCAAACACGACCTTATAGGTGACTCGGGTTGCATCGTAGTTTAGAATAAAAGTGCCGCCCTGTGTGTTTTCATCCCAGGGAAAAGATACGGTTTCCTTAACAGCTTTCCGATCTTCAAATATGGTTATGTATTCCAAGTCTAGATTAAGTTTGTCATCAGCTGTTTTCGGTACCGACACATTCAGACATTGCATGACGTCAGTATTCGGTATACGAGCCGCCTCATACCAATAGCCTGATAACTAAAATATAAATGTTATAATGGGTACAGTTCCGGTTTATTTTCTTGACTTACTATTTCTAGATTCAAAGTCTGATTTGGTTGAAACAGAGAGCAACTAAATGTAGTTGGAATACTGGGTAGCTCTGAATCATCGCCGAGCACCAGGCCGAGTGTAAACAACAGCACGAGCAATATTTTCGCATCCATTGAAAGACCCGCGTTCTCTCGCACTCACTTTTCTACTGAACTAATGAGTGAGCAAGTCTGAATAGTGGCAATTGATAATGCCCCGACTTAGCTGATAATGCTCAAATGTTGTTGCTACAGAGGCAACTCAATGACCAAAATGCTGATACGGGGCATTCGTACTCACAGTGAGCAATGACTGTGTATATCAACCATAATATCTTATCACTGAATCTGTTCTTATCTCCACAAGCAATGATGTTGTCTATCAATATATTTGCGGAAAAAGAATTAAATTGTGACTTTAGCTGCCTTGCAGAAGTATAAAAATAGCGATAAGTCTGCAGACTTTGTTCGTTCTGTGAACTTATTTGCTTCCTATTGAGTGAGCCCAAAGATTTGCGCCCTAAAGCATGCTGTGGATTTATTGAAAAAATGTCCAAAATAATTGAACCACGTAGGCGGACTGATTTCCACTCGTACATAGTGCTGCCCAAAGTTGTTAACTCTTTTTCTCCCATCGGACTCATGTGCTACATTAACTTTCGCTTTTCTATGCTTGGGGCACTCTCTTTGCGACTGGGGAGGGAGGAGGGATGGGAAGGGCTGCTTGCATGTTTGCGCCATTTTCGCAGAGTCATCGCATGATTTACGTCGAATCGGCTTTGGCCAAGTAATCATGTTCTACACACACACACATGCACACACTGACACGCACACACACACACTCTCACTGTACACAGTTTGCGCCATTACCGAAAGCCAACAAGAGCTGGACACAATTATGGGGGCCAAAAGGGCTTTCAATCTCACTTGGCTAACCTTAGGTAAACAGCTAGACCAAGCGCCCCTTGCTCGTCCTCTTCCCCGCAGCGGATTGACCGGAATCGGACGACCAGTGTGCGGCAATGTGATGATCAAGTCAAGCATGCAACAACCGCAAGCGGCACGCAAACGCATCAAATCAATGAAAGTGGCCACTGCGCCACGCTTTGCACTTCATTGATTCCAGGCTGAGGGAGACCCTACTCGAGCTGTGACCACTTGCCC
Source organism: Zaprionus africanus (assembly GCA_018151435.1). Classification (NCBI taxonomy): domain Eukaryota; kingdom Metazoa; phylum Arthropoda; class Insecta; order Diptera; family Drosophilidae; genus Zaprionus; species Zaprionus africanus. The sequence continues at coordinate 436,611 of JAECXB010001625.1, forward strand.
AGCTGCGCCAGCAAAGCCAATGGAGCTGAAGCTGAAGCCAAAGCCAAAGCCAGTGTCGGACGCTTGTGGCGCTACTTAAGGCATTTTCATTCCATTCCCTTTATTTTGCCTCATTTGGTAGCTGCGAGTTTATGAAAATGAAAATTGCCAAGAAATTGGAAAATTCCTCCTCATGGAGCTATTCGCATTTTATTTTTTTTTTGTTTCTCTTTGGTTTTCTCTCTTTCTCTTTTCTTTACTCTGCTCACTTTGTTGCACACTGCACAGTTGCTTATTGAGCCATGGAGGCGTGCCACCGCCCACAAAGCATATAGAACTAGTAACCCCAATGCTGAAGGCGCTGCGGCTGCACTCCACTCGCTCAATATATGCATGCTTGATTTAATGTGAATACAAATCGCTTATCAGCTTCTAAACTGCCGGAAACAAAACAAGCTGAGTAGTCAAGGTCAGATACCCTATATAGGTCATGCTATTTGAAGTTTGTTAATATCAAATACAGGCTTTGACTAAACTCATAGTCAATAGTGCGACTGATTTTTGTATGCCTTATGATTCCTTAATAACTAAATCAAATGCTGAGCATGCCCCAAGTAAATTGGAAAAAATGGTTGGGTATAAGGGAAAGAATTTATGAAATCATGCATTAAGAGCTTAAAAAATAAACTATACATAGTACGGATTTCATATTAAATTGCTGGCAGTTATTGATAGAAGACGAAAGAAAGCTAGAGCTATTTGCTTTAGTTTATTTAAGAAATAAATTATGAAAGTTTAAGAATTGAGAATTTAAGAAATAAATTTAATGTTTAAGAATTAGAAATATAAGAAATAAATTATGAAATTTTAAAAATGGAGAATATAAAATTAATGAAAGATTAAGAATTAATAAATAATTGAGGAAAAATAAATTATGAAAGTTTAAGAATTAAGGTTTTAAGAGTTCAATTTTATTTATTATATATTTATCTATTTTTATTTATATTTATTATTTAAATCGTTATAAACTTCAAAGAGGTACAAACCTCAAAGGGTTCGCTATTCATGCAATACTCATAAAAGAAGAAATCGCTTAAAAAATCTAAGTCTCTAACGTTTCAAAATTATTTAATAATTTATTGAATATTAGTAGAAATCTACACATGAGCAGTATCTTTGTGTCAACGTTCGTTACTTGTTTGATTTAGAATTTATAACAAATTTGATCGCATTTTATTGTTTCATATTATTATTATTTGTATTCAAAAATATGAGCTTATAAAATATCGCATAAATTAATTTATTAAAGTTTTATCCGTTTCCCATTTAACATTCTTGGGCTTCCCTTGACTGTAGCGCAGCATAAATATGCAACTCTCTCTAGAATGCAGTGGAAAAAATCTCGGAACTTTGAGCTCATACCTAAAAAAAGAAGATGAGGGAAACAAAGACAAGGAGTTGCCGGGGGTACGCAAAAGGGGGGTAGAGCAAACACGCGAAACTATTAAAAACATGTCTTTGTCCTTTGGCTTTGGGTGCATATAATGAAATTCCTTCGTTGCAAATCACTGGGAAGCTGCCACTCGGTGTCCCAGGTCCCTATACCCCTCCCTCTCTCTCTCCGCTACTCGACTGCTAACCATCGTTGCGAATTCGCCACCCCGGGGGCCTTCTACAGTATCAATCTAGGTGAAATATTAACAAGCGACTCAGTCAGAGTCTGTAGTTGCATGATAGAAAGGCCGACGCGGCTGCTGCGACGGCAGCTCATAAAAATTCCTTACGACAAAGCGCACATCCCCCTCCCCTCCCAACGCTCTAAATATGAGAACGGAAAGAATGGAGGAACTGAGACTGAAGCACGCTTTAAGCGCCAGCAGACGTTGAAACAATAGACTTGAGTTAACTTAAATTGATTTCCAGACGCGACAGCGTTTAGGGAAATGCAAACGACCACACCCTCGTCCTTCCCTCCCCTGCCGGTCTCTGCAGTACTCAGACTGTGAAGTTGCTTGCCTGCGCACCTTGATTGCAAGTTATTTGCAATTTTGTGCAAATTTCAAGAGTGAAACTAGTGAAACTGTGCAAAATTACAGAGCATAAAACCTCAAATACCTCGCACTAAAAAAACAAAAGTAAGCACCTTAGTTCTTGTAATATTATATTATATTTAATTATAATTATAGTACAACTAAATAAATAAATAACATAAAATCAGCAATGTTTGCAGGGTATTCAGCTGCCAGTCAAGCAGACATTTGGCTGCCTTTATGACGCTGCACTTGAAAATTTTGAGTGCACACGCGAAATTTTTTTGCAATTTGCCAGGCCATTGTTGGGCTCTGCAGTCAACAGTCTACGTTGGTTGGAAGGGGAGGGGATTTTCTTAAACTTGACTTGACTTACTCAGTTGCTCAATTTGGTTTGAGATTCGTTTTTATTGCATTTCACATTGAAATCGCCACTTGATTTGAGTCGCGCGGACTGTGCAGGACAAGACGAGAAGTTTTGCATAATGTCGACCAGGCGGTCCTTTTTGCGGTTGCTGTTGACGGTTGCATTAGCCAATCGATTGAATCGAATTTAATTGAAGTAAATGCAAAAAATAAATAGAGATTGAAAAAGAGATAAATAAAGATTGCCGTAAAACTCTTGTTAAACTTATTTAAAACCAGAGAAACTCAATATAAAAAAGCAGCTCATGTTCAATATTTATAAAGGCTATTGATTTACTTAATAGTTGTTATCAAGTTTTAAGTTATTTATTAAATTTAAATATACATTTTTGTTTGCTGTTATCATCTAATAACTTACATAATTACGAAGATTTTAGATATTTATGACTATCAAAAGATTGAATCACACTAGATGCGCCTTAAATTTTTTAAATACTTTTAAATTGCTAATTTAGATATGTGTAAAGTAAACTCTCTAGAACCTTGTTTTCCCATTCTTCAGATAAGAGTACAATCTAAGACTTCGCAGGTGCTCCTCGTCGACTGTTGCGTTATCACACTGTGAGTCGAGCTCACAAGCAACAGCGAAATGAACGTTGATTGTTTAACTTTTACCTTGGCGCAGTCAAAAAGCACAATTCGTTAGGCGTTCGCCTTAGCCAGACTCGACTTTACTTTACGCGGCACCCCTTGCAGCACAATGGAGACACACAACAATGGGCCCCGGAACGGGCGACTGGAGCTTGCACTTGAAGTCATTCCGCTCTGGCCGTGGAGCCAACGGCGAGTGCAAACTTTTTAAGTGAATTTTTGATTAGATCTCGACAAAGTTTTTGTCGCTAGCAACAACAAACGGCCAAACGGCCAAACGGCATTGGATGCATTTGGCCAAGAGACCAACTGCAACCCCTGTAAGCGACCCGTGTCACTCCTCCGCCTCTACTTCCCCCTTCTACCCGTTGCTGCTGCAACACACAGATTCAACTTAAAGTCGCCAGTTAGTTGTGCTCTTTGTAATTTGCGCAAAAGTCTATTTATTTGCGCAAAGGATAATAATAAAATATGCGCTGCAGATAGTGGAACACAAAGTTGCCCGGACCGGAACCCAGACATGGGGCAGCTGGGCCTGGGCGCAATTACCTGACGAAGACTCTGCCCGAGAATCTACCGAAACTTTTCACAAACAGTTCACACTCCCCCCTCCCCCCCTTTGCCACTTTCGCCGCGTCTGCCTCCCTCTTACAGAGTTGAAGTTCTGTGCAAAAGTTAATAAAATTATTTGCCACAGACGTTGATAAAAATGACACAGAAGTCCTTGGGAAATGGCAAATAAATACAGTTCTTTCTCGCTAGCTACAAAATGGCGTCTGCTGCATCTAACGGTGTAAATAATAAGCCGAGCAGAGCGCAATGTTTGCACAAGTTTTATTGCATTGTCTGAGCTATCGGAAGGTTTACGATTAAGGTAGTGCATCGAGAGAAAAGATCTAGATAGAGTTGAGTTGCTTAAACTTATCTTAAATTTCGATGAGTATTGACAAAATTTGTAAGTTAAATTATTTATATAACTTCAGTTCATTCAAGTATTTAATAACTTTTTTAGACAAAGTCTCTTAACTCATGAACATGATGTGAAAAAATGCCTTATATCAAATGCCAGACTGCCATTTCTCCCCTATTCTCTTTCACTTTTGCTTTCACTCGACCACAGCAAATGTTTCTCTTGCAAAATGCAGGGAGATTCGCACCCTTATACTCGTATGTGATGTTTGACAGTACTCAGAGAGTACTCAGAGTATCGCGCCAGATGCAATGCGTGATGTAGTTATTATTCATTGTCGTGCTTCAACGAAAATCAAATAAAGTTTATGTTTTCTAGAGCACTTGTTGCGATTGTATTTGCACTTCCCCTTTCTTTTGCTTCCCTTTCTCATCCATCCCAATCATATACTTCTTTTTACTTTTTGCAGTTTTTTTTTTTATTATTGTCACAACTGAGGTTTTTTTTCTAATCGAACATTTGTTGCGTGAAATTGTCGTTGGGTTTGTATTTCTTTTGCCAATATGTTGCAATTTAAAGTGTCTGGCTCTATAATTGTGATATACTTTTCCATCAAATACACAGTCAAAAGGAGGCGTGGCTTTCATCTAGGACGGACAAACAGATAGACGGACAGATGAACAGATTGAAAGACGGGCAGACAGACTTGGCTTTATTGACTCGACTTTTGTTCCTGTTCATTTTATTAGTTTCCACAAAGTTTTAATGTCATTCAACCTTATGAGTTTTGGAAATAAAATACAGAAATATTATAAAACAAAATGCCCTTAATTAAATTCATTCCACCAATGAAATATTTTAATTTGTTTCCAACTTATGACGCTAATAACACACCAAAGGCGCGAAGCTAATGAGTGACATTGGCATTATCAGTGGGAGTGCATGTCATTAGCTCCTCGTTAATCATAATTAAAAGAGTTCGCTAAATGAACAAATATTTAAAAGGCTGCCGAGAAGAAGGGCAAGACGGGAGTCGGAAGATGGATACCCCAGCTAAGAGACGCATCTCACGGCTGTAAAAGGGTTTGACATTTCGATCGATTTGTTCAGGCAGCATAACTTTTTGCGTCGCCCTAAAACATTTGACTATAAATCTCAATTTAGCGCAAATTAGGCGACGATATGGCCAGAAGCCGGACGAGTGCAAAGACAAAGATGAAGCAAATCCAATGTGCCCTGCAGGTATGTCGTATACGTGTATGCAGCGATAGCCCCTGTTACCTGGCACCTTTCGGGAATAGCTGCCATGTCAGCTACATATCAAGTGCGGCTATAACTCAACTCTGCAAGGGGAAACAGCGAGGCCTGCTCTGCAGCCAGGAAGGCAGAGGAGGCGGGGGGTGGTCAGCACTGCACAGTGACATTTGCTCAATTTATCGTTATTTCTGTGCGGGCAAAAACAAAAAATCAATTTTTGCCTATGATAAAACTGGCAACGAAAATGGACCACAGGCCGAGGGAAGAGGAAAAACAACACTTGAAGCAGTTGCATGGAATGGCGAATACCCTAGCAATTAGTATGAGCCTATGCGCAATCTCAGCTCCATAGCTGTGGGGCAAGTAGATAAGCTCGTTGAAAGAGTATAAGAAATACTTCGTAGCCAGCAAATCGAACTGTTCCGTTGCGAAGCTGTTGGGGCATTTAAGTGATTTATGCCTTGCAAACTGTTTTTGAAATGTGGCCGAGAGATGCCTGAGGCTCATGAGTTTCCAATTGGCTGCGGACGGTCGGCCAAGTCGCCACGTCGACGTCTCCGTTACCGTCAAACGGAGAGCTGGCCAAAAGTCAAGAGAGCGCCAAACGCAAAACTGTCCAAGTATACAAATTGGTCCGGCATGAGTTATTGATGATGCAGGCCATGGAACGATGGACGACCGGAGGGACATAGCACCCCCGCAACACTGCTCCACCACACCGCCGCCCCGGGCTAACTGACTAGCTGACTTGGGAAGTGCTTCGTAACAAATGTCTGACCATTTCAATGAAATGTACCCGCTCCGAAAGAAAACTTCACAGGAGAGAGAGAGAGAGTGGGGACAGCTAAGTAACTTGGCTAATTGCGCAAAGTTTTATTCAAAGTGCACTTGAATGTGTTTCATTCGGGCAGGAGGATAATCCATGCAAATGTGTTCGACTCCCAGTCCATTTGTAACTTTTCATATTTCATCCCCAGGCAATTGAAAGTATGTTAACAAGGGCGAATGGAAACAAACTCATACATACGTGTATCGTACATAAAAAAGTCGTGATTCTTTCCTCAAAAGAACTACGTTCTGATTTCCAATAAGACAGATCCTAAAACACATTTAAGAGGAAGGTTATCGTGCTTTAGGCTCTACGACCTATTGAATTCCAGTCTTTGCACTCTAATATCCCGAAGCCTCTTCTAATTCTCACCCCAGTAGAAGTACAGCCACAGGCATTGACCTAATTAAAACGTATTATGACATACCTGCGATAATAAACTTATATGTATGCATAGAACATACGTATTCCGAAAGTATTCCACCAGCACATTAAATATGCTAAGAACCCGGCAGCGTCACTAGCCCAGAAACATTGGGAGATCATAACTCATGTCAAGCAGAACAAACATACTATATAACACACATACAAATACACTTATGTGTGTGTGTGAGTGTGTGTGCTGCCTTATCACAGCGACAAAATCGTGTCATTTAATGTTCTGCTAATTTCTGGTGTGGCCAAGAGCTAAGCCATCCCATTCCATTCCCTTCCCTTCCACTCCAGGTGAAAGTCGTGACATTTTTGTGGTCAGCAACTCCTGGACATCAGGCCGACCCACCCGACCGACGCACACAAACTGTGGCTCATTTCTTGCTCATTTCCGTCAAGTGTTGCCCAAGAAACACGAACTATTTACAAATGACCAGACATTTAAGCAAAATGCTTCCGGCCTGGTCAAGCCAAATGCCTGAAAATTATGCTGCCTCAACATGAAATGGCAGAAAATGTGAGCAACAGCAAAAGAACAACGAACAACGAATGCCCTTGCTGGAAGAGAATATTATAAATAGAATAATTATAATAAGTTAGTACCATTTATGTGATCCTTTTTTTAATTTTTTTTGTGATTAAAGAATAAATAATACTGATCTAGTAATCTTATAACCTGAAAGTATAATAATTTATTATAATTATTATTTAAAGTAATGTTTTTCAATAACAAAAGTGCTTACAATTTTGATCTATAAGTCTTTAGGTCTGATTTAAAAGTAAATGATTTCGATATCATTATATTAAACACACTTATCGATTGTTAACATTGCATTAACATTACAATTTAACATAGTCTGTAAACCAATTTGAAGAATAAGAAGAATGTAAACTTGAGCTGTAAATAATATATTGAACATTTATAGAATAAAGTCAAAATTAAAGTTTGCAAATTTAAACACAAACTTTAATATAATAATACAAAATAGTATTTTAATATAAATATCAATGTATCATAAATACGCATACTATATTAAAAAAACTTTATCTATTTAATTATGGCACCCTGTATATAATAATCAAACAACCTGACCTACTGTGTAGTGTAGTGTGCTTCAAAGAAAAGGTGAGTTATGTAAACATGCAGGATATGCCTGCTGGACTCGGACTCGGACTCTCGCATCCCGTTCCCACTTACACTCCTGCTACGCCCACTGCTTGCCGCACGCGTGGGTGTCACCGTGTCAATTGGCCTGCTCTCGGCCGACCTGAGCGTCCTTCTGGCGGCGCCTCAGTTTGCGGCAGGCGCTTAATTAAGTTACAACCGCACAAGGAGCTCGGCGACGACGATACAATTTCACAAGTTTCCGTGCCAGGCGACACCAACAATCAGCGGCAGTCGCCTCGACATAACCAAACAAATGTTAAATGCTAAACGCGGCTCACGAGTTAATAAATTGTCGCCGGCACACCCTCTGACTCTCTCCAGCCCCCACCCCCTTCCCCGGCACTGTGCCGTGGCGTTAAAAGCCAAAATGAATGGTCAATATATGAAACATAAATAATTTTTAGGGGTTGGATTTCCCATTTCCCGCGTTTCCCATTTCCATCCGCCTATTCCGCCTTTCGCCGTTTTGCGTGTTTGGCCAACATTTCCGCTACGTTGTTTGCTTTCAATTAACCAAAACTGACCGCATCGAAGTGGGGCCTGGACAGGCATCGTTACATTTAACATACATTCAACATATACGAGTCTAGCGACCTATGTCGGTTCCGATGAGTCCGCTAATTGAGTGCTGCTTGTCACACGACGGCAAACAAAATGATTTGGGAGATTGTTTGAAATATGATGGGGCCACAAACGAAAAGGTTCCAATTAGCATGAGAACTTATTAAGATCACGTTACAAATTGGCTGAGAGTGGAGTTCCTAGTATTTGCATATATATTTTAGTTGGATTTCATAGGAACAGATTGTAAGTTAATTAAGAATAACAATTCTGATGGAAAGTAAATTATATATAAAGAACATATCATCATTAAATTTGTATTTGTTTAATTAAGTTTCAAGTTATTTGCTGCCACATAACTAAATAGAAATGACTAATTTATAGACTAAATCTATAATAATTTATGGATTAACTATACCTCCTGCGTATGTATTAATAAACCCCAAGTACCAATTCCAATTACACCTGTTGGTATTGAGCCAATAATCCACAGTGTCTTGCACTATTTAAACGGACTTATTACGCCTGTCAACTCATGGTGCCCAACTCGTTATCCCATTACGCATGGCAACGCCATCGAATACCTAATGCCCTATATCCAGTATCCAGTATCCAATTCGCTCTCACTGAGACGTCGCTCGACAATGGCCTGAGGCACTTCCGGCTGTCCGAGAACGTAATCCGCCCACTCGAGTGCCGCAGTTGGCCAGCTGCCACTGCGATGACTGGGGGCGGGAGTCAGAGTCGGAGTCTGTGCTCTGTTCTGGTCTGTAGCCTAGTCGTATAATAATCTTGATTTTGTGGTCAATTGAATTCTTAACTTCTCAAGCTCAAGAACACAACAAGTACATGGCGCATGGGACGCCGAGTGGGGGGGAGCTTTCCAGCTCCCAGCTTGGACAGATACGAGTATCTCGAGGGCGTGCCACACGGATGACAGTGCAAAGTGGATGGAGAAGCTGTAGGGGGCGTTCAACAGCTCACAACGAAATGACTGACCAGAAAATGTGTTGCCTACTTATTGGTCATTGATTTCCGAAAAATTGCTAGCCACAAAACCGAAATTTGCCCCATTATAGATGCCCACTTGTTTTGAGGGGAAGCAGGAAGCAGAGGAGGTTCGCATTTTCCAAATAAGTATTAGCCAATTTTATGCTTTATGCTCTTTATGAGGCGAAGCTGCTTGACCGCGCCTGATTACTATCCGGTATTAGAACCGGAAAAGCACTTTTCCCCACCCCCACAACCATTTCCCGCAAATATTCTGTTAGCACACTTTCTTTTTTAGTTCGTCTCCTCTTCTTCTGCTTCAAGCACGTCTTCTTGTTACGTTTGCGCCGTGTACGAACATCTTTATGGGTAATTAAAAGTTTTTCCCATTTTCGTATCGATTTGTTTACTTTTCTTTTGTTTAGCCTCGACTCCAATTTATTGCACTTCAATACTACCAATTTTTTCCCCTAGTATCTCTCTCTCTCGCTCTCTGATTTCCTTTAACTATTGCCGTCTGTGTAGCATTATTGAACGGATAAACTGTATTGGTGGGAAGTGTGTGTGCGAGGGGTTTGGTGGGGGTTCCGAAGTTTCCAGTTTTGCATTCCATTTGCGCAAATTATTTCGGCTGGGAATGTTCGCCTCGTACTTTTCCCCGATTCCATTCGCAATTGCAATTATTTGCGGTTCCCTTTCCGGAGTTTCTTCATTCGAAGTTCCACAGTTTGTTTCCGCATTCGCAAGGATACTTGCCTGGAATTTATTGCTGGCCAAACTACGAGCTAAGTGCAAACTTGTTACATTTAATCTATAACCAAAAAGGCACTAAGAGAATAGCAGCAACAATGTGAACTTATAGCATAATGTCGAGTTTAAACTTAGACATTAAAAATTAAAATTTATTTTTTAAGAAGACATTCCCTGACTGTCGTATCAAGATTATCTGCTTATTTTACATATATAATAAATATCTTAGGAATCACTGAAGACGCTCGATAACTGTCGAAGCAGGTGGTGTCTGTGTGTGTTTGTGTGTGTGAATTCTCAGGCAATTTGCATATTATCCCCAGCTTACTTTGAGATGCCATCGCTGTTTTTGAGGGGATTATGTGCAACAACCTGACAATGGGCTACTTTGAATGCGACGGCAGCAAAAACCCTTTATGGGAATGTTTCCAGCAATTTGGCTTATGTCAGCCTCATGGGCGTGGCATCGGCGCATCCCCTCCCATACCCCTCATTGCGATGCCGAAAAGCAGCTTTGCTGCATTATCCGTTCTCGCAAAGCCTTAACACAAATTTTCAAGTATTAGAGCCCAGCCAAAAGCTTGCCAACGGGGCAACTTCCGCTCGTTTGTTGGGGGGCTTAAAACTACGGCCTATCACACACACGCACTCACACACACACTCGCGCGCATATCCAGATAGACACTCACACGCATGGAGTGCCCACATCAGGCAAGACAAATTGCGCTTTGGTAGACTCCTCCACACTTCCTCCCTCCACCCCGTTTAATGTTGCCGCCCTGCGGCGTCAAAGGAACAAAGCAAAGAAAAGAAAAATCCATATTTTATTTTGATTATTTTCCGGCGTCTGGGCAGGTGTCGATTGCGTTGCGTTGCGTTGTGGGGCGTGGCGTGGGCGAGGACGAAATTAAATGTAGCTCCACAGATTTCCTTTCAGCCTTCAGTCTTTTCTTTTGGCGTCAATCAATTTACGCCGCAGCCAGACACAAAAACAAGCCCACCGAAATGTCCCGAGTAATGGGAAAAATTATTGAATTTGTCAACGACGGCCGCAGGCCTTGAGCAAACTCCAAGGACATGATAATCAAAAATAGGGAAAAAACAAAGGAAAATGTATTTCTATACATGCAGTACTTACTGATACCCTATACGGTATATAAATGCAGTAGTTACTGATACTCTATACGGTTAGGTGTGGGGATTTTGAAAATTTATATATACAGAGAACAATGAAGGGCAGATTTAATATTTGTATATAAGCCACAAAATACCAGTCAAACTCTGCTGTAAATATAGAAGTTGAATCGATTCTCAAATCGCTTAATAAATGTTTTTCATTTTCTCCGATGCATCGATTTAATTTTTTGAAAATCGATTAAATCGAAAATTTGAATCTAGTACTAAATTAACACTACTTTAAAATCGTTAATAGTGTTTTGTTTTTGTTTTTTTTTTTTTTCTCTCTTCTTTCATTGAAAAAAAGTTTTTTTTCTCTCTTCTTTCTTGAAAGAAATCGTTTTTTCCTTAAATTTCAAATTTTTGATATATATCGATTTTTTCTTGAATTTTTGGAAATTAAATCGGTTTATTACCATCTCTACTTTGTTGTGATCAGAACTAGATACATCCAAATTGATAGAAAGACGTTCAATATCGATATTGACATCGAAAATACCAAATTTGTATTAGTCTTCCCTATCATCTCTTATTCTCCTTGTCTTCAGTTCAGTGTTGGTTAATGAAATTTAACGGCATTCAATAGTAGTGAGCTGGCAATACTTATTTTCTTGGCTGTTTCTTGTTTCGAATATGGATTAAAGCGGGTAACAGCTTTAAGCTCGAGATTTATGCGCCTTTCGTAGGTGTCAGACAAACAAAATTATGTTTGAAAACGATTTTGTACCTTGCAGTCATACATCATCAAGCTCAGGCCGAGCATGGGCCATTGCGGGCCATGTTGGGGGAGGTGTAAGGGATGCAGGGTGCAGCACCCTCACGGTTTATAACAACCCTCGAGGTAACAAATTTGTTTGCGACGTTTTTAAATTTCCCAAACACAGCGCAAATATTCGTGAGGCTAATGTAAATCGTGTGTGTGTGTGTGGGATGGGAGCAAATGGGCGAAAGGGGAGTTGGAGCTGAGCATGAGGGTTCACTTGCCGGGCAGGGTGGCGCACCTTATTTAGTCGAACTCTCTCTCGCAGCAAGCGAGCCAAGTGATTTGTTGACAAAGAAATTTTTTAATAATTCACCAGGCAAAAATCTCATTCAGCATAAGTGATGATGTAATTTTCGCTAGAAATTGAAAAAATCTCCAAGCAGACGCGTGGCATCGGTGAGGGCGTCTCGTCCCACCTTCCCCTTGTTCGTTCTGATGTACACGTCAAATATGTTGCAACAATCTGTTGTGCGTGTGCGTGTGTTGCCGCTGACAATGATGAATGTTGCACGCATGCGTTGCACTGATTTGCCTGACAGAGCGATGGGACAGCGAAACTTCTTTACTTTCCTTTCAAGATCCTTTCGAGAAAAGGGTAACTCAATGAAATGTGGAAGAATGTAGCGTTTATTAAGTTGGCTTTGTATATTAAATATATTAAACATTTCTAGAACAATTTAATGTTGTCTATTAAACCTATTTGTATCTCTTTAAGTAACACCATAACACACTCTTCTTATGAACATGTGCGGAAACACGCTCAACACTTCCGAACAGTTGACAGCGCCAAGCTCACCCCCAACTCACAGTCCAAGTAATTGGGCAGCTATAACAGACTCTTCAACTTCTTGTCAAGTCATCTCAAGACAATTTGCCAGCCAACATCATATTATATCGATACTCCTGCATCTCCTTTCGCAATCTAATGAAGCGCATGATGGAGGAGTGGACAGCGCTGGCTAAGGGAGAGCGACAGAGCGAGGAAGCGAAGCATTGTTGAGTGGGGTAAATTGATGTTTGACCTCGAGTTGTATTGTGCTTGATGTTATCGATAGCCCACTGTACATTTAGCTTATTAATGAGTTATATAATGTTCGTTCGAATATGAAACACAAGTAATTAGCAACAGGGTATCTAACAGTCTAGTAGGCTTGTTTAAAGCTTCTTCATCATTTGCTTTTGTCTAATTTTGGTTGCAGGCGCAGTACAAAGTGGAGGACGGCATGGAATTCAATCAATTTTCATTTATTTCGATTACGAAACTCGCCCCACCAGACACCAGCGCAAAATGACCACTTCATCCCCCTTAATTTCCCTCTGCCGTCCTCTGCAAATGGGCAGTGAAAAATTTCCTAATTATCCCGACGTGCAGCATCGCCAAATATCGCTCCATTGCTCCATCGGTTGACATAGTCCATCAGACTTTGCGGCAATTTCTATTTATTAATGTTCTACTGACAAAGCAAGACAAATGAGCAAGCACTACAGTAAATACAAATTCTATATGGGGTGTATTGGGGAAGAAACACAGGAGATTGCAATATTTAATAAAGATAAGAGGAAAAGGCTTGCAAGTGGAAAGAGAGAAAGAAGTCTAATTGTAGTCTCCCAAAAGGAACAAACCCTTATAGATTCTCTTTAAAACCATGTTTCATCATTCATGGTTCTCCAATCTTCAATCTCCAATCGCATCTCTCATCATTTGACTATTGCCTGAGACCTTCAAATGTTTTGGGCGATAATCAAAGCGAAAACAATATGCCACAATGCAAAATGCGAGATAAATTAAATGGAAATGTTGCCACAAAGGAAAACGGGTGGCAGCATGCAAAAAAGGTTGAGGCTGCGCGGCAAGTGCATAATCTGCTTATCAAAGGACTGCAGACACAGCAGACCCAACAACAATGATTTCCATCAACTTGCCCAATTTCGTTGGCAACTCTTTCAAGAAAATGAAGAAATAAGTGAAAATTTGATTTGCATTTTGATGTGCCAAGTGAAAATCAAATTAAATTTTCTTTCTTTCGTAAGAATATAAGCCGCCGCTAAGGGGGCAAAACACAAACTTCCTCAAAAAGAAAAAAATAAACAAATAATTCCTACACAATTTCGAAACAATAAAGAGAAAGATAAGACGGAAGCGAATCAAAGAGAATGCAAGGGGAAAAAGTTGGCGAACGCATTGCTAGATTATTGCGTAACCGATATCTAGACAGATATATCTAAATACATGCATACGAGTATGTATGCACTGTAGAGATTTCAGACCAGTCAAGTTCATTTAAAATACAGCTAAGTCGAGGAGCATGACTTCTTTGACTAAAGACAAGTCGATTGTTTTATACCCTTACAAAATTGCAGTTAATCGAACCCATTCCAACTCCAGAGTGTGACAAACTTCCTCTCAAGTTCAGCATATCCAACGTAACGCACAATTCTTTTGGATCTCCTTCTTTCTCTGTAAAGCAAAAGCGCAGCTCGAGATTTTGAATTTGTAAGTCAAATCTACCTGCCCAGGGGCACCGAAGTGGCCGAAGCCACTCGAACTTTGCCTCAATTATAATGAGAAAAGCAAACGAATTGCGAATAATTTTCAATTCACTTGTTTCCCACCTACATTCGTGAGTTTTTGGCCGCGATCTTGCGATATTTATGCGCCCTTTGTTTCGTTTCTTTATATCATGCGAAGGGGCACGCATATATATATTTGTATATACATATATATAAAGTCCAGCTGTATGTGTCCGCGGGCGCAGAATTTCGGTTGGGATGTGAGAGTTATGCGCATGATAAAGCTGTTAATCCTGCCCTCTTCGCAGGGGGCGTGGTTTGTTGTTTGTTGCAGGAGCCGCAAGACTGTTCGAAATGAATTATTCACGCAATCGTAAGAAAAACAACTAACTGAATCGCAGAACCTTGAATATAATCAAATAAAACTTGGAGAAAGATATGAAAAATTAAATTTAACTAGCAAATGAACAAAATAATGAACTTTTCTCAGTCTTCAAATTGTTTAATATTGATCGTCATTACAATCGACTAGTTCCTTCATCTTTGTACAACTATAAAATTGAATTGCTTCATTTAGAATCCTTTTCTAGGGAAAAGGGTATAATCGAGGAGTCAACCTCAGCTGCTGAATTCGTTTGCTCGGATCCGCTATGCATGATCTCCGACTGAAGACAGTCGGTCGGACGCGATATCTGTACCAGCAAGGGGATCTTACCATTTCCAAGTCTAGAGCCATTCATCGTTGCTATTGCCCTATCGGCGGAGTCCCTCAGATCGTAGTGGACGAAGGCGATGCCGCGGGATTTAGAGGTGCGCTTATCGCGCAATAAATTCAGATATTTGATTTCGCCAAAACGGCCGAAGTCCGCCGTAAGTTGCTCCTCATTGTAATTGTGCGGCAAGTGGGCTACAAACACCTTAGTCTCCTGGGCGGCCTCCGACGAGGGACGCGCCACCGACACCTTGAGACGCTTTCCGCGCAACTGCCGCCCATTCAGGCACATCAGCGCCAGCCTTGCGTTGCTCAACTTCTCGAAGTGCACGAAGCCGTAACCACTACTGGCCCCCGATTTCAAGTTTCGCACGATTTTAATATGCCTTATGGCCCCAAAGTCGCTGAACAACTTGTACAATTCTTGTGTTTGCATATCTTGTGGCAGATAGTTGACCAACAGATTGGACCCACTCTCGGCGGCCTCTTCAGCAATCGGAGAATCCGGCAGAGTATCACTGTCCGAAATGCACTCGGCGAAAACCTTGTCCTTAATGTTGCTGGCCATAGTTACTGTTACGAAATAAAAGTAATTTAAGACAAAGTACACATATTATTTATGATCATTTCTCACTTGCTGATACTCTTCCCAAACCGCTCGATTTCATATATGTAGAACAATTTAAGAATGCACGATTTTCTGCATCCTCACCTCTTTGACAGTTTTTTTTTAACGTGTTTACCCACACTGTTAACAAGAGTTAGAGAACAGAGCTGCCATCTTTTGCGAACCAAATACACAAGTGACGTGAACCAGTTAAAGCTTTTTAAATTACAAAACATAATATGCAATATATGTATATAGTATTTGCTTAAAAAAACTTGATCGGAAAAGTATTGAAAATTTTACTTGGTATTTTTAAGCAGAATACTTTAAAATATAATACAAAAATAACTTCTAAAGAATAAATACCATATATGTAGTTATTTTATTAACTAATATGTATGAATGACACAACAAGTTAATAAAAATTTACTAAGCCACGAAAATTATACGACAAATAATAAAATTAATAACATCTGTTAAATAAAAAGAATAACTAAAAAAATTAAAATAAAATAATGATTCATAAATATTAATAAGTAATATTATTTAGTAATTTATTTTCTGTTTTTATTTGTTCTGATTTACATTCGCTTTAACATCAGCTTATCCATGCATAATAATATACAATAATATTTATACCAATAGAAATATCTAAAAAAAAAAATGAAGCTCTTTCAGTTTTTGAGGCAATCGTTGACTAAAAACGAATATAAACGTAATGCAACACACTCACAAAAAACAAGGCGCTTCTTAAGGAAGCGTGCGAAGACAAAATGATGGCAAACACCAAAAAAAAAGAAGATGCAAAGAGCCGGCGAATAAAAAGTTTTTCACCTGTTTATTTATTTGCGAACTGATTGTGGAATTGATAAGGACCGAAATGCAAACAATTCGAAGGTGACGCCGAACAATGCAAACTAATTGGACAGCTGCAAAGCGAAATTCGAGAAAATCGAGGGGAGAACAACTGAAGGCCACTGAATATTTTGTGTATTTATAACAGTTAGGAAATAATTCTAAAGTCGAATATATGCGAACGTAAAGAGTATGCGAAATTCGTTAAGTCGCAAGCTGGCAAAGTTTTTCGTGAGTTTTCATATTAATTAATTTCCATTTCCGTTTTGTTATCATGCGTACGCCGATTTTTACCTTTATGCAGACTAGACAATTAATCAAGTTTAATTACGCCGACCTTAGGTAGCAGCCAGGCTAAAGAGCTTCTCTCCCCCTAGCCATCCTCCTGGGAGGGAGCTACATTGGCCGCATTAATCACCAGAATATGCTCACATTTCTCATGTGTGCACGGTCTGAGGGACGGCTAAAGGGAGTGGGGGTAGACACCGTTAGATAAGACATGGAGTCTCATAAAAAGGTCCTCGCACGTAAACAATGCATTTAAATATTTGCACAACAATCCAGTTCAGACGAAGAGAAGCCCATTCCCGGTTCATAAAATCCACTTAATGGTGCCAGTGCTGTTTTTTGGCGGGAAGGAAAAGAAAAGGACAATTTTCTGGAAAAATCTGAAAAAGCTGAGAGCTCTCAAGCAGTCCTTACGTTGTCGGTAAGGCAGTTCATGTGAATCCTCTTTGGTCTGACTTATCCGGTACACTAATGGGAGCCTTTCTTGGAAAACATAATACTATTTGGAAAAAAAACCTTTTTATAATTTTTAATTCGAAATTTCACAATAAGCAAAAGGAGATAGCGACATGCGGTTTTTTCTGTTTGGTTTCTTCTCTTTTTCAAGAGTTCGCCATAAGGAATTGTGGTGGTGAAAATCGGTGCTTAGCAGTGTATCCACTTAGAGTCCACAAAAGATAAACCGCCTTAGCACGTACACCAACCAGCGTGCGCTGACAGAAGTTCAGTGATATGTGCGTTTGCGAGAGTGCAGAAACAGTGGTTGATTTTCATTTAAATCAAGCGAATTTTCAATAATGTACTTCTTTAAATTTTATATTATAAATAAAAAAACACACACATATTTAAATACACACAGTTAAAGGTATTTTTATTACTAAATACAACTCTGTATTTTATATACACAAAAACAAAACATTAACTTGCAAACAAGAATATAGTTTGGGCATATTACTTCTCGTTTAAATTAGTTAAGTGGCTTACGAGATTTGTGAAACCTAAGCGTCTTCATGAGTCTTAGCATTCCCATTTTTCACCCATTTCCATTGTATTTGGAAATGTTTCAGTGTGAAAATCTTATTAACGTTTCATCTGTTGAGTTGGCCTTCAACTTTCCGGCTAATTGACCGTAATATTGTATATGCAAACAATTGACAACTGCTATTTAACAACAATTAAACGTATATTCGGTGTTTCAGAACCAATTAAGCCGATCTTTATGTGTGCAATAGACAGATATGATAACATATGGATGCCATCGTCGCGCATTTCCCCACACAAATTCCACATGGCTCCACACATGTCTGTCAAAATTGCCAAAAACAACAATAATAGCGACTACAATAACAACAGATGTTAAAAAGCTGCGCGAAAAGGTAAACGAGTTGCGCTCGCGAGCGTATGCGAAGGCAACGAAAGAGAGAGAGAGAGCGAGAGTAGCCGGGGAGCCTGAGAGCAATGTAACTCGCTGCAAGTGTGTGTGTGTGTGTGTGTGTATTTGAATGCTGTATGCGGTATATAGATGTATAACTCGCTGTATGCATGTGTGTGTGTGTGGGAGGCATGTAACACTGACTATGACCTCAAACCACCCACAGCTAGTGTGTGTGTGTGTGTGTGTGTGTGTGTGTGTATGAGTGCTTGCAGCTTGTGTTAGCAGCGACGCCAACAGTGGCAGCGACGTTGGCAGTGCCTTTGCATTTTTAAGCAAATATTTTTGCATAGTTGACGTCACATTCTCCCCAATTTTGTTGCTGCATTGCCAAAGCTTATTGGTTTGTTGCCTGTTGCCTTTTGCTGCTGCTCTTGTTGTTGTTGCTGTTGATGTGCCCACAAAAGGTGCGCTTACAATTTTCTCCACTTTCTACAAGAAAAATGTGAGAAATCAAAAAGATGCCACCGCATTGTGTTAGTATGCGTGTCTCTATTCGTAACTGTTTGTTGCTTCTCTGTATGTGTGTGTGTGTGTGTGTTTGTCGGCCACAAAGTTCACTGAGAAAGCAACTCGATAGTGAAGTAGTGTTGAAATGAAAATAGACCGCAATTTATTGATAAAATCAATCAAAATGAAACGCTGATAAGTCTCCAATCCAAACAATGGCAACTCATTCAGAACAGATGGCAGCGCCAGCCGCGGCAGCAGCAGCGCAGTCGACTTTGTCGGCGGCATTCAATTGATGCAAAGTTGAAGAACAACGTAGAAACTTACAACGTGCGTGGTTTCAATTCCAGCCGCGGGCAGAAGGGCTGCTGTGGTCTGGGGGAATGGAGGGGCCGCAGTCTGATACAAATTGTATTTTCATGCTAAAAACGTTCGAAATGTTTGTTTACAATTTACAACAATTGTTCTGAACACGAATGACGTGCATATGCAAGAGAGAGAAGGAGAGAGAGTAAAGAAGAGCGTGGGCTCCATTCTAAACAACGGGAGAGCTGAAGTGAGAGTGAGTGCCGAATGAATGAGCATTGAGTGAGTATCTGTCTCGATCGCTTGTTGTGATTAAAGCACTCTGTGAGAGCGAGCATGCGAGTGTGACAGTATGTGCTCGTGTGTGTGTGTTTGTGGGGGGATGACATCACCGCATACACTGCTGTCGGAAAGTTCGCACTAGAATATTTGATGTTTCTCTCTTCTTCAATTTGACTCTCTCTCTCTCTCTTTCTTTCTGTGTGTCTGGGAGACGCCAACACCTTTGCAAAAAGTAAATTGCTTGGGAGTGCACAGTGGGTTTATTGTTTCTGTGATTTCTATTTATAATATAATATTCAAAAATAATTATTCAAAAATACTTTGCACACTTATTTACTTTTTTTACCTTACATTTTCTGGCTGCACGCAACAAGTTGAAACGCGCTATAAAGATTACTTCGGCAACACTGTGCGCCAGCATGTAGGCGCAACAACAACTCAAGTGGATTTGCTTGTTGGCCAGCAGCAGCAGCAGCAGAGCGACAGAGAGAGAGAGAGCGCGCGAGCGTAAGAGCGCCTGAGCTTACGCCAACGCTGACTTTTCATTTTTATACCCAATACACAGTGGTAGAAGGGTATTTTAGCTTTGTGGAAAACGAACAAACAGTATGAAGAGTGGCAAGCTGCAGAAAGTGTAGATATTTTTGATCAGCTTAACCAATGTAGCCATGTCTGTCTGTCCGTTCGTATAAGAACCTAGATCTCAGAAAATTAAATAAGAGTTTTGCGTCATTATTGCAAAAATTTTTCCAAACCTCTTCTTCTTCTTCTGTAAAACGATAAAAACTGAATTGCAAGCGTTATTTTAATGCTAGAATGTTCATTTCTGGTGTGGACAATACACAATAATATCACAAATAGACATGATAAAAAGAAGGAAGTGTTTAAATATACACATTGAACATATTACATAAGTGTAAGTAATTGTTTTAAGAACATTTACAGTACTGGCCTTTGTCGAATTTACTTAGATTGATTCATTATTTAAAAAAATAATTTGGAATGAAACGATAAAAGTACGGGTAAAATATACAATAAATTCCAGAAATTCACAATGATAAATTATATTAAAAAAATATTAATATAGAAAATTTTTATGAGGGGAACTGATTTCCATGTATCTCCTGCAAAGTATGCAACACAAAATATTCAAAACATAGAAATTGCATTTTTTTTCAAAATTTTTATTTTTGTGGCTAGTGGGTATATCACAGTCGAGCACACCCGACAGTAGCTTTCGTGCTTGTTTATTTCTTGGCGCTGTTGCTGTTTATGGCCAATGCATATACCACAGTGTGCGTGTGTGAGCGTCTGTTTGTGTGAGTGTGTTCGTGTGTGTGTGTCTCTCTCTCTGCCTTAGACCTGGGGGTCTCTCCATATTCAATCAGTCGTTTGGAATTCGCGAAACTATGCGGTCGCCGTACGAAGATAGTGCTGCCGTGTCCACGGACAACAAGCACCAGCACAGCAGCTACAGCTACAGCTATAATAATAGCAATACGAATAATAACAATAATTACCAAAAGAGCTATAATGGCAGTGGAATCGGGAATGGGAATGCCAATGGAAATGTAAATGGAAACGGAATACCCTATCACGCGCGTGAAAATTCGCTGCCTTTCAGCTATGGCATTGCCAAAACGTCGACGCCGCTGCGCAAAACGCCGACGCCAACGCGAGCCGACAGTTTTCTCGACTTTGATTTTGCGACTTTGAGCAATAACCACAACCACAACAGCAACCATAATAATAATAACAATTTGA
Source organism: Zaprionus africanus (assembly GCA_018151435.1). NCBI lineage: Eukaryota > Metazoa > Arthropoda > Insecta > Diptera > Drosophilidae > Zaprionus > Zaprionus africanus. The sequence continues at coordinate 457,680 of JAECXB010001625.1, forward strand.
GCAACAACAACAACAACAACAACAACAGCAGCAGCAGCAGCAGCAATGTTAGTGGTAACACAATGATAAAGCCTCAGCCACGTCTAACGAGCCCTTTGCTTGTGCGCAAAACACTCGGCAGCCGCGCCACGAATGGTACCTCGAATGGCACCACGAATCCGAATCCGAATCCGAGTCCGAGTCCGTATACGAGTGTGAATACGAATACGAATACCATTTCGAATACATATCACTATGGATCGACGGCAGCGACGCCGCCACGCGCTGACTTCGAGCAGCTGCTGCGCGAGCGGCGCGACAAAGTGTACGGTGAATATCAGCAGCAGCAGCGTGCGCATGAGAAGGAGCGTGAAAGGGAACGTGTTTCGGAACGTGTGCCACCCACGCCTCCGCAACGGCGTCAGAGTAACGGGCAAAGCCATAGCAAATATAACTACGATTTCGAGTTCAATCTAAATTTGGATGATCCGGCTCCGCTTCCGGCTCTTTCTCCAACCTATCAGTCTCCGACTCAGGTTCCGTATCACACCAGAAACATTGAGGAGTTTCAGCTGCAGCTGCCACAGGGCCAGGATATGGATGTGCCCGATGGGGCAATACGAGGCAGCAGTCGCCGCTTGGAGTCCACACTTGTGGAACGCAATTATCACACAATTAACAGCCACAGTCAGAGCTACAAGCAGACTCCCAGCCAGAGCCAGAGCCAGAGCTACAACAACAGCTTGGAGCGACCGCCAATGGAAGTGACATACAAACGACAGCAACTGTTGGAGCAGCAACAGCAGCCGCAGAACATTTATGGTCAGAACCAGCTGCATCTGGAGACGCACACGCGCAGCCGTCGCGATTTGTCGCCCATTTATGCCATCAGCTCGAAGCCACGCAGCAGCCCCGCAACAGCAGCGCCAGTTGCTCCAAATAGCAGCAATGGTCAGCAACACCAGCAACAGCAACAGCTGCACCAGCAGCAGCAACAGCAGCAGCAAGCGGATTACCTGTTGACGCCCAGTCCGACTAGTAGACCGGAGACGCCCGCTTTTCCGGTAACGCCGCGCACCCCGTTCGCCACCATGCGCACCTCGCCCACCACAGAATCGATCTACCAGACAATGGGGGCAGCGCGTCAGCAGCAGCAGCAACTCAACTCGGTCACCTCGCCGTCACCGACCTTTGAGGTGGCTGCCGATCTGGTTAAGTTTGCCCGCAACTCGGCCAAGTTCTGGTACAAGGCGACACTGTCGCGCGAGGATGCCATTGCGCTGCTGATGAATGCGCCGCCGGGCACATTCCTGGTGCGCGATTCCACCACCTACAAGAATGCGTACGGTCTGGTGTTGCGTGTGGCACAGCCACCGGCTGGCAGTCAAGAGCTGGTGCGTCATTTTCTCATCGAGCCCACACAACGTGGTGTCCGCTTGAAGGGATGCAACAACGAGCCCGTCTTCACCTCCCTCTCGGCCCTCATCTACGAGCATTCCATCAATCAGCTGGCACTACCTTGCCTACTACGCATACCCGAAGCCGATGTGGTGCCCGCTCTGGCGGCAACTACTCCTGCCCAGCAGCATCTACTCACCCATGGAGCGGCGACGAATGTTCTCTGGCTGTTCAGCTGCGACACGGAATCCCTGACCGGCAACGAGGCCATACGCAAGGCCATTCGATTGATGTACGAACAGCAACCGCTGCCCACACCGACCGAGGTACACTTCAAGGTCAGCGGCCAAGGCATCACTTTGACGGACAACACACGCAAGAAGTTCTTCCGCAAACACTACACGGCCGATGTGATATCGCACTGTGCCATTGATCCAGAGAATCGCATGTGGAGCGACCCCAACGATCCGCTGTCGGACAAGAAGACCATCTTCGCTTTTGTTGCACGCAGATCGCATAGCTCCAAGGATAATCAGTGCCATGTCTTCTCAGATCTGTCCGTGGCACAGCCCGCAGCGGCGATTGTCTCATTTGCCAATCGCACGCTGCCCACCGAGAAGCAGCGCAACTATGTGCTCTGAGGAGTGGCCGCCAAGGAGAAGGAGGAGGCAGCCCGACTGCCGATATGCATGTGGGTGAGTTCCCCTAAGCCAAAATGTCCTGGGTGCGGCTTTGTTTACAGTGGACCCTGTGAAGGTGGGGCGCCAGCTAATATAATATTTTTATTTCATATCTTCCATATCTTTATGAAATATATCTTTAGAACAGATTAGGATATCAAGATATTTATGAAGGAACAACTTAAAAAAAATGAGGTTTTTAAAAATATACGAGGGTTTAATAGATCTGAAAAATATAATTAACTATCCGTTCAAGTTCACCCTTTTCACATTAACTGATATACTTATTATTAAAGTAAAATATGTCCTAAATTTTATTAATTTCTATTGCATCATAATTTTTGAGAATTATTTTTAACTGGCAGCATGTGCCCACTGTGCATGCAAAGCCTCCATCAATTTTGCGTCGAACGGAAAACGATTAAAATTGTTTTAGTTTCTTGGCGATTCTTGGGCCTTCTTCCCCACGCTTAGTTCGCTTTCGTCGGTTTGTTTACTTTACATAATGTCTCCCACACACACACACAGACACCTCCCCGCAGCCTGTTTGTTTGTTTTATGGCCTCTCAGCTCATATGTGTATGTATATAGAACTGTTATATATCGCGCTGATGTGCCCGAGCAACGCATCTGACGTTAGTTTTTCGCAACGGAAGTTTCTGGCATGAGTCAGTTGCCTGGATTTGATGTGGAATATTAATGGAATTGATTTCGATTCTGTGCGGATTATATAGATATTATATATTCTGCTAGCCAAGTCCATAATGGACCCACGCCTTGAGTGGTATTTTATTTAAGACATTACTTTAATTAATTCACCCACTTCATGGTCATTTGTGTTGTGTTGAGGCCGTCCGATAAGTTGCACTATGCCTAACTGGGCTCTGCCATGCTATATAGGCATTCATGACTGATTACTCATTACGTTATCAGTAGCAACGATTTCAGTTGGTAATTCAAAAAACATAACAAACTTCCAGACAGGTCGACTGGGTTATGTAGAGCTACAGCTGATTGGCCTATCAGCGTACGATTAGTATACATATCTTATCTCGCTGATTACTCTAGGTGAAAGTTATGTCACCTATATACATATATCCATATTGACTGTTTAAAAAGAAAGGTTTTAAGTTCCAGATAAACAATTTATAAGAAATGAACAGATTGCTTTGTACAATTTTTCGAATCTCATATTTTTCACACATCATGTTGGTTTTTCAAAGTTGATTATGAATATTTCAAGGCAAGAAGTCTCAATTCTTTGGAATTTTTCTTAAACTATAAAGAGAAATACGGCTATATAGATACTACATGCATATATGTATGTATGTATCTCTATTGGGAACCGTATAGTTTAAATAAATTCGTTCGATACAGACGAGCGTCAATTGCGCATTTCAGAAATTCCAAAGAGAACGGCGAAAAACAATTTATTCCAGACGTGTTTTCGAATTTGAATTTTATTTTATATGTTTTTGCAATTTGCTTCCAGCCATTTCGCAGTGCTAGTGCGTAAATCTAACAGTAAAAGCAATGGAAAATAAGCTAAAATAAGAAAAAAGAAAAAGATTCAACGAATCGAATAAGAGCAAACTCACGTCAGCAAATCAGCTTCTATCCCCTTCTCGCTCTCTCTTGTGATCGTTCAGATCAATTGATCCGTTTGATCTACAATTAAGCAATTAAAACTACGTATAAATTTATTGTACAGATTTAACCTGACCTTTTGCCATTATTAACAGTTGCCTTTTCCATTTCTTACAGGCGAGCGCAATTCAATGTTCAAACTGGACAGTGTTGTACAACGCACTGGTACAACGAATGTCACGCAACCGAGCACGAAAATTGTTATTAAATAATACAACAAATAATAAACAACAAAATACATACATATATTAATAACAAAATGATGTCAGTTAAAGGTTATGTGACACTCACGCACATACACAGAGACACATACGAGTGTATACGAGTGTATGTGTGTATGTTGTCAACTTGATTAGCCAAGTAGGCACAGTGGAGCAAGGCAGGTTCAACAGATGGAAACAAATGCATTCTGTTATGGTAGAAATAAACGTTTAATGTTGGAAATTAGTATAGAATTTTTGTTTAATTATAATAACACATAACACTGATTGTGCTAATCAAAACAAATATATATAGAAATAAAGATTGGATAATTTGATAAATATACCCATATGGTTAGCTTATCTCTGTATATTAAAACCGTAACAATAGCTATTGTACATAAAAATATATATTTAGAAGTACTATATCTACTTGAGGGTCTTCTTTTTGTATCTTTTTCGTTTTTACATTCTGATATTGTATTAATGTAATATAGAAAATCAAATTGTATAAAAAATATATGCACAATTTAAATCCCAGTTCGTGAAAAGCTTTTTGTTCCACTGTGAAGGCGCTCGAGTGAAATTTGATACCTGAAAAGTTGCGCACTTAAACGACTAAAATGAAAAATTGTAAGCAGTATGCAAGATTAAATCAGCTTAAAATACGTTTATTGATGCTGATGCTTCAAGTACATACAGTAATTTAAGCAGTCCGACGAAAGCTAATCTATCCAAACGAATTAATGCACCCTGAAGCGAGTAATATTAATTAAGGAACATGTTAATTTAATTGACGACTTTCGAAAGAGCAAGCCCAAACACAAGTTTGCCATAAATGTAATTTATGTGAACGTAAATGAATAATGTTAATTCGTGTGTTAGACTTAAGATCTACTAATCAAGCAGTCAATCTACATAAATAAAGTGCAATCACATTGAAGAATAATGCAAGAGTTCTTACAAGGAGTCGACGACTTAAATATGGAATTTAATTACATATCGATCATGAAAAGAAATTATCTGCAGTTATCGAGACTCATTTCCAGAAATTTAGACTAAAACTCATAATCTTATACATAAAAGTTTATTATCAGGCTTTTTCAAGTCAATGATTTTTTTGCACTCATGTAAGCTTTGTCGCATCGATAAAAATAACGATTAATGTAATAAGAATATCTTTATCGTTGCGACAAAACTTAAATGAGAACTATTTCCAAAAAGTCGTGCATGAGTATCAAATTGGACGAAAACGTTTAGTTAGTTAGTTTTAATGTAAGATTCCATGCGCAAAGAGCAAGTAAATGCTCGCTATAAGGCACGTTGTGATCATTATGGGAAGGCCGATAATTATGAACTGTTGGAACTTAATATTGTGCCCTTTCCGATAGGCTAAGCCAGCGGTCACTATGTTGGTCGATGATCCGAGCATGGCTCCATTTGCTCCAAAACCAGCGCCGAAGCATATGGCCCAAACCAGGGGTGATAGTGGGAAACGCAGGGCTGCATTGTACGCCAGCTTTACTACGACTTTAGACAATACGGTGGTAATTGGTATATTATTAACTAGAGCCGACGCCACGCCACTAACCCATACTAGCGTAAGAGTGGCGACAATCAGACTGTTCGCATTTGTGATTTTCTGGAAAGTCTGTTCACCCATCCAATCGATTAGCCCCAATATTTCCAGGGCGTGCACAAATACATACAAACATGCCAAGAAGATCAAAATGGTCCATTCGACATGTTCTAATAGTTTATCCATTTCACCGACGTCAATCAGAATGAGAAGCAACAGTAGGGCCAAAATTGTAACCCAACACACGTTGTTGATGGCAAAAAACGGGAGTTCATGCACTAATATCATAAAAAAAGCAAATCCAAAGGCAATGCAGCACTTAATCAGCTGTGGCCTGTCCGTGATCTTATCCTTCTCCACCATATCCTTCAGCGTTGCCTCAAAGTCCGGGTTCTCCGTGAAAATGTTTTCTTTTTGCTCATTCAGATTACCGCGCAGCTCTTTAATGCGGCTTTCCAATGCGGCAGTTTCTTTATCTCTTTTGCTAGTAAGCGACAATCTCCGTTCATATGTTTCGATTAATCGGTTCAATTTCTGCTCTGTTGTCTCGATCAGCTTATGGCGAACCATGTAAAAGAAGAGCACGAAGCTCACAAGCATAGAGAGGAACACACCAGGCAGCATGCGAAATGTGAATCTCAAATAACCAAAGTTGGCATCCTCAATATATAGATTGTTGGTGACAATAAAATTTGGCTGACATCCAAGTGGTGTGAGAGTTCCGCCTATATTTGCAAAGATCGCCACACCGTGCAGAACCAGTGGTGTGTGCAGTCCCAGAACTTCACAAAGGCGTTCTGTAATGGGCACCAGCAGCAGCACAGTGGCTACAGTAGTCCAAAAGGCCGACATAAGGCCCGTCAACATGTACAGATAGAAGAGAAGCCGCCAAACGTGGCCTTTAGATAGCTTATATGCAATCATGGTGGCGTAGTCAAAGAAACCCGTTTTCTCAAGTCTTGACATCATGATCATCATGCAGAAAATTAATATCAACGTGTCCATATCGATCCATGATGCCAACTCGGGTAATGTCGGCGGATTTTTCATCACACAGAGCACTGCAACGGCTGCTGTTGATGCTAAAAGGGCGGCTAATGTACGATCCACGATGATAAACACAATCAGTACATATAAAAATATTAGCAATATTATACTAAGCCCTAAACCCTTTGCTATATTCAATGGATTCGAATCAATCATCATACGGAACCCAATCGATTCCTTCGCGTTGCTTTTAAGTATCGCACGAAACTGAAAGTCTGGATCATCCCAGCCTTGTACTTGGCCTCCGCCATCTTTCGTACTGCCGAATATTGTTTCATCCAATACGTAGCACTTCTTGACTGTCGCTATTTCATCCTCATTGTGAGATACATAAATTGACCAATCATCTGATTTCCACAAAGATATATTCTCTCCTTTATCAAAGTTCTCCAGGCGGACAGTAACAAGGGCATTGTGGCGAGAGCACTGTGCCGGATATGTTGTGCCAATAATATCAATATGACCCGTCAACTTCACACACAATCTATTCGAAATGGGTTGTTGAATTATTTTTACAACGCCCTGTTTGTTCGGCTCTACCGACACAAATAAATCATCCTGTTGCGATGGTCCATTACTGGCAATAAATACCGTTATTGCTATGAATATTATTATTATAATAAAGATCTTGATCGTTGTGACTAGCTTGCGTACATCGTTGTAAGGGCTATAAAGACCAAAGTCGGCTAACCATGGAGGAGTTGAGTCTCTGTTAGTCGCCATTTAAGGAAGTTCTTGTCTTGTCCAAAATGACACCCAAACAGCTCGCAAAAAGTAATTGTATGGTTCTTTTTTTTTTTCTTTTTTTTCAAAAATAATAAAATAAGGAGTGACAGCAACTAATAACTATAAAGCTTGCTTGGAGTTTGTACGTATGCAGAGGGAATGGATAAGGCCATGTACTATGTAGTTTATCATTTTCGGTAATATGTTCATATGTATATGTATATCAATATAGCATTCGGTCGCTAATAAATCGGCAAAGAACTTAAGCGACACTTTTCATGTATTTTTTACTCAGCATCTGTTTACTATATCTTCGCATTGCGATGGGCAAGTATAAATTAAAGCATATGCATGTAACAATTGTTGATCTTGTCGCTTTTGTTAAACAATTAGCTGACTGACGACTCTACGGACATACTTTTATATACCGTACATATACACAGTTCTCGCAGCCAGTGTACACAGTGCCTGGCGACGACTTTCGCACACACAATTGTTTTGTAATTTAATCTTATCGTTTGACAACTACTATATAGATATTTTCCATATAGTGTGTGTGCACCCGTTGTATACGGTCAGCACGTCTGGCAAAAATAGACGCCATTAATAAATAAACATATTCATAGTACACTATATCATCTGGGAACACTGGAGTACGTAAGAATGCAGTTACACTTAGCTTGGAATATACGCCTTAAGCTCTTTCCCCACATTCACTACTATCAAACTTATTTATTGTAGTTCAGCCCCCATTGATTCTCGGTCGACTGCCTTTATGCCATTAAAGTATTAATGCAATTGTTTATCGAGAAACAACAACGACAACAAGAGCAACAGCAGGAGCCAAAGCGTGTCAAGTGAAATGAAAATACGACTGGCGACCGACCTTGAAATCAATTTGTGGCACGATGACGTCATGCGTCGACCATAACAAAACTAGCGCAACAGGCAACGAGACGAGACGAGGCACAACAGCTGTTGTTCATACAAACAAACATACAGAGTGGCACATTCGTGTAGCAATAGTTCTGAATGCCATTAAAATAGACTGCACCACAAAGTGCTGACGATTTGCGATTCAGAAACCACTTTGCACCCACAAAATGTTTCGGTTTATTTTGAACTCACGCGTTCATTTCATTTTTTTCGGCTGCGGCTAATTTCCTTTTCTTAATGGCTTCGCGAAAGCGAAACCGGTTTGTCATGTTCTCAAGCTAATATATGTACATATGTATATGTATGTAAGAATGTTCATACACACGTTTGTTTACCGATGTTTGGGTGTGCGATATCTATGTATTTGTGTAGATTTTGTTAATTAAGAAACTGAAAAAGAAGAACGACAGCATCAACAGTAGCAGCTGTCGCTGGGGGCGCTAACGAATCAACCCACAACAAAGTTGAGAGCCGTCTTCACAGGCAATTAGCCTCTCAAATGTTACAATAATTTGTTGAATACTGATGCCTAACTCGAAAAACTCTATGCTTGTTTCAATACAATTTGATTTGATTTGCAATCGTTGAGTTATTTTCTTGAATTCAATTAAATACAATACCAGTATTAAGGTCTCAATAAATACAATAATGTTTCAATACTTTTATATCTTGTATTTCAATTTAATACATTTGGTTTTGGGTGTGTATGTGTGAGTGTACAAAAGTGAACATAATAAACTAAACGTTCCCAAGCACGCTGCAGCATATGCATCTGATTCAGCATTGGTATCTGTATCTGGGTACGGTGTCAGTGTCAGAGTGTTATTAGATATCTACATAACTACATACATACTTTTGCTTTGCTTTCTTCATACATATTCAGTTAAACATAATAAATACATTTCTAGGTATATAATATTTATATATATATGGTGTGTATATATAAATATAACAAATAATACATCCAGTTGCTACAGCTATACAAAGTCGGGCCTCCGAAAGCCTGCACAAACCGCAAGTTGGCCCAGAGCAGCAGAGTCAACGATACAAGTGATACAAAAATACATAATGAATAACCCAATCACAGTAGCTAAACGCAAGTGATGCCAATAACTTTCGATCGACCTGGTCGTATTACAAAAATTTAGTTTTCGTTTTCATTTCCTTTTAGTTTTCGTGTAAGGTTTAGCTCTAAAGATCAGATTTAGATAAAAATTTTGCTAGATTATCGTGAGCACACTAATTCGATTTTGCCGAATACGGACTTGTTGAGCCAACCGAGGGCGGCGTGGGCGTGGCACCACTTCGTATTCCATCCCCTTCGCACACATATTTACCTGAAGGAATAAATTTCAGATTGATGTTTAAAAAACTATTTAACTTTGTACTCACCAGAAACAAAACGTCGCTTAACCAATGACAAACGATAGCCACTTCCCTGTAGTTCAAATTCTATGCCCGATAGGGTGGTGCCCTCGCAATTGAACTGCGTAGCCAGCATGGCGGGCGTGGAGGGCCCTGCGTTCAGATCGAGACGTGCTCGCAGTGTGCCAACTCCACCATCCTGTGAGTTCTGAGATATATCCGTAAAGTTCCATACCAAACGGTTCGACTCTCCCAGCCTTGAAAGTGAAAAGAGTTGTTAAATTTAAACAAATAAAGGCAATTAAAACATCTCTCGCTTACCAGGATGAATGTGGCTTAGATTGAACATTGCGAACCGATCCGTTTACCGGCACAGACAAAGTTACGTTCAGCAACGGCGAGGCACTGGCCATGGCATGGTTATTGTACTTGTAGTCGACCTTGAGCGCCGTATAGCTAGGCTCGCACTTCCAGTAGCTGACCAGCTGGAAGGGACACGAGCTGGCGCCCGGCTTGGTGCGCACCTGATACTTGAGTATGTCCACATTGAAGTACGAAGCAGTTGGATTTTTCTCCGCCTGTCGACGCAACAACGCAGTCAGGGCCGGCATATTAAACTCCAGCATAGTGCTCATGGGTCCCGACTGTTGGCGGTCTCTACATCGAAGATAATTGACAGATAAATCAAATAGTAGAGGATATGTAGTGTGTAGTTTACTTACATCTGCACCAGTGTTGCATTGGGCACGAGGTTCTCGAGATTTTGTACTTGCTTAATGCGAAAGCCCAGCTTAGCTGGATTTGGATTATTGGCTAGCAGACCGGCAATGCCGGCTGGGAATGATAGCATCATATCACCTGACACCTTCACCTGGCAGCGCGACTCATCGCTGCCCCTGAAATAGGCGTGTATTATCTCATGGAATGCAACCGCCAGCGGTATGGTGTCCGATATTCCAATCGTCAGAGGAGACGGTCCACGGGACGAGCCTACACCGCCAATGGCAGTGCGAAACTCTAGACTGCCTATGCTGTCCGCTCGATTCATTGCTGGTGCCGGACTCATCCGTCCACGACCCAAATTCGTTGTTCCCGCTGCCGCTGCTGCTGCTGCCGCCGCTGCAGCTGCTGCAGACGCTGCGGGACCAATTGCAATCATATCCGAGCGACGCGACGGTGGTCTTGGTATGGCAATGCTGCTCCCGCCTACAGATGTGGGAGTTGGTATTTGACGACCTGGAGGTTTGCTTAGTGTTGCGGATGAAGGCGCTGAGGCGCTCATCTCTCCAAGCTCCGAAAATATATCGCCCAGATCCGCATAACGATTGTGGCTTGCATTATTCGCGTTGTTGTTGGACAGCGTGGGACTCTGCAGCGGCGCATAGGGATGTACGCTGGCCGTAGGCGTCGATGCATTTGAAATCTCTGGCGACTGTTGGCGTGATACAGCCGCACCACCGCGTCCTCCACCCTGCAGTTGCTGACTGTGGTGCTGTGAAGGTAAAGTTAAATTTTTATTTACCTAAGCAACAATTTCATTTCTTCAGTTCTCTTCCATTGGACTAATTTAAAATTTCAACTTACGGCAAATATACCAGTTGGCGATAAAGATATATTCTCAACGGTGGCTCTTAACTCATCCACACTGGCCGAGATGGGGGCCTTGCCGTTGTTAAGAGGCTTAATCTTGACATGAATGCGACGCTTGTCAGTGTCCGAATCCGTGTCAGAGTCGGAATAGAAGCTTCCCGCTGCTAAAGTAGACAGAAAAGATTAGCATATCATTTTAGGTTTAATAACGCGCAATTGTCTTACACTTGTCATGACTCTCCTCCCAGGCTATTTCCTTCGCTGGCTGTATACTAAAACCTTCCTCATCCACCTCATACCCGCCACCACTGGCATTGGTGCCACCAGCTGCGTTTCCAGTTCCACCAGCCGATGCTGTCGCCGCGCCAGCTCCAGACAGGTTACTATTGTTTGCCAATCCGCTGACACCTACGGCAGCACTAGCGGCTGCTCCTCCACCGCTACCGCCCATACTGCTAGCACCGGCTGAGTCAACACTTCCCTGCGCTGAGGTGGCGGACAGAGCAGCCAAGCCGCCACCTGCACTGCTACCACTGGAATTTTGAGTCTTCATGCTCCTCCCATGCTCGTCGTAGTCGAGAAGCGTATTATTTGCCCGCTCCACGCTAAAAAACAAAAACAGAGTTTGGGTCAAAACATTGAAAAGCTCCATGAGAATTATTACATACCTAGCTAATCGCTCTTCCTGTATGTTGTGGTCAGAGCCCTCGTTGTCTTTCTTCTTTTTGGATTTTTTGGTTTTCTGCTTGTCGCGTCTACTACGCAAAATGCCCGAAACTGTGTGGAGATAAAAATAATACAATTAGAAGTAGGTCGAATATTAAAACCCACAAAGTTCAAATCTTAAATAAGCTCCACATTTTAACTACGGAATTCTTTTTTAAAATTGAACATACAAAATTAAAACGCTTATCAACATTAAACAATCGGAATTATCAGATATTTCCGTACATATGCGTGCCAAAAAATAGCAAGGGCTAAGCAACAATCCACAGACTTTAAACATTATTTAAAAATAATTGAATAATTTTGAAAATCACACATTTCTTTCTTACTTAATATTTACAAAACAATTTCACTTTGACAGAATTTGTCCCCTGTTAAAATACGTATATAAAATATGCCAGTATTGGAGAACAGCATAAATTACAGCTCGGATATACAAATATGTACATATGCATAAAAGATTCATAACTCAAACTCAAACACCGCCATTAAAAGTGCATCAAATGATTGTGAAAATGTTAGAAACTTATGAGTAAAGTGTTATAAAAAAACAAAACATGCATTGTTTTGCATATTATACAGGTATATATATAGAGTATTAATTTCTTGCCGCGAAATTTCTTAGAAATTTCATTTAAAATTTACCCTGAGAATTTGATGTGAATATATTTAAAAGTGACGTTGTACGTCTGGACGTTGTTGTTGCTGTTGTTGTTGGGGCACCGTTGCTACCCGCTGCAGTCTGTTGTTGTTGTTGCTGATGATTGAGATGATCTTGCTCGTTCAGGGATTTCGATAATTGTTGCTCGCTTGTTGTTGCATTCAATTGCTTTCGCCCAGCTGCAATTGCAGTTGGCGTTACGATCTCATGCGGCTGTTGTTGCAGGGACTGCTGTTGCTGTTGCTGCTGCTGCTGTTGCTGTTGCTGATCTAAAGTTTGATTACGAATTAGTTTGATCGGTGGTGCATGGATGATTGAGTTTGTATGTGTTCAATGAATGATTGAATGAGAATACATGTGGAATGAATGTGATGTGTGAAGCGTGGCACACAAGCTAATAGGAAATTGTTAGTGCAGTTTCGTGCTTAACGGTACAATGCATGAGTTGTGTGTGTGTAAGAATGTGTCTCGGTGTTTGTGTGTGTTGGATGGCAGTTTAACCTTTGACACTGGCTGGTGTTTGAGTGTACAAGTTCGAAGGGTACAAAAACAAAAGACATACGAATATACATGTACTATACAAACATAAATACAAAATGTTAAATTAAAAACAACCAATCATTGACATTAAAAGTTATTGAAATTTAGAAAAACATCAAGAAATTTAATTTCTGAAATTGCAATAACTGATAAGTCAAATTTACTGATCGACATAATTATTGTGACAGAGGCGTGCAAATATCAAATAAAATTTACAAAAGAATATCTTTTTTCCAACATCCAGTTAATATAAATACTAAAATAAATTTAAAACTACCTCCTGTCAAAATAATTATGCCGACTTGAGTAAATTGTATCTTTTATATGAACTCGCCAAAGAGTCCATTAATAGTAATACTTTGTAGACAATAGACAGCACCAATAAGAGACGAAAGTACCAATACATAAATAAAAGAAACTCAAAGCGTTATAAGAAAATCATAAGCACTAACTAAGAAGAAAGTAAATAATAGAATGAACCTTGATTACTATTTTCCTGTAGATTAGAGTTAGGGGAATTTTTGGTGGTGACATTGGTGGTGATATTAATCGTGCCAGTTGTTGTGTTGTTGGTGGTGTTCGAGTTGGCGCTTGTTGCTGTTGTGATGTTCGTGTTGTTGTAATTGTTGTTGTTCGAACTGTTACTGTTGCTGTTGGCAGGCATACCGAAATTCCCAACGACTGCGCCGCCGCTGGCGTTTTGCTGCTGTTGCTGTTGTTGCTGCTGCTGTTTATTGGCCGTCGGCATAAACCACGAGCGCAGGCTCTTCACAGTTGAGGTAGAGGCACTTGTCGTCGGCGCTTGAGCACCCAGAGTCTCTGGCGATGTTGGACGAGGTGAAGATAAGCCACCGCCGCTACCCAGCATTGCATCATCTGCATAGGGAATGCTACCACTTGCAGCACTGCCGCTGCCCAGCGATATGCCAGCTAGAGTATCGCCAGCATTGCCGCCTCGCTGATCCATAGACACCAAGCTGCCCGATGCTGCGGCAGCCGCTCCACCGGATCGTAAGGCCGCTTGTATACTTGTTGCCGAATTCGAATTGGATGCAGCGCCAGAGATTTGCTGTGGCTGCTGCAGACGCGAAGCACTTGACATCGACACAGACTCCAACTCAAGCATTTCTATGTAGATTAAAGGTATTTGTTATAGATAATTATTAATAGAAACTTATCATGTTCGATACATACCAGGCTTCTCTAGACCTGTATATTTATTCAAAACAAATTGCTCGAGCAGCTTGTCCACGGACATGTCAACAAACTGGCGCTTGAAGTCCGAATGAACTTGTCCAACCATGTCGTGGTTATTCTGCAGCATTTCCAAGTACGTAGAAAGAAACTCCTTCATCTGCCGCAAATGCACCTCCTCGATCTCTTGGAAACGCTAAACAATCAAGTAATCAAATGAATGTATGCTCAAGTTTATAAAGATCATCCGACATACCTTGCATGTTTGAGTCATTCGCCGCTCGAACTCGTTCTTAATGGGATTATGCTTGTCCAGCAGCGCTTTGTAGTCCTCTTGTAACTTTTTCAGCTTACTTTCCAGTTTCTCGGCATCTTTGTGAGAGCCGTTGTCTTTGCGCAGCTTCTCCAATTCAAGAACTTTGCTTGTATACAAATCCCGCAATTTTTGGACTGCAACCGTTGATGTTTGTATAGCCTGCACACACTCCAGTGTCTGCGATTCCTCCTCCTTAACGCACTTGTGTTTCTTGTGAAGCTCATCGGCATATTTTGCCACATCCTTGACCAGCTCAGTCAGTTTCTGTACCATTTGCATGTGCAACGTTGACAGTTTCTCAGCCGAGGTGCGCAGTATTGTCCACACGGGAGCAAAGGTGCTGTTTAATGTGCCCGTACTGGCTTTGTGCGCCAGCTTGGACATCATCTTCGAGTTCTGCTCCTCGATGTTGGACTTCTCGCGCAGAAACTCCGACAGCTCTTTACTAGCCACCAGACCAAACTTCATATTATGATAAAGCACATCGAATCCATTGTTTTTCTCTCCCTACAAGCAAATAAATGTATATATTTAAAATAAATTATTAGAAACATTTTTAATTTCGCAGCAACTTACCCAAAAATAATCGTTAAAGTCAACCGTCATTTTGAATTCGTTCTTAGATCTCTATGTCTTATATAATTGTACACTTCGTTATGCTTCGCTTCGATTTCTTTGTTTAATTAACATTAACAGCTTTTCTTTTGCTTTGCTCCTATGGTTTTATTGCAGTTGCCACCGTGGCTGTTTAATTGACTTGGATTTCCAATTACAAGGGTCTAGAAGCTCAACAAGGAGCACGCTGTCGCAACGCTGGATGAACTCATCGTCTTCATTGTCATTATCACTATCAGATTCTTTCTCAGCACGCTTAGGACGCATTGGTTGCAGAAGTTTTCCTGGTTTCGTCTGCCGCTACTGCAAAATAAATCTTTAATTAATAATTGTTTGAAAGTTGGGTTGACATTTTGTTTGACTTTGTTAATATAAAAAAAAAGTATTACACTATTTGCATACAAATAAAGTCTTTATTTATATTTTTGAAGGGTTTTAAAGATATCTTATTTTACAAGTTATAAGTTCTTAACCATTTAGTAAACTTCTTTTTTTTAAATATTGATAAGTACATACATTGGTTATATGTTATTTTAGTAAATTAAGGATAAACACATATTGGCTTAGCGTAAATTAAACGATATTGTGACAGTAAGTGTTGACTTTTATAGTATAAAATAATTGACAGAAATAAAAAGAACAGACACAAATTACAAATATTATTTTCCTTGCAGCTCGGCCTCCGCCTTAGCCATTTCCAAATCGAGACGCTCGTCCAGAGCCCGAGTTAATATTGTGCAACAGTCCTTTATTGCATGATATATGATATTCTTAATTTGGAGCTTATCCTCGTGATTGGTGTGGGAGTGGGAGAGTCGTCTAAATTCGTGTGTCAGATGATAGCAGTGAGTTATGTTTTCTGGCGAAACAAAATCCTCCGCCACTTTAATACAATTGTGCAGATTTTGCACCTGATGTGGTGCTCCAGCGGGTATAAAGACTGCATCACCTAGACACTGGACAATGGGGTAGCCCTCAACACCATATTCTTTAAAGAGTCGAGCACGCAACTTATCATCCAAGTACCAATTTTGATCGTGTATCGGATCGTGGTCTGGCTCTAGTCTAAAGCCTTTTTCCAATGTCACGCGGTTGAGAAGATCGCGTATTTTGTCAGCATCACGTGCTGGAAATATATGCCACAATGCACCCGGCAACACGTCCGGCGATTGGCACCGAGCTCGGGTTATGTAATCACAACCACCAAGGGCAATTGCACGTTGTGTGGCTGCCAGTTGCGGCTTACTATCCTCATCAGTTGGTATGCCCACATATACCATGATATTCACGGCATCCGAGATGTCAAGATGCAAGTTTGTAGTACCCTTATCCGGATGCAGTGCCGATCCATAGGCGTTATACATCTTTGGTCCCAAATCGGGCGGCACAAACATTTTGGGCAAGCAGCTTGCAATATTGAGATTTCCCGTGCGCAACGTATACTCCGGCATAGGCAGACCGCGCATCAAATCTGCAAATCGTGTGGGTAATATCTCGGCAAAATCATCACCTGGTGGCCAATCCTTGAGTTTTAATAACATGGGTTTACCGTTGGCATCAAGCAGTCGCTTGTGCATGCACTGGAATCCCTCCCAGAAGTGACGCATTGGTTGATTGGGCACCAAGTTACCATTGAGGCAGTTGATCAAGTCATTGGGTTTATCGCCAAAATCACGACAAAACGCCTGAGGATGCCACAACTCGAGGTTCAGCGAACGTGCCACTTCGGATATCATGACCGGCTGTCCGCATTTCCATACCTCCTGGTACAACACACGATTATCCGGGTGCATGGGATCTGTGAGGCGCAACAGTTTGCCATCGCATAGCCATTCATGTGGCACACCTGGGGCCAACTGTGTAGAGTGGGCCAGTGTCATGGCGCGAGGTGGCAAAAAACGTCGCAAGCCAGCCAAGCCTTTACGTAGAAAATTGATGTGTTTAAAATTGTCAAAGGCGCTTGTAATCGGATCCTTGCCCAGTGTCTCCTTTGTCCAGACTCGCCCAGGTACATAATCAATGCCGTGTTGTCGTGCAAATTCCAATTTCTTGGCATGCAATTGTTCCAGCCGCTGTTGTTGCTGCAACTTCTGTGGCGTGGCCAAAGAGGAGGCGCTGGTCTGCTGCTTTAACTGCGACTCTTTAATCATATCCTGTATTAGCTGCATTAACTGCTCGTCATCAACCTGTTGCTTGCTTAACAAACAACCGCATACCTGCGGCACCTGCCACAACATGCGCACCTCGTGCAACAGCCTTCCGAGCACATTCAACGCATCTCCAGCAATAATCTGAGTTAACATCAATTCTGGCAGTGTATGCTTTTTCTGCCCCATCCCATCATCATCGGTACACAGGAACCACTGGTATTCATCGTGGCCACGCGGAGTCTCAATGCGTCGCTTAACTTGCAATCCTTCCTTGCGATCCTTGAAGCAATCAATGCACACACCAAAGCCACATTTGTTACATGTCCAGTGGTAATTGAAGAGCGTCGTATCACATACATCGCATATCTCACGTATACCCTGGACTGCCTTCTTCCATGCTATTGTCCCATCTGGATTCTCGTGCAGTTTAAGTGCCTCTGCCTCCTGGCGCCACAAGTAGCAGAATTGATCGCCGGCATGAAGTAAAATATAACGGCACACCTGAATATCCATATAACCAGCTGTGGGTGCAGTTTTTGCATCTGGTTGCCAAACACAGTAATCTTCACTTGTTGGTTCCTGATAAGGATTTGGAAATCCGGCTACGCTCAATTCTCCTGTTTCATTATACTGCAGTCGGCGAAACTCAGAAAAACGACAGTAGATATCATTGTTGCCACTGTTATGGCTGGTACTGTATCCACTGGCTGCAGGTGTCGACTGTGGTTGTGCATGGCGTCGCCGACATTCACGGCACTTGGGTATCGGCTTCAATGAAATCGGCTGTTGCAGCTTAAAGCATGGCAAATGTTGCAAAAAAATGGTACAGCTCGAACGATATTCCTTATCGCGCTGCTGCTCCTCATCGGTCAATTCAATGAGACTCATCTGTTCTTTTTTTTGCTGTTGCTTCTGGAGGTCCGTTGCACTTGCATCATCTATTGGCTGAGATACTGTCTCTGTTTCCAAATTGGCCCGCTTGCTGCTGCTGCAATTTGTTTCATTGGAAATATGAATCTCAATGATTGATCTGGGCTCCGATCGTGCACTCAACGATGTTGTAGACAAGGCGCGCTTGCGATAATTGTCGGCTGTAGCACTTGGTGTTGGCGTTGCCAGACTGACATTATCTGTTGTTTGCGACATTGTGCTCTGCACGCGTGAGTAGAAGAGAGAGAGGGGAGAGAGAAAAAGCATAATATGAACATCTCATAATAAGCCAGCTTATTTCAATTATTATTTGTAGCCGGCTTTATTTTGTATACGTTTGTTTTTTATATGATTAATAAATGAATTATTCTCATACGGTTTGCTGCTTTCGTTGTTCTTTCTCTCGTTATCGATAATGCTGGTTATCGGCTTTAGCAGCATCATTTGAGTTACACACACACAACATATGTATGTGTTCTACACACATTATTGTATATTACGTGAACTGCAACCGTTAATGTTTACTTGCACTTTTTAATAAAAGATATCATTATTTTTTGAAAATATATTTAGTTTTATGTAAGCATATAATCTAAAGAAGTACGGTTTGCCTCAATTTCTACCGGGCCAAAATACCGTATACAAAATACACCTAATTATCAAGTTAACCATAAGATACTAAAGTTAAACACACATGCATACAAAATGGGTGTGTAAGGTCAAAAGACTCGGGTAACAACTGATAATTTATAAATTATTTGAATGGGCGTTTGCCTAGCCTATTTCTGCATTGTAGCTGATAAGAGTAATAAAATAATGCAAACACCCCTTATATAGAGCCGTTGAATGGTCATTACATCTTAAAAAATATTAATACATACATGTATGTATTTTATATGTATATGCATATCCAATCGCGTAAACATAATATCATTATGTATGTACATACTAAAAAATTGTTCATTAAAGCTTCGCCTGAAATAATCTTCGAAATTTAATTTTTTTATACAAGACTTGCTAATTGTTTTGTTTATTGTTTGTTTGTTTTAAAGCACATAGTAGAAACTATATTTTTTATGAAAATAAATTCACTGTACTCTTACAACAATGAGATGTTAAAAGAATAATTAGCAAGATCGCAATAGTTTTACATCTCTTATTCCTTGACGATCGTGTGTTTGCAACAAGTGTCAGTACAATTTAGCATATATCGATAGGAATGTTCTTAATATCGCATTAGTAAGCACAAATAAAATGAGCTGAGAATCTTAAACATTTAGTTTTAGAAAAAGCTTCCTAAAGACATACTTAACTTATTTGTACACGCACTGCTTTTTTCGCAGCCCGATAAATTAACCGCGACTGACATAACAAGCCCTGTCGCACACATGTTTGCGTATGTATGCATGTGAGTATGCGTCGCCCTTGTGGCAGTTGCGATAATGTTTTGGGCGTGAACAGCGACAAAGCCGCTGAAGCCCGTCTTATCGATGTTTGGAGCTGAGTGTGCACGCAAGCACGCACATACAAAGAGCAGTAAAAATGAGGAATACAGAAGCAAAAGAACTTTGGAAAGCGTTGCAGTAGTTCCCCACTGCGAATTGACCCATTCACTTTCTCTACACTCTTTTATTGACCTTTCAATTAAATTTTCTTTTCATCGCAATTCTTCATTTTACATAACAATCATTTAACGGTCATTGCCGCATTCAAATACGTTAAATCAATAAAATTAACAGCATCAAGTACTAGATATGTATATTTAAATATGTTCATGCATAAATGAACATTGATTATTAAGTTGTATGCTGGTATACATATTATATTATACAAAAAAGAAATACTTAAAGAATGGAAAATCATTTAGAACACGTACTTAATACTGTTCGTGTAATAACTAGAATAATAATGACGTCCCCACCATCTTTTTATTTTACCGTGATTGTAACAGTCACAGGCGTATATGGGTGTAACCCACTTGGATCTCTAAAGAAAAAATAAGTAAAGAACAAATCCAGCTGATAAGCCGAAATACTACCTTTTTACCCCGTAAACATGGCAGCCGCACGACAACACTGGCTGAGGATTACTACATCGCGCCCCATCCTCTCTTCAACGATTTGTTTTGTCAATGAATGAGTTGTTTTTTCACAGCTTATTATAGTGCACTTATGTATAATAATTCTATATGCCTTTTGAAGCTTTGAAAAATTACACTTTACAAAATTGCACACAATTAGCTGCACATCAGATATGATAGAGCTGAAGACTTTTTATCAATTTAAGTTGTGTACTTAATATAATAAACGTACTAATACATATACCGCCCACACACACACATTTAGTTAAACGCTCTATAGTTCCTACATACCCAACATACATATATGTACATGTATATGTGATATGTGTGCTTGGATAGGGTAGAATATAAAACAAGGATTTTTTCACACCACAATATAGATAATTCGCACTTGGTTTTCACTTACATTTTATTGTTGTATGCTGACAGAACACTTGCACATTCAATTTGTAATAATTGGCATTTGAAAATCAAGGTAGTTGCTTATAGAAAAACAATTTTTCTCCATCAACGCGCACATACAATCACATAGCAGAACGCGTCGTACTAAGCGTGACCAAAGTTTGAAATGAAATAAATACTGTATCTTATTGCAGTGCCTAAAATATAAATAAAAATACTAACTAGTTATGGAAAGTAGCAATTTGAACTTTTGTAATTATAAGCAATTTAAGAATATTTTCCATTTTATTATTGTCTCTTTTTTCTATTTATATTCAATTTAAAAGAAATATAGTTTATAATAAATTTTCTCCTATAAACTATCGATAAACTGTTTTTTATCCGCACGTTCATTGGTCGCTACCCATCTCTAAGTGCCGGACAGCTGTGGGCTGCAAGTTGTAGGGAAAATGTCTTCAACATTAATAAAATGTTTTAATATAGCTAAAACAGTGGGTACAGCAGCATTAAGAAATGTTGTGGCTACATCCCGACACCAATTAACACCGTTAAGGTAAATAAAGTGAACTTCATTTACGCTTAGATAAATTGACTAACAACTACTCGTGTTTTGTTTTATTTTTACATAATACACAGCCCGCCGGCAGCTGTTGGAGCTCTGCTGAAATGTAATGTGCACACAAGTTGCCCAGTGCGGCAAGAACGCCTAATGGAGTTCTTTGACGATCCGAAACATTGGAGCGAAATCGAAGTGAAAGTGGGACGTGCCTGGAAAACCGATGAGTTACGCATCAAGTCCAATAAGGAGCTGCACCAGCTGTGGTACATATTGTTAAAGGAGCGAAACATGCTGCTCACCATGGAGCACGAATGTAACGAGAAGATGGAAACATTTCCAAATCCAGAACGTATCGACAAGGTTAAGATCTCAATGGAGAACCTCGAAACTGTTGTCCGCGAGCGTAATAAAGCCTATCATCTGCTCGAAACAGGCAAGACAGGCGAACGTCCACAGAGACCTGTTGCGAACGCACTCGGGTTGCGCTTAACGTACAAATTTAGTGAGCACGTTCTGCCTCCATACATGAACACAAAGTGGATCAAATCGCGAAACATTGGTTACGGTGGACGCGCTGTAAGCAAGTTCCTGTTGAAATTCCGCGAGAAACTTTACAATGAAAAGCGCAAGGCCAAAAAGTGAGTATGGGGAATGTGAATGTCCAAACCTCTCTAAGTTTCATTAGTTCATTCAGCATAACAACGAGTTTAAAATTTGATTTTAATTAATTTTGTATTTTTATTCAAATTTTTTAGCCGCTCACGTAACGAGGTTTTGATGATACTGAGACGTAATCCCAACTTTGATTTGGCATTGTTGAAGCGAAAATATCCCAACGTTGATGTCGACAAGCTGCGCAACAACGATCAAACCCGTGGCCATTTTGTACCCAAGGTGGACACATAAAATAAAGTTGATCTTGCTATTGTTCCCCAAATAAACGTAACGTAGACCTTAAATACATTTATGTATCTAATCATCAACGTCAAATTTGATTTTCGTGCCCTGAAAGGCAGCGATTTTTGGCTTCAACTTCTGTTTGGCAACCCACGAAGGATGCATTCCTTCGCCGTCTTGTACAGCTTTGGAAACAGTAGGAACATCTTCTGCGCTTCCATCTTCGTCAAACTTAATTTTTTTATTAGATTGCACTGTACTCGGATTCTTGACGAAATTGAAAGAATGACGATTATTGTTTTCACGCACATTCTTATGTTCCTGACCTCTCATTGCTGACTTGCGTCGCTTTTGTTCCGGTTGTTCGTCTTCCGTATCATTGTTATCATCATCGGACAATACAACAGCGGTGGAGAGGTATGGCTGGCCTGACTCTGTGATGAAGAATGGATCGATAACATGAGTTGGTCTTTCTTTTACATCTTCGTTGGGCTTGTTTAAATCATATTCTGATTCACGTCTTTCTTTTAGAGCTTCCTTGGCTTTCTTAGCAGAGCGTCCGATCTCGCGTTTCGACTTATCAACTTCAAATTCAGCTTCCTTGGCTTTCTTAGGCTTGCGGGAGATGTCTCTTTCAAGATTTTCAGATTCTAACTTTATTGAATTAACCTTTTTGATTTTATTTTCCACTATCTTCTGCAATCGTTCCTTGTTGTTAGTCTTCTTGTTTGGTTTTTCACTTTGCTGGACTTGAACACCATTATCTTCTGGTATTGTTGATTTCTGCATTTTGGTAACCACACAGGTGCCCGCCGAGTTCTCAAAACAATGTGTGGACTCTTCCAATACCGGGTCTTCTTCAGTCTCTTGGCCGCCTTCTGGTTTGTTCTGTTTCAACCATTCATCTCGATTGCGTTGCTGGGCTTTTTGTTCCTTAAGTTCCTTGCGCTTACGACGCTTTTCTTCGGTCCGCTCTAACTTCAGCCGACGTTTGCTTGTCTCTCCAATTTCTTCGCGCCACTTTGCATCAGTTTCACTATTTAGCTTCAAAGTCTTTTGAAATTTATCAACTAGTCCCTTCATCAATTTATTTAGCCCCAACATGGCAATCGATACTTCGTCTGGAGTGGCTCGTCCATTGGTCAGTACTGCATTGTGATTGTTTCCGATTTGTAGCAGCAGGGAACGCATTATTTCGGCGCATTTAAGCGACTTTAGATGCAGCATACATTCTACGCTTTTACGAAGCTTTTCCTTGTGTCTCACACAATCCGGTTTCTTGGTCAAAATATTTCTCAATTTCCTTAACTTCTGTACGAGCTTCGCAATTGTTTGTGCACGTGCTTTCTGTATTATTTTCTTGTTGGAAATAACCTGTGGCCAAAATCTTGTTAAACGTTGTTTGTTAAAATTCTATTCTTGTACTTACCAAATTGTTAAATTCTAATTTATTTAGCATTGTTACAATTGTTCTTGACACAACATGCTACAAATGCCTTTTGATTTTATTTCTAGTGCCGCTCCAATATTTATACTATCGACACATTGGCATAGTGATGGTAGATCAGTATTTCGATAGACTTTAGCCGGTGTTTGGCATCTATCGAGATTTATAACGATAAAGATTATTTTTATAGCAGCTCGACGACAGTACTGTAAAATGTTAATACTATTGAGACTTTACCAACACTTACAAAATACGGCGATATAAAAATTCTTTCTACAAGAAAACATAATAGACTCATAAATTATTATAAAACAAATAGTATCGCAATAGCTATTGATAAAAACCAATAGCATAAACCCGTACATAAGTTCAAAGTTAAAGTTAATTAGTTTAAACTGACGTAAGAAAAAAGAAAAAAAACAAGGAGGAGCCAATTGAAGCGACAGTAACAAAGAAGGTCCGGCAGCATACATACACATACACAAATGCATGTTCACATATACACATGCATAGATAAGCCTGCACTCTTCGAATAATATGTTAGAAGAAAGGCAAATAACCATAGACAAATATGTCCGTAAACCGAAAATGTCGTAAACTAATTAAATTGCAATTGCTCGATCATTTGAATGCGTGAATAAGGTTTATTCAGCGCCTTAGTCATTGTCATCTCTTTCCCTCGGTGTGTGCGTGCGTGCAAATATGCTTACAAATGTATGTGTGCGTAGATTTGTATGTGTGTGAGCGGCAAAGAAAAATACATAAGCCAGAGACCAGTTAAAATGACTGTGACTCACATTAATTTATGCCTAATTACGGGCTTAATTCATTTCAATCATTCTTAATTAATAAAACTTTATGTCTATCTCCTTTATTTGCAGTCGCCGCACTCTTCAGTTGCAGCTCACATTTTGAGTTGGGCGAGGAACGTACACACACGCAAACACTAATACCGCCGTACGCACACACAAGAACACAACAAACACGCATACGCACACATACTTCCGTTCAAATAACATAGACTGCAATTGTAAACATCGAAAAGCACTACGGCTAAAACAGAAAGAACCGAACAAAGCCAAATATGACGGAATACAAGTTAGTTGTTGTTGGTGCCGGTGGTGTTGGCAAATCGGCGTTAACCATACAACTCATCCAAAATCATTTTGTCGACGAATATGATCCCACAATTGAGGATTCCTATCGAAAACAAGTAGTAATCGGTATGTTTAATGTCTATGCAACTCTTTAAGGATTTTCCATCTCACAATTTACTAAATTCATTTCAGATGGTGAGACCTGCTTGCTGGACATTTTGGATACTGCCGGCCAAGAAGAGTACTCCGCTATGCGTGATCAGTATATGCGAACCGGTGAGGGTTTTCTACTTGTATTTGCGGTAAACAGTGCTAAATCATTTGAGGATATTGGCACATACCGCGAACAAATCAAACGTGTCAAGGATGCCGAGGAGGTGCCAATGGTGCTTGTGGGCAACAAATGTGATCTGGCCTCGTGGAATGTGCAAAACGAGCAAGCACGAGAGGTGACTATCATAGGCAATATGTTAATTACTTTAACTGATTGTCGTTTCTTTCACCTGTAGGTGGCCAAACAGTATGGCATTCCATATATCGAAACATCAGCCAAGACGCGCATGGGCGTTGACGATGCATTTTACACATTAGTGCGCGAAATTCGCAAGGATAAAGATAATAAGGGCCGAAAAGGTCGTAAAACGAATAAGCCGAACCGTAGATTTAAATGTAAGATGCTCTAAGTGGACACGCGTTGGTTTTTTTTTCATAATCACCTGTCCTCTGAGTGTGGAGTGTGTGTGTGTGTGTGTGTGTGTCTGTGTGTAGGTGCCTGTATGTGTCTGTGTGATTGTGTATAAGTTGTCAGTGTGGAGTAGGCTTTGAGGCGCACATCACCAGCGAACTGACAGCCAAAACATAGTAGATTATAATTTAATTGTGGTATTTTGCATTGCGGCTTTTAGTTTTCGCACAAGTAAACACATATACACATTCATAAACTCTAAAAAAACAACAAACAAAACACGCATACGCGCGCACACACTCTTACAAGTGCGCTTGGTTGGTGCAATTGTTGGAAGGATGAACAAAACATGTATTTAATTTAAGCAACTCAAGTTTTTATTATATGTCAAATCATTTTGTGCAACATGTGTGTCGTTTCAAATGTTTTGTGGCGCCCCCTTTAAGATTATTAACCATGCGTGTAACGTATTTGCATGTATAAATAACTATGAAATACTATCTGTAACTGCCTCAGTTAAGCTGTTCCCCCACGGGCGCACTTGATGACCATTTGTTTTCAGTGAGCACAAAACTAAATTGAAATTGAATGTTATCAATATACGATATACGATATTTGTATGTAAACGAATCGAGTCCGAGGACCTTGATCTTTAAATAATTGGCATTGTAGCATTTTAAGGCTACACTATGAATTAGCTGTTCCCTTTGATTTAGTTTCATTTAACTAACATACACACACACACACACACACGCACGCACAAACAGAATTCCATTAGAAATTTCCACAAGAAAAATGAAGGTTTAACGAAAAGCTCACTGTTCTTTAATTTTTTGTGGTGCTAAAACAAAATAGGAAAAACAATTATTAAAAAAAAAAAAAAAACAAAGAAAAAAAGAAACGAATTAACAACAAGAAAAGATATCAATATCAGCACAAAATATTGTACGAGTTATTTTAAAAAAAATTTATAATTTTATTTTTGTCTACTTATCTCACTGGCACATCGATCAGTTAACTAGCCTATGCGAAAGTCGAAAGACTATATCGACAATTAAAATCAAATAGAATCGTGTCTATTAATATGTCTAACTGAAACGACGTCACTTCACAACATATGTCACATACATACATACATGTATAATTATCAATTTATGTTTAACGAGTTTCGCATAGACTAGGCCCATTATATACATAAATATTTGTAGAAGATGTTTGTGGTTAACAACAAAAAAAACAACAACAACAACAAGAAAAACAACCAGCAGCCAATTCATTTACACAAACATACATAGTTTGCTTTAAGCTTTTTATACATACATAAATTAATATTTAATTTTTTGTATTCATTTTTGCCATACAAAAAGAAAAATAAATCAATTGTGTGTACTATTTACAAATTACTGTTTCCTATGGGTCTAGTTAACTGTTCTTTACTGTTATTTTAGGTGCGACTCTTATTGAATCTATCGAAAGCCGGAACTTGATCCTCTCCCTCAATAAAAAGCAGTTCAATGAATTTTTTAAAATCTCCGGGGAACAAACCATCGATAGTGGGCTGAAATTAAATAAGCAATTAGTTTAACCAACTGGAATAGAATATGATCCGATGATCTCTCACCTTGAAGATTTTGCACACATGGAGCTGAGTAGAGTTTCGTAGCACAGTAGATTCAATATTACGTACGTGTTGACTAAGTCCAAAAAGCTGAATCTTGGAGATTTGTGGCCTTGTTTCAGGTTTAAGACAATCGATCCAACGATCTACGGGAAAACCTTTCCAAAATACTTTATTAAACGCTTGCAGGAACAGATCGTTTTCAATGTCGGCTGTAAACTGTTCCATTTGCTGGATCGGTATAAAGTAATCTTCAAAATTGTGTAGATCAGCATTATTCGTGAACGTTAAAAACTCCGTCAGTAGATTGTAGCGACTAAGCTCGCCAGCAGTAAAGTTTTCCAGAAAGAATTCCACGACAAAACGTCTTTCAGTACTTTTCTGCAACAGGACTAAGTACGGTATGCGTAACCAGGTGAACCACTTGGGGTCCGCATTACGTTCTCTAAGTTGGGATAGCTTAGAGCCCAATGCGCGAAGAGTCTGTGGCGATTGTTCCATATTTAGGCACCGTAATACTTTGATATAAGCGGATAAGTCTTGGGCGCTGCAGTTTAACGCAGCATTTATCATTTTACAATGTTCCTCATTGGGATTATTTCCGAATTCACTTAAACATTTATCCAGAAATAAGTGCGCACATTGTTTTCTCATATCTTGATCTGACAACAACATATTCTGCATTCGTAGGAACACTTCTGGGCTCAGTACGCGTTCGGGTCCAAGTGTAATCAGAAAATCATCAAAGAATAAGGTTAATATTTTAAGTATATATGGGTGATTGGCAGTATTCACGACATCCGCCAGCTTGAAGAGCAGAGGTCTACCCTCCATCGGATATTTAAACCTTATCTTTTGGATGCACACAAGCAAATTGTCAACCAATTGTGGACTGTTCAATCCTTGGTCAAAAATAACGATTTCCACAAGTTTCCAGAGCAAGTGGTAAGCTATCTCAACATTGAAACTATCACAGTCTCTTTTTTCAATAAGGCTCCAAGCATAATACAAAATACGTTCGAGTACTCTTTCGTTGTTTATATCAATCCATTCGAAAAACATATCTGCCATCTCCTTGCTGTCCCTCGTGGGTTTCGGATCGTTAACGCCCATTGAAACGGTTACTCCCATTTGTTGATAACGTGTGTCATTCGTTATAGTCTTGAAAATTATCATTAATTTGTGGAACATATGAACTCAATTTAAGGATTTAATTAGAAATGTAATGCGAATGTTAGCAGTGGACGAATACTTTCAAATTCCCTAGAATCCTTCCAAATAGATTCGAAAAAATATTTAAATTTTACTTTATATGAAGTTTCTATCGAAATTACACACTTTCACAATCAACATTAGTTAGTTTGTATGCACGTATGCACATCAATATCTCGTAATCTTATCAATTGTGTATGACTTTTGTTGGGAACCATTAAAAATGGTGGAATATTTTTAGTAGATAAGGTCTTCTAAAAATGCACCTCTCTCAAATTTTTCTTTTGCAAATTCATGTGTCTCTCGATCAATACACAGAAATACAGAAATTATTTCATAGAAAAAAGTCGCTTTTCACTTTAGGATGTCGCACTTTGTCACAGAAATGATAATTTCGCAATTTTTATTAAGAAATTCTAAATAAATTAAGTTTAGTTTTCCAACTTGCGCCAACCGATTTTGGACAAAAATATCAAAACACATGCATTTGCTTAAAAAAATTTTTCAAAAAGTCCGTCTCCTAGACAATTACAAAGAAAACTGTGGAATAAATTGTACGTATTGTCCTATTTATAGACACGATTTTATTTGATAAGAATATTACCGATTGCAACTATATCGCTCTAATCAAGTCTTATTCGAACGATCGGGTATTTCCGCCAACTTTATCATTCTTTTTTACCTTGTAATACACATTATTTGCCAATGACATGAGCATATTTTGATTATGCCATTGCAAAGGTACAAAATTCGTAAAACTCTTTTTTCATACGTTTAAAGATTTAGTTGTTTAAAAAACTCCATTCTATTAAATAAAAAAGGGTATAAGGCCTTTCAATGCCAAAAGTAATCATTCTTTATTGTTATAAAGTACTTCCATTATACAGGAAGCTATTCATAGATAGCACACAGATAATGAGCCAGACCATGATTCATACCACTTTAACATCTAAATGGGTTTTAAAATTATGTATTTAATGAATAATGAACAAAACAGTGATTAAAGTTGTAAAAAACTTGGTAAACGATACATTAAAATATTTATGTTATAACGTTATAAATCGCATTTCATGAGGTTTTTTCGGAATTCAAGAGAAATCTCTTTTGATTTCGATCGAAAGCCATTTCGTATTTTGTTTAATGTAGACATTTTTTTTCTGGAACTTAACCAAATTGGAGATTCGTATTCATCGAATGGTGCATTGGTCATATAACAAATTAGATTTGCTGGGCAGATTTCCTTAAATAACAGTAAGTCCGGTAGTATTAGGCGAGCTTCCATGTAATATTTCAACTTAGTTTGACCAGACAATTTCAGCATTGTTTGAGTTGCAGCGGCGATGGGCATATCAATACTGTGCAATAAATTAAAGATATAAGATTCATATGTCACCCTTTTGATATGATCTTCTTACCTCGTCTCCTCACATTTTTTTGCCAATTTGTTAAGGACCACAAGAGCCAGAACCATCGATTGGGAATTCAAATGGACCGTTTGTCTCGAAAGCAAATGAAAGATTTCTTTCAGCTCCTTTAAAGGTAAAGTACGCCAATTCGTCAAACAATATATATGAACCACGGACAATAGAGCATCATGCTGATTTGATTTTAGAGTGGAGAAGTTTTTGATTCTATCCAATAAGGGTGTAACATTTGGCAAATGCAATGCCACCAAGCATTCGTAGAAGTAACTGATGCACATATGATTATCTGGTTTCATTAGTGATGTCCACAAATGATCCGACCAAAATCCTATGCTATGAGGATATATCCGTAGCATGGCAATTACAATGCGTAACACGACTCGATGTTCTTTGGAATTGTTGACGCGATACAATTTATTTTCCAGTAATTCACAATTTTTGTCTAACAGCCTATCAAATAGTCGAAATATTGAGACCTTTGAGATGCTCTTGGCAAATTTAATATACAACGGCCTCGTTGAATATTCGGCTGTCCAGTTTGCAATGCAATACGCATTTTCGATTCTAAAATCAGAACAAGGAAAAAATTCTATATAAAGTTACTCAGTTATTTATAGTAAACTCATACCGTTCATTTCCCGTTGTGGCCTCCCCTTGAAGTATGCCTTGCATCAACATTGACTGCGATACACGGTGAATGTTATGCAATATTCCCAGTGCAACCCTGTAGCTATCTTTAGAAGCGAGAATCATTTCTTCCGCAAGTAATTCCTGTTCAGCATTCGTAAGGTTTGTGTTTGCATATTTTATAATTCCTTCGGTTCTACATAAAGAGAGATTGAGTCTCGATAAGTTTAAACAAATATTTCACTTACGCGCTGAGTACTGTAGTGTTTTGCTTCCAAAATTCTACGAATGTGTTGATTACATCCTTCTGTATTGGCTGATCAAAGCTTCCCAAAAGATGTGCCAAATGTGAATAAGAATATGTAGTACCACAATTCAAAATATTGATTGGGCTCAAATTAAGCTCTTGAAGCTGGCTCCACGCCGTCAATCGTAACTGGACAAACAAATCGATGCATCTTCTCCTTACATACTCTTCTTCATCAGGCGATTCGCACCTCAGTTGGGCCACCAAATACTTCTGTAAATCTTGAATATACTTGCACTTTTCAATAGTTTTAAGATTCACTTTATATTTAGCGATGTAGAAGTCCCAATTGCGTTTTTTGTATAGGCCAAAAAATGCAGGCAAACGCCACCAACCATATTTAGTAGTATTCATAATTTTGAATTCCTCGACGAGTACGAAATATAGGTTTTCTAAATTAATTGTGAATTCATTGCCACAGATAAAATCAAATCGCTTTTTGTTGAGAAAATGGATATCCTCCCTTAGATTCGAGCAATATTGTATTTTCGACTTAAGCATGTCTATCGCTATGCTGCTAACCTCATTGCTGTTGTTGAAGAGGGTCTCAACAAATTTCAGATATTCGTTCAGTGACATATTTTCTATATTTCTCTGTACAAATGAAATCTAATATAAGTTTATGCTCGCATCGAATATTGAAGAGTCTCACCTGAAACAGCCGGTACACACAGTGTTGTCCTGCCTTTCGCAAGTTCGGATTCTTTAAATTTCGTACTTGAACACAGATTGTAAAAAGCACAACTTCGTCAACAATTGATTGGTTTGCAGCCCTTAGACTATCCAGCCAGCGAATCAAAGGCACTCCATGCCACGATAAACCGCAAAAACATTCGAAGAATGTCTCATTTTTAATATCAGCTACAAAATCACGCATTTTTTGTTCTGGTAAAAAGTAATCCTCGAGATTGTGCACCTCGAGGATATTCGTAGCTTCGAAAAATCTCATTAAGAGATTCATTTCCCGAAGTTCCAATGGAGTTAGATAATCTAAAAAGTATTCCAGTGTCCCGAAGAGAACGACATTGTCTGTTTTGTTTACTAAATTACGGGATAGTTTCCGAATCCAGTAAGCCCAATAATCTTCCTCTGCCGAGGAGTTTAGCCATTCCATTATTGTTTCGTATGAAAATAAACTTTCTGCGCTGTCTCTCAGTGCCATGTTTATTAATTCTCCATATCGAACATTTGGGCTATTCTTAATATCCAACAGCTTTCGAAGAAGGAAATTAGCTGATTTACGATCTTCCCTTCGGTTCGAGTGAAATAGCTGCTGTATACGAAGGCATAAATTTGCCGTTAGTACGAAGTCAGCACCCAACTCAAGCAGAAAATCATCAAAGAAATACATGAGTATTAGGGCATTCTGGGGCCAATTCTCGCTTTTGAATCCTCTCTTCCAAAGCTCCGAAAGTAGGAATTTACCTTCCGTGGCAAACTCGCCCCTGCACAAGACTAAACATGTATTAATGTTCAACTTCATCATAGTCGGATCGTGTATTTCCACAGTAATCAGCTTTTGCATTAAATTGGAAGCTAATTCTGGATCTTCTCTCTCCTTTTCATGTATAAATTGTAAAATCAGCTTCAATGCTGCCGGTTTATTGGTGTATTCCAAGCCGAGAGGATTGGCGATTAGTTCCTCGACGAATTCCAGAGTAACCATTGCGGATTGATTTATATTTATTCTGCACAGTATTTTATTTTTAAATTTTCTATATCACTTCAAAAAACAATTTCTTAACACCACGATTTGAGATGCTTATTCCACTACGACTTAAACACAACTGAACAGCGCGGAGGAATTCCTTCAGAATAATAATGAATAAGTCGCTTATTGCGGTTTTTTGCTCTGTAGTATTTAATGTGTCACTTATATTGAGCAACTGTGAAGAGGAGTACGAGAGAGAGCTAACGAAAAAAATTAGACAAAAAGAAAACAATCTGCAGTTTTTTAGAGTATAACCCTAACGTAGAATTATATTTGTAACCTTACAAATGTTCAAATTCTTCGAAGTGCATTATATTCTCTAAATTTACACTTAAATACTCTTATACTCCTGAACTCTCTTGATTTATTGCTATATAAATAAACTGTACTAGCTTGTGGTTTTGTTGATGACTGTTTCCAACTATGAGGAGCACAGCTTTTATATTGAATACATATATTATATAATCTTTTGAGTAAGGGATACAAATTGTCGATCTACTTCAATGTAAACTCGCAAATTTTACTGCCCGCAGACAGCACCACAGTCTCCGGTGTCGTGGGTGCACCCAGTCGCACCCATTCTCGTGGTAGTCCAGCATCCTGTCTGGACGATTGAATGGCTTGCTGCATGGCAAACAGAACGCCCACAGCCAGACAGAAAGCGGGCTCGCCAGTGGCCTTGGAACGCATGAATCCAACGGGATTAGGACTGTTCTGAAGAAGTTCAATGCGAAAATCAATGGGTATATCCTTGGCACCTGGTGGATGATAATTCCAGCTGCGATTCGTGAGCAAGCGACCTGTCTGTCGATCGTATATGAGCAACTCGGTTAGATAGTAGCCCAAACCCATAACAAAGGCCCCCTCCACCTGACCAACATCAATACTGGGGCTTAGACTCTCGCCTGCATCCTCCAAAATGTCAACGCGTCGTATCAAATGATTACCAGTCAGTATGTCCAGCTCCAGTTCGCTGAGACTAAGACCGAAGATGCTATAGTTGGATTGTTCGCCCGTTTTGTAGGCTTCCGTTGCGATAAGATTGATAGACTGGTTGAAGGCTGCCTCCACCACCTGCTGCCAGTTAGCTTTGGGGCCTAACTGACGTTTGACCGGTTCCAAGCGTTGGTTCAGTATATCGCATGCTTTACGCACAGTGAGTCCAACTAGTTCGCTGGTCATCGAGTTTGCTGTCACAAATGAATTCGCACCCAGGATCGTGTTGCTGCTCTCCACCCGCACACGCTCAAGCGGCACACCCAACACAAAAGCCGCCACTTGAGCCAGCTTAGTGTTTATGCCCTGTCCAATCTCGATGCCACCATGCGAGATTACCACAGAGCCGTCGGCATGGTAAATGGCTACAGTTGCCGGGTAACCAATGGCAATGCCCAAGTTAAGCGGGAACTCCATTAGGGATAATCCTAAGCCTCGCTTGCGCCATCGATTCTGGGCATTGAACTGACCGATCTCCTCTTGACGCTTGCGGTACTCTGTGGTTTCCAGAAATCGGGGAAGCAATTCTAACATTTTGTTATTCGGTCGCAGATTCAGAAGGCGCACATCGGCAGGATCGAGTTGGCAAGCAAAGGCAATGTGTTCCAGTGCCGTCTCCGTCATGGCAATAGCTGCACGGTTAGAAGATACATCAATAGATCTTGAAACACGTTACCCCATTTGACTAACCTTCAGCTGTGCCTGGAGCACGAAACCATGTTGAGCTTGGAGCATCCGTTCTCACCGCAGTTCCCTTTGCTCTAAAGTTCATATTGGTCAGATTGTATACATTTGGCAGGGCAGGAAAGGTGAGGATGTCGACTACGTTCTCGTTAAGCGTACAACCAGCATCCTCGTAGTAATTATTGTTCAGCATCCGAATGGAGCCATTGCCGCTGGCCCGGAACTCATAGTCACAGCGACAGGCCCAACGCTTGCCATTGCACTCCATCATGGACTCGATGGTCTGAACGAACCGAGCTGGTCTATTCAGTTTGTAGGCAACTAAGGCACAGGCGCAGGCAACCTGATTGCCTCGCGTCTCCTTGCCGCCAAATGCGCCTCCCACGCGACGCACTTGCAACTGCACCGCATTGACCTCCAGCTTGAGCATAAGCGCAATACTTGCCTGGGTAACATCCATCCACTGCGTCGAGCTCCAGACCTGCAGGCCCTGTTCGACAGGCACCACTACCGTGGTCTGTGGCTCAAGTGTGAAATGGAACTGTGCACCCAATTCTAGAATGCCGTGTCCTTCCACATCGCCTTGTTGCAACTCGGGCATAGTCATTCTTTCAACTTGTTTAGTGCCAGTTACTAGACGATCTTCAACCTTGTCAGCTAAGACAGCATTCAGGTTTGTATAGATCTTTACCTGTTCATTGACATAGGTAACCTCTACCAAGGAAGCAGCATAGACAGCCACATCGTGGCTGAGGGCGGCAATGACACCGAGGGGCTGATCATAATGCCTAACCAGACCGGAACAAAAGATCTCTTCCGCCTCGACAGTCAGTAATGTTTTCGTATTGTTGAAGTTATTTTCACCTGGTATGTCCTGGATTCCAAAAAAGGCCATCACACCCTTGACCTTCAAGGCGGGCTCTACATTCACCTGTTCGATGGTGGCACCCACTCGCTTGGCCGTTACAAAGGCGCAGTATACAGTATTCGGGGTTGTCAGTACATCGTTCATATAGTAAGCCTCCCCCGAGCACTGAATCTGACCTAAAGGTTGGAGATCGCTTGCAATGGGAGAATGCAGTTTATAACATTCTACATACCTTCCAGTTTCTGTACCGGCTGCGTGATTGGGTAGTTCTTGGCTATAGTCTCGAATACTTGACTGCCCGAGGAGAGCGGACGCTGCAGCAACTGTCCACCGCTGTGAAAGCGGTCACTTACCAAATCCTCAGGGGCTGATGACAGCAAAAACTTGTAGAAAAGTGAGCAGGCAAGCTTCTGACGATACTCAGGCGATGGCTCGGGCAGCATTTCCACGGGTTGAATACTCGACAGAAGTTGCTCAAATATCTCCGTCACTGTAGCGCAATCATATAGATCACGATCTACCAGGAAGTGTTCAACGCCCCGGGCATGCACAAAATCAGGTCGAATGTTGCCAAAGCAAATGCGAGCTGACTTCACCAGACGATGTTCGGCGTTATGCCACTCGATCAGGAAGCCAGCGTTGACATAAGCGTGAACATTTTGAGCACGTGGTAGGATCTAAAAAAAAGGTGATGTGTTCAAGTTGAGATTCATGTCTAAGATAAGTGTTCTTACCTTGTAAGAGCTAAATGTGAATTTTTCTTTGGGATAAGGGGGCAGTATAAAACCACCTATTACCAATTTGGGTGTTTTATCTTGCAGATAGTTTAACAGACTCACTACACGGTGACTATTTGCATTCTCATACACCAGAACCTGTACATTAAGGGACTCGAAAGTAATGAAAACATCTGAGGCGAATTCGGGATGTTGCTTCTTTAAGGAGATGTTGCCAGCCAGAGTTCCAATCTTGAAAAAGAAGATAAGTTAAGAGATAATATTTGAAAGACATAAACATAAATATTATATAGTTGCATGTGCTTTGCCTTAATTACTGTTTCAAGCGCACATTTTTCTTTCTTTTCCTATGTAAACTAGTTTTTAGCACGCAATTTCCTGTGTTACCGGTACTTACATTTCGCACGGGCACATTGGCAATCAAGTTGAAATGCTGCCACAATTGTGTACAATACTCAAAGCCGTTGCGTGTCTTAGCTTTCTGCAAGACTTGCATTGTATCCGTCAATGACATGTTGGCTCCCAGTAGCAACTGCTGCGACTCAATGGTATGCTGCTGCAGCTCTGGGACCATATTCAGGTCCACAAAATATTTTATATTTCTTGATCGCCTGAAGACTCCATGTGCCGTGTTGCCCCCCACTAGCATGTACTCTTCTCCATCAGGTACACATGCTAGAGCCTGGAAGAGTTCGTCCAAAGACTTGGGCCAGTACCATTGAATGTTGTTGTAAACTTTAAATGAAGATCGTGAACAGTTGCCACTAAGGCATTGGCCAGTGCGCAAGCATAACGGCTTTTCTTCAATGTCGACACAATCCGCTGGCAATTGAATGTTGCTATCTATGGCGAATGACTTCATGGCATCCAATATAGGTCGATAGCCGGTACAGCGACAAATGTTGCCACCAAAAGAATCCTCCACCTCAGACATGGTAACCTGACCGTTCAGCCCGTGTAGCAATCCATACATATTCATAACAAATCCCGGTGAGCAGTAGCCACATTGACTGCCATTAAGCTTGGCCAGACGCTTCTGTATCGGGTGATAGCCACTGCCTTTGTTGCCTAACCCCTCATTGGTAATAATGTCCACACCATTGCAGCTGTTTAGCAGCAGTAGACACTTGAAAGGTAGAAAACAGATAATAAGTGTTCCAAATTGGTGGGCCAATTATTTACCGAATTGATGGAAAATGTTTTTATTTCATCTGTTGCTGGATGGCGACGTCTAATGGCACAAATACAAGAGCCACACCCTCCTTCAAGGCACATGTACTTGGTTGCTGTCAAATGGAGGTGCTCCCGCAGAAACGTATTCAACGTGATGTCCGCTGCATAGTCCTCCGATTGCACCTCGTATGAAAAACCATTCACGGTAAATTTAATCATAGTGATTGAGTTGGTGGCCAAGCGCAAAATGTGCGAGATCTTTGCAAGGCTGCTCGTTTTAATACTTTCCTAAACCTGTTCGTCGATTTGAAGACTTTGAACGGGTTTTGTAGTAGTATAAGTTAAATAAACTTGTAATAATACTTTCTTTAATACTACCTTTATATTACCGAACCTTTACCTTAGTAAAATAATGATATTATATAGTTATAAGTATCCTATAACTTTTTGAAGGTATATCCAACATATTTTCTACTTTATAATCAACTTACATTTATCGCTAATTTTTACAAACTTATTGATTTATCTGCAGCATGCTGTAAAATTTAATTTAGTTTGTTTTAATTTAAATCTAACCGCCAAAAAGTGTTGCAAAGAACATGTTAAAAATATCGTGACTGCTAAATATTGTGACTCCACTGGTTCACGTGGAACTGAACGAACACATGATCAAAAGAACGGCAATTCAGACTGATTCAGTTCGTTCATTCAGTCACTGATTCGTTCGCTAACTTGTCTTTCATCAAGTAGTCGGCAAATTGTGTGCCGTATTGATTATTAAAGTTTTACATCGTTAATTACATATTTAAAAAATAATATAACTGCGAGCTCAGATTATACTAATATAGTACGGTAGGTACAAACTAAATAATAAGTCTAATAAAGATAAAATGCAGTTTCTTGCATGCAAGTACACTTGACGACGCATGTCGCCATCTTTTTTTTGCAATGACGCCGCCTTTTGTTCAAGAGGTTCTTGGTAGGTGTGTACTCGGTTATAAACTACGGTCTCTTTTCAGAAAACAGAAATATGAACATGGACGCCAATACCGTCGAAAACCGTGAAAAAGAGCGTGACCGAAGAGGACGCGGTGCACGTGGATCGCGGTTTTCGGATGCCGATGGAAACAATGGTAATGCTGCCGCTGGTGGTGGTGGAGGAGGCGGCCCTAACATTGCAAGGGACAGAAGCCGCGAGAGACGCAATTGCCGAGTGTATATCTCTAACATTCCATACGATTATCGGTGGCAAGACCTGAAAGACTTATTTCGTCGCATTGTTGGCTCTATAGAGTACGTGCAATTATTCCATGACGAGAGCGGCAAAGCGCGCGGTTGCGGCATTGTCGAGTTCAAGGATCCTGAAAATGTGCAAAAAGCAATGGAGAAAATGAATCGTTATGAGTTGAATGGCCGTGAACTTGTAGTCAAGGAAGATCATGGTGAGCAGCGCGATCAGTATGGACGCATAGTGCGTGATGGAGCCGGTGGTGGCGGCGGAGGTGTCGGTGGTGGCGGTGGAGGAGGCAACGTCGGAGGGGGAGGACGCGATCA
This sequence comes from Zaprionus africanus, assembly GCA_018151435.1. Classification (NCBI taxonomy): domain Eukaryota; kingdom Metazoa; phylum Arthropoda; class Insecta; order Diptera; family Drosophilidae; genus Zaprionus; species Zaprionus africanus. Next base: position 496,037 of record JAECXB010001625.1, read on the forward strand.
TATGGACGATCGGGATCGTGGTTTTTCACGACGTGACGATGACAGAATGTAAGTCTATATTCATTTGATCTTATACTAAACATGTACATACATATTTCTTCAAGATTAATGTTGTTGCGTTCCATAAACCAGAAGCAGCTGATCTACGGATAATTTGAGTAGGATAGTCAGTGGGAGTTTTTTCATCAATTGTTTTTCAAAAGCCTCACCAATGCAATACATGTATTTATGTAGGCTCTATGGGTCGCGTTTAAATGATTTCCTTCTTCGAATTGCAATTCTGCTGAAAAACCTTCAACTGGGACAAGAATAACTCGCATCTAAGATAGATTTAGTCGGTCCTTGTCGATTTTCGAAGACTTTTCTACCTCTCAAGTTGTAGCCTCTCGACTGCTATAGTACCTATGTAATAGGTGCTCTTATGAATTTCCGTTCTACTTCTGTAATTATGGCGCATTTATGTTTACCAGACTTACTGCCAATTTCGAATGTTTTAAAGGCTTTGCGATTGAAAGTATTTTCTTTGACTTTATAAACAACGAAATCCATTATACAAATGGACCTTATTGAGAAAATTCCTAGTATTAATACGTTGCGAACAAATTAAATTTGGTTTCATATATTAAAACTTTCTGAAAATAAGTGAATCCAATATCGGCTTAATGATTGCTTATCTCGACTCAAGTTAGCAAAGGGGCGTGTAGTTTCATAAAAGTATTTAGCTTTTCTGGTTTTTGGCGTCGGAATTACAAAATTTGGTTCAAGGCTCCATAAGGCGGCTAAAAATATATCTTTTGATTCTAGGACCTAAACTTCAAATAGTCTTGTTTGGTTGAAACAATTATGGACTGATTATGAAAGTCAATATTATAAGTTAATTGAAATTTGAACTTTTAGAAGATTTTTCAATATTTAGCTGCTTTGAACTTGCTAATGGTCTGTAAATGTTGTATGAAAATAAGTATCTGCATTTCTGAAATTAATTGTTGGTAAGCTTTTCTAAAGCTGAGAAATGATTGGATGTTTTAGTCTAAAACGTAGAGAATGTATTTAGTCAATGCGATAATGACCGACGTTCTGGATTTAACCTGATTTATAGTGAAAACAAACGTGCGTGCTCTCTTGGAAATTGAGTATTTGTTTATCTTCTTGTTTTTGTTACTTTTTCTCTCTGGATCTTCTGGATTCTTTTTCTAGATCTGGGCGTAATAATTTTAACATGATGTCGAATGATTTTAATTCGTCGAATTACAATTTGTATGGGCTTTCTGCTTCGTTTTTGGAGAGTCTTGGCATAAGTGGACCTTTGCATAATAAGGTTTTTGTTGCTAATGTGAGTATATGTATTTAAACCAAACCAATTCTTCCAAATATCTGTACGTAAAATTGTATAGAACTAAGAAACAAAACAATATCAAACCATGATATGCATATATCTTATATAAGGATATATGTATTTTTTGAAGTTAGTACGAAATTTCTGCGCCCTGTTGTTTTTTAAGTCGTAAGCTTTATTCTACCTCAATCATTTTTGATTTCGCATCATGGGCTCTGTTTCGTATTTATAACCCAACTTTATGCATAAGTAGGAACAACCACATTAAGGTGGTTCATTTTTGATTTATGAGTACGACGCTCCAATATTTTACTGTAAATTTTACTGTCTTTTCCATAGATTCCCGACGAAAAGTATTATTTTTTTATTGTACTAAATTGGAATTTCCCTGCTTGTTAACATATATTAATGCCTACAAGTCCAACCTGAATTTTGAAGTACGAACTTGTGTATATATTTTTGGCATTTCAATCTATAATTTGTCTAATTTCTCTCTACACACTCTGTAGGACTTCTTTCGAAAATTAGAATTAAATATTTAAGTCGTTCCCATTCTTGTCCGATGCTTAAAAATAATTTTTATATAACGAAATCAACGGTTTTAAATTTGTTCAACAAAATTACATTGCTGGATCATGGTTACGTTAAACAAATAACAGGTTTCTATCGGTTTTATTTTACATATGTACATACATACATATATATTAAACACGGCTCTCGATCGGAAGTCTATTTACTGAAATAAAAAATTTGCAAATTCAATTCTTCTTTTTGTTCTTGTACATGAAAATTAATTTCCGATCGAGAATACTTATCAAATTTAATCGTGTCCTTAAAATTCCATGATAATAATTCATCTTTATCATCCTTTATGTGATGAACCGAAGTCAGTTTCTTTCGAACGATTTGTTCTTTTAAATGTTGTTGCGTGGTGTCATAGTTGGAGAAGAAATAATTATTTCCCTAGGCTGGTTGGTATCTGTTTTTGTTTGCCCTTACATCGACTTGAATTTTAGAGCTGAAAACCTAAACCTGAATCTGGGTTATAAATATGAAACAGTCGTGCTAGGTGAACTTCGCAACTGGGCAAGGCTGGATCCTGATTTCCTTCAGACTGCGTTTGCTCCTAGTGAAGGTGGCGGCCGAAGTCAGAGTCGAATCTGTTTGGACAACCAGCTTGAATCCATATACAAATTTCAGTGAGGCCAGTGGCCAATTTGTTGAATCAATTGCGCTTATACTTTTCATTCATATTATCTCAACAGCTGGACTACAAGGTGGACAACAAGAAGCTCAAGCAAGTATTCAAGCTTGCCGGCAAGGTGCAGAGCGTGGACCTTTCGTTGGATAAAGAGGGCAACAGCCGTGGCTTTGCTGTAGTTGAATACGATCATCCTGTGGAGGCAGTTCAGGCTATTTCCATGTTAGATCGACAAATGCTCTATGACCGTCGTATGACAGTTCGTTTAGATCGCATTCCGGATAAGGGCGAGGGTCTTAAACTGCCTGAAGGATTAGGCGGGGTTGGCATTGGCCTGGGACCCAACGGAGAGCCACTTAAAGATGTGGCACACAATCTTCCAAACGGTGGTAATCAAAACGCTTCGCAGCTGCTCGGAAATGTGCAGGGTGCCCAGCAATTGTCAGCAGTCACTGGTGGGCCAGTTGTTGGTGGTGGCTCCAATCCTGGAAATATACTGGGAAGCCTTAGCGGTGTAATGTTTGGTAATAATCCGTCTGTGCAGCCGTCTCCAGTGGCGCCGGTGCAGAAACCTAGCATGGGAAACAATTCAGGCGGCGGTGGTGGAGGTATCAATTTGAATAATTTAAATCCTAGTAATTTGGCTGCTGTAGTCGGCAATTTGGGAAACCTCGGAGCCGCGCTTTCCAATCCACTGCTCACATCATCATTGAACACTCTTGGCCTTAATCTTGGAAACTCCGGGGGCAACGATGATGGCCTCGTGTCGGCCAGCAATGTGGGTTTGTCCAATAACTACAGCAGCGGCGGTGGCGGATATGGTGGAGCCGGTAACAATTACAACAGTGGCGGTGGAAGCGCTGGCAGCGGCGGTGGTGGCGTGTCTGGTGGGAATGTGGGCTATAATTCGTACAATAGCAGCGGAGGTGGCGGCGTGCCAAATTCGGGAAACAATCAGCTTGATGGAAATGATTATGGAAATTCTGGCAACCAGTTGGATATGTTCGGTGGAGGTGCCGGTAATGTTGGCGGTGGAAATGTTAACGTTGGCGGAGGCGCTGGAAATCCCGGCGGCGGTGCACGCAAGTCCGACACGATTATTATTAAAAATGTGCCATTAAGTTGCACATGGCAGACACTTCGCGATAAATTCCGTGATGTAGGCGATGTTAAGTTTGCTGAGATCCGTGGCAATGATGTAGGTGTGGTGCGTTTTTTCAAGGAGCGTGATGCTGAGTTGGCCATAGGTAAGTCCCAAGCAACCTTCGACAATAAAATGTCGACAAAATCTAATGCTATTATTTTCATCTTTCCTATCAGCTCTTATGGATGGTTCCCGCTTGGATGGTCGCACCATTAAAGTAACCTACTTCTAATTGTAAGACCTAGCTTTAAAACCTACCGAGTCCGTTTGTCCAACCAACCAAGAGCACATTCATATAGACGACCTATCTTTTTAAACGGTTGGAATGTCGCAAACGTTTTTAGTAATAGTGACCACACAATTGTTTCATTTGTATACATATTTGTATTTTCATCATAAACGCTATCATAAAAAAGATTGACTTTCCAAAATCCAGAAAACGCAATTCATTTAATTTGTAAGTGATTCAATGAACGCCAATAATAAAATAATAAAAAAAGACACATTTTTTCATTGCATGGGTAAAGAAAACTATTAAAATGTCGAAGCAAAACACATTGAATACAGTGGTATTATTGTATTATTGTTATTAACTTTTTCTTAACAGCTAAACGCATAATTGGTTGTTATTTGAGGCTTAAATACAAGAGTCAGAGCATGTTAATGTGCGTAGATGTTGATCTATGATTGTAGACGCTGATCCGCGCAATGGCGTATCTACTTTTCAGTGTCGGCAACGGTAGCCACTGATGTAGTTTTGAATCTTTCCAGACGGGCCTTCGCCTTCTCAGCCCAGACACCCCCACTCTTTGAACTAACTGCTCCTGCTTCTGCTGTAGTTGTTGTTGCTGCTTGGGTTGCCGTACCACCAAACCGTTCTTTGCGCTTCAATAGCCTCTCGTCAGCTAATGTTTTGGCATTCTTCTCTGGGACGACGCAGCCAAAGCGTTCTGCTCGTCGTTTGAGAGCTTCTTTTTGCTGTTCATCGGTCTCCTTGTTGCCTTTGTTGGCTTTTATTGAAGCACTTGATGATTTGTTTACTGCGGGTGGAGCTGCTGCAGCTGCGCCACTAGCTGGAGCTGTTGCAGCCTTAGGGTCAATTGGAATACCGAATTTCTTGGCACGCAGCTCTAAACGCTCCTGGATACTTAATTGGTTTAGCTTCTTGTCGGCCGCCTTAGTGGCATCTTGTTTTTCCTCCGAAGCAGCTCCACCACCGATAACAATTGGTTTGCGCTGTGTTTTGGTTGTTTTATCTTCCGCCTGAGACGTGGATTCTTTAATGGCTTCTGCTTCGGGTGCTGCATTCTCTTTTGACAGCGGTGCTGTACCTGCTGTAAGTGTTGTTGCCGACGGCTGCGAGTTATTACGCTTTAACACAATTTTCTTTCCCGGTGTCAGCGTAGCATTAGCTTCGGACTTAGACTCAGTTGACGGTGTCGATGGGGTCGTTGCTGTCGTCAGCTCAGGCAATGTGGTTGCCGTCGGCGTGCTAACGGGACTTTTTAGAAGTAAATCTTCATGATCATCGCCCAACAATTTGTGTTCATCCTCATCTGTGAGAGAGACATCGTCGTCAATTGCATCCACAATGGCGTCCGCAATCGCGCTATCCTCCAGAGAAATGTCACCCTCTAGCAAAGCCGTCTGCAGGCGGTCCTGTAATTCATTTTTATTGCCGTTCAATGGCAAGCCACGCAACTTTAGCTCCCGCTTCAAGTCCGCGACCTACAAATTATAACATCATGAATTGGACAAGTATTGGTTATTTTCTTATTCATCATTCACCTTCATTTTAGTAACATCACTTTCGGGCATGTTTTATTGAAATTTTTAGACTAACTTTCGGCACAAACAATATTTTTCTATCAATTAGCAATCCCTGGCGATCTGGCAACTTCGTGGCGAGGTCGCAGGGTTGATTCGGATACCGGACAAACACAAATGTTATTCAACAGCGAAAATAATACTAAAATGTTATTTGGTTTTTTAATTTCGTTTATTTTTAAAGAAATACTTTACGATTACAATTAAATAATTACCAAAGATATATTATTTTTAATTAATTTAATAGTTACATAAAAAAAATTTCAACGTAATGTCAACTGTGGAATAAATAAAGTTAACAGAACTGCAAAAAACAGTGTTGTAAAATTCAAAATGCGCGGTGAAATTCAAACCATTTTGTACAGCTTATCACTTGTGCCCTTCATTCAAAAATATTCCCAGCCATTGCAAGCTTATTTCGATTTTCAGCACTCCGCAATAAAAACGTACTATATTTATTTGTCACTTCATCACAGTCACGCTTCTGCCGCTACCACTCACCCTTATTCCAGCTGGATGTATGCTAGCGCGTACACAAGATAAGATATAAAGAATATGAGTGCTGTACAGAAATAGCAAACAAGCAGCAGACAACACCACCCGTGCAATCCAGTCACACACAAACACACACTCCCATTCACATGACCGCAACGCAACAGAACCCGACCGGAAACGGGAAATGCATGCAATATTATCTTGACGCCTGCTTCTGGGCCCTTTATTCATATATTTTTGTATTGAAAAATAGATTGCATCGTCTACTGGAAAATGAAAGTGCAGCCGAGAAAATGGGAGTAGGGACCACATAGCGCCATCCTTTGCTCGCATTGTTTTAACCTTGAACTGGCTCTTAAACGAATGGCATTGTGCTATATGCACCTGCACCTGCTAGTCTGGTGGAACCTCCAGTCTTCATACTCTCACACTAATACACTCACGTACACATGTTGCTCATGTGGTACTTAAGTAGCTGTTCCTAATTGGCACTGCAGCATATTTATTTATAATTTTTCCGGTCTTTGTTGCGCTTTGCGTAGGCTGCACGACCCACGCATTAACCTTTGGCTGGTCAGCATTAAAAAAGAGTTTTCCGCCCTTCTCATGCATGTCCAATGTAGTGCAAAGTGGTAAGTGTAATTAATGCCTAATATGCTGACAAACGTGAATTTGTCTCGTGACATGTACAGACGCACGCACTCATACATTCACACATACTCATTACTGTGGTCGTTCTTTGGCCATTTATGGGGGAGCTTTAATTACAGTTACATTGACTTAACGGGCACGCATGCGAAGACAAGCGCGGTCATGTCGTTGATTAATTGGTAATGACAGCCAAGTTAACGTTCTGGTGATGGGATTACGCAAGTGGATTTAAGGCGTTGCTTAATTTGGTTGTGTGTCAAAAGGCCTTTTGAATTACATTCTAAGTTTATCATTCCACATGCAGTAAGCGTTTAATTCCTTTAATAAGGTATATTAAATACACATATTAAAAAAGTAAATTACCGTTGGATTGCAATCCGAATTCTTAGTAAAATATTAAATAAAAAAAAATCTCTCTTTGTGTACGTTTTATTTGTGTTTTTGATCTTAAGTTTCATTGTTACATAAATAAGTGCATATTAAAAGAATTTTAACCACAAAAGATGATTTTTTGTTCCATGTGTAATATAATATAAATAGATTGTGTTGTGTATTTTTATAACATTTTTTACATGCTAGTATTAATTTTTTTTACTAATTTTAAGTTAAGCTGTAATGCTCACTTTTATTTATTTATCACAAAAATAATGCAGTCTCTAGAAACGAATACTCACATATTTAGGCATAGGAATGGTATTTTTGTTTTTTCTATATTATAAGAAATTTCTAAATAAATAACACATAATTTTATAACAAAATATAACAAAAAAGCAAAACCCTTTTTAAGGCAAAGTAATAAGTTCAAGCATTCAAAGTTCCACTTAATTAATTTTCAACGCCTGTTTCTTTCAACTTAACCGAACGAAACCGGGTAAATTATTTCTTAGAGTGCACTGCTTGTTCACAGTGTTTGCGTCTCTCTCGCAGCGTCTGGCAGCCACTCGGGCTATCCCTCGTATACCCGTTCTCAGTTGTGTGACGACTGCCGGAGCGATCGGTTGTTCGAGCCGTCAGTGGACTGTTGCTTTGTTCGTGTTTCTCCGTGCGCTCTTCGCGTTTCTCCAAATACGCTCGCGTTACAGTGATCAACAGACGTCATCGCCAGAGACGGACGTGTTCGTCGATTGATTTGTTGCAAAAAACAACTACTACGCGAATATAATACTGCGAATACCAGTGCGAGTTCGATTACGTACATATATCGATAAGTACGTGTCTAGTGCATTGCAATGCAACTTTAAGTTGCCCAAATCGCCAATGCGGGCCAATACTATAGCTGGATACTCAATAAAACATACATACAAACATATTTACTACACAAGCAACTTGGTGACCTTGCGCAGTATATATCGCAGGTGTATCTTTAACTGTGTGTTTGAGATTATGTGTGCGTGTGTGTGTGTGTCGTTGCCTGTGTGTATCTTTTGTGTAAACATCGTTAGGTTTTAATCAGTAGAAAGTATCTAGTTCTGTGCATTCTGGGCCATTGTTGTTTTTGGTTGCCTATAAATATTGTGCTTCTCTTTGGGTTTTGAAATCGCTGCCGTGATCAGCTCTTTATCACCTGAGTCACATTCGTATGGCGCTCACGTCAAGCTCACAAATGCTCCGTCCCGTGGCTCTGGAATGCCAAACAGCTTTTGATAACTTTTGACTACTCTCTCTCCTCTCTCGCTCTCTCTCTCTCTCTGTCCCTCTTGCGTTCTCAGTCTCTCTGGCTTTATCTTCGACTCTTGACTCTTTGCTTCTCCCCCGCATCCCCACTCATGGCATCTCCCGCTCCCTCTAGAGCTGTGCCCACCTTTAAGGCTCGTTACCATTTTTAGTTCACAACAATTATATGGTAGCGTAGCCATGAAAGGCCAACAGGCAGCTGCCGGGAGATGGGGTAGGTGCGGTGTGTGGGAGAGGGTGCTATCACAGGAAACTGCCAAAGTAACCAAGTACGTGGACCCAGGAATCGCCGTAGTATGAACTACAAATTAATTAAGTGCGAACTATGCCATAAATTATGACCTCAATTAATTAAACTAATTGGCAGCGCGTGCCGCGCGATTCCCGTAACCGAATCTGAACCTATTCCCCTTCAACAACAGTCCCGAGTTCCGAGAGTAATCGCATTTCTATATAGTATGTGCATACATACATACATACACTACAAACATGCATATATACAACGTCTAACGGGCTGGCAGCTTCACAGTTGCACTTATCGCGCTTTCAAGTTGATTTCTTTATATGCCATATACGCGTAATCGCAACGCACTAGCTGTCTGAGTGTGTATGTGTATGTGTGTGTACCTTATCTAATCAGTTTATTAAATACAAAAACACATGCGACAAACCATAAAACATACATACACCAATATACCGACATACCAGACTGAGCCAACATTTGCCGACCAAAAATGAATAACAAACTGCTATTCGGTTGCCATACGCTATACACACGGTTTGAAAGTCCGTTTGTACCCACTCGACACATGTAAATACATACACATATACCTACATATATAGCCAGAAATCTGGTATAGCAGTGATACGCGTTATTATGTTGTTTAGCCTTAAAATCAACATTACAATCGAAAAGACCTTTGCCTTGAATTTTTGGAACTGTGAGAGAAAACACTAAAACTCCTTTAAAGACATTTATCAGATAAAGTTGTGGAATATTTATCTATGCATATATTAATAGATTTTGAGATAATCTTGAGATCATGTTGTAAACAAAAGCTGTTCAAAAGTTGCTTTGGCCAGGAAACTCTTTCTGTTATAAAACAATTAGTTGGGGTGTAAAAAGAATCTCTCTCCACTTATTAGATTATCAAGCTGAAACTGAAACCGGAGCGGAACAGAACAGAAGTCAGAGCTCATAATTTAGTGTTGACTCTAATTAGAGTATAAATTACAAAACGCTTCGCTGCCCAGTCATCACTGGAAGCACTTACATATATGTTAGTACATACTATAGCCCACTCCACATTCCATATATAGAGAATTATTATGACAGCAGGCACAATGGCAATAGTATATGATGCCCATTGCGATTAAAAACCGCTGATAAAGCCACAAAGAAGTGGGAGGAGCTTCTTAGGAATGTCTCACTTATGTATACAGTCAGTATATATATGCATATATATTTACTAAACTTGCACATATGTGGTTAATAACGTCACTTTTGTAAAGTAAAGTCTAGAGAGCCTTTCAAGCTCGATAAAGTGAAAAATTCACTTTTATTCATATTAAGCAATTTTGTGGAGCAGGAAGAGAGACAGCGAGGGAGAGTGCAACAAAGGCATTGGCAAGAGTATGAATGTTGCAAGTGTTCCAAGAATATGCCGACAACAACAACTAAACGAACAATAACACTGCGGTAGCTGCAGCAGCAGCAGCAGCAGCGGCAATAACAACAAGGGCGTAACATGATATACAAAGTTTACGAGAGGCCAATGCAGCCCATGACTCCGTCCCCGTCTCCGTCTCCGTCTCCGTCCCGACCCTAACCCCACCTCGCACCGATAACAAAGAGTACATTCAATGTATTGTGTTTAAAAATATATTTCATATTTTATGAGATTGCAATTATGTTTAAATAATTTATTGTGTGTATTAATTACAATACAAAATCTGCTCCGCTGATAGACGGTTTCCTTCGCTCGTAATAGTAGCCGAGAATACCCTGGGGGATTTATTTTCCGACTGTTATCAGGTTTGAAAGGTTGAAATCAATTTACCATCTACTGTATGTGCATTAAGATTGTACGCTATAACTGTATATCTTTACATCAACAACCAAGACAACAAAGTGGCCAGCCATAGCCAGTTTTGTAGTTTTTTTTTTTTTTTGCCAAATTCTAAACAAACTTCATCGCCAGCCAGTCAACCATTAAGTTGTATCAGCAACAATAAAAAAACAACCACAGCAAAAACAAACCAGAACAAAAATAAACAACATTTGCTTTGTTTTGGCTTCTTTCGTGTTCGACGCTTTTTAAATTATTATAAACAAAGCAAATGTGGGCGCTGTTTTAGTGACTTAACTTAATAAAGTACTGTGTATATTGCATACCTGTGTGTGTACGTGTGTTCCTCCGTACCTGTTACTCAGTTTCTGATACTATTTATATAACCAGCTGATTAAGCAATATACCAAACACTCTTCAATGGCCTCAGAATTCTTCTGAAAACACTTTAATGCAAATTTCATGTGTTTTTCAATGAGCAATAAAGGTGATCAATACTTGACTGAAGTAGCAACAACTGATTTCGAATAAAATTATAATAAATGCAGTTTATTCTTGTGAATAATGTGTGTATTTGCAGTACTTAAATATTATTCATAATGAACTGAAAGTTATAGTGTCCTTGTATAATGTAAAGAAGGAACGAGGAAATCTGAACTTACAGCTGATACAAGAAACGACCTTATTATCTTCGAGCTTTTCAACGATCTCCAGATTGCTGTAGACCCTAAATAAACTCATTATACATGCTTGATCAATCCAAACCAAACGGATCGAAACTTAAAACCAAGTTCAAAAGAAAAAAATATATTTCAAAGATTAAACATATATTTAATGATGTATGTTATATATGCGTCTACACATTTTGCATTTCAAAGCCTAAATTCTGATTCAAACAATTGCCCCAAAAAGTATATGTTGCACAGAAGAAAACATGTGTTCCTTTATATATGTCTGCGTGTATGTGTGTGTGTGTATTTGTATCCACATTCATATGCCAAAATGAAACGAAACTACAAAGAGAGCACTTAACCCCGGCCGGGGATCGTGTATAGCAATTAGCTTTAATTGTGTGTGAGGGGGGAGGTTGGCAATGACAGCGTACACAGGGGTCGACTGATGGCGCTAAGAAACAAATTCAAAAGACTTTTGGTTGCAAGCTAAGATTGTGGCATGCCACACTGTGAAAACGCAAACAAAAAAGCGTGAAGCAAACGGTAAACGATGATCAACGGGTACAATGAATATGTCAATATAACCGGTTTGACCCGCCTGCGGTGTAACTTGGATATAACACCCCCTGCCCCCACCGCAGGCGTGGACTCATCTTTTACTTATGTGGGTTGACCTGTTGGATGAGTCATCAGAACTAGATCGTCATCGACTAACACATAGAAAACCTAGGCACGCTCTCTTACGCACACACTCTCATATTTTTTATATAATTACAATAAGAGTTTACCCAGGCAATTGTCTGACAATCAGAGGCTGTGAGTCATATCACAAGATTTTTGTTGTTCCAAGAATTCACATGAGTTTTCTGCGTAATCTGAGCGAAGCTGGGAAGTTGCAGAGGCTAACTGTAACTTAATGCGAATTCAGTGGAGACTCGATGCGAGAGAGTTTGGCTGAGATGCTGCAGGGAAATCTAGTTCAAGTTTTGGGTCAACAACTCGATGTGGTCGACGCTGACAAAAACAAAAACCCGTTTTAATTATAAAAGGAAAAGAAAAACATTTATTAGACAAAGTTTGGAGTGTGGCTGGTGAAAGTGCATCAGGTTTAAAAGTTGTTGTTAACTCGTTATATAAGACCGAAAACTCAATGACAGCAAGTGGCATAACTGCGCTAAATGAATTTCACAGAATCAATTGTGCATTTTCAAAAAATAAAAGATTTAATTGAGTTGTTACTGTTTGTGTCTCCGCCCCACTAAACTGTGGAGAATTTCGCTTAGTTATGGAAAAAGCAAAAGTTTCGCAGACGTTTTTTATTGTTTTCGATTAGGAAACAATTTGCTGATGATAACATTCACCGGTCATGTATGGCACCTAGTAAGGAGAAGTACTTGCGAATCTGAAGAAAATAAAATCACACATACATATAAAGACCAACACACACACACACGCACACAGAGAAACAGATTTCCGGTTGCAATGGGATGTGGGTGTGGCAAGATAAACAACGCATGTCGCCGCCTCAGCATATGCCACCAAATGGTGCAATGCAGCACTCAGATATGTCAAACACGCATACATACACACATACACCCTTATGCGTGCATTAAGAAACACGCATATTGACGCCTCGACTCCGGTTTCTTTACAGTTTCCAGTCGGTTTTGCACAATGTCGAAAAGCCTGCGCCCTCTTAAAATAACCATCGTCGGCGATGGCATGGTGGGCAAGACCTGCCTGCTGATAACATACACACAAAACGAATTTCCCGAGGAGTACATACCGACAGTGTTCGATAATCATGCATGCAATATAACTGTTGATGATAATGAATACAATCTAACGCTGTGGGACACAGCCGGCCAAGAGGACTACGAAAGGCTGCGCCCGTTGAGTTATCCGAATGTGAGTGTGTACGAGTATATCTGCCATTATCCCTGCATGCTCAACAGCAAACCCTGTGCGACAATTTATCTAATCATTTGTTGTTTTTTTTTTTTTTTTTGAACAGACGAACTGCTTCCTGTTGTGCTATTCGATCAGCAGTCGCACCTCGTTCGACAACATCAAGAGCAAATGGTGGCCCGAGATACGGCACTTTGGACAAAATGTGCCTGTGGTGCTGGTGGGCACCAAGCTGGATTTGCGCATACCGAATTCAGAGAAATTCGTGACGACAAGCGAGGGCCGACGGCTGCGCAAGGAGATACATGCGCACAATTTGGTCGAGTGCTCGGCAAAGAAGAAGCTTAACTTGCAGCAGGTGTTCGAGGAGGCTGTGCGTGCGGTGGAGAGGAAGCCAAGGTCGAAGCCACCCGCCTGCAAAATATTGTAACTTATGATTATGATTTATGTTTAATATTGTTATCATACGTAATTGTATTATGTAATTATATGATTGTCTGATTTGTGCGTTAAATTTGTTAACGTTAAGATACAATAATTTTAAGTTTTAGTTGTCTGATAAAATCATTTCCGTATGCGACCAAAGTGCATTTTTATGTAAAAATTTAAACAAAATATTGATATATTATTATTTGAATTTAAATGCATAAATAGCATATATTAATAATAATATCGCCAAAACATGGAAAACTCCCCGTGTATTATATACTTTCAATAAAAACTAGTCAATAAAATCCAATTGTTGACCTTTATTTTGTAAACAAACAATTTCAAAACAAACTTGTGGTGCAAATCATCGTATAAAAAAGGCAAATGACTTCCGATAATTATCGATATACAGTTCAAAGGAATGCCAACTTGCTTAAAAAAGAAAATAGCTACATTTGAGTGGTTTATTATGTTTGTGACATACGGTCACACTGGTCAAATAACCAAACTGCAAAAGAAAACTATAAACAATGAGTGAAAAGGCTGAAAAAGCCAAAATAAGTGCACAAATCAAACATGTGCCTAAAGATGCCCAGGTTATTATGTCTATACTCAAAGAGCTCAACATCCAGGAGTACGAGCCACGTGTCGTCAATCAAATGCTCGAATTTACATTTCGTAAGTTTTGCGATGTAAAGCTGCAAATTAAGTTAAAAATTTGTGTTTTCTAATAAATTATTTTTAAAACAGGCTATGTGACCTGCATACTAGACGATGCAAAGGTATATGCAAATCATGCACGCAAGAAAACCATCGACCTGGATGACGTTCGTCTTGCGACTGAAATGACACTGGACAAGAGTTTTACGGGGCCGCCATCAAGGCATGTTCTGGCTAAGATGGCTGAACTGCGCAATGCAATGCCACTGCCACCCATTAAGCCACATTGCGGTCTGCGCTTGCCGCCAGATCGCTACTGCTTGACAGGTGTTAACTACAAACTGCGTGCAACAAATCAACCCAAAAAGATGACTAAGTCGGCACTTGAAGGACGCAATGTAAAGACAGTTGTTAAGCCGGTCTCCAGTGCCAATGGTCCAAAACGTGGACATTCTGTTGTATCCAAGCAGCAGGTGGTCACCATACCAAAGCCAGTCATCAAATTTACAACCACAACGAAAACAGTCCCCTCCTTGGAGGTAAAGACCGAACCAAACACAGGCGACATGAAAATGGAGGTAGACAGCGATGCAGCCGCTGTGGGCAGCATTGCGGGAAGTGGAGTCGCTGTCAAGCGCGAGCGTGAAGAAGAAGATTTCGAATTTACAGCAAAATAAGGACACACACCTAATATGTAGATTATCAAATCTTTTTATACAATTCGGAACATTTGGCATAATATTCCGGATGAATTTTAAGCTCTTGCGTTTTCATATTTGCATAATGCATATTAAGTATAATATCCAAAGTAAAATAATATCTTATTTCAAGTTTTCAAAAATTAAAACATTGTTTTATTATTTTTAAAGTAACTTGAGAATGTACCGATGCTAATCGGATTACTAACGAGCTTTACCACTGAGAACGATGTGATTTGATGAGTTCATTTCAGCGCCAAGATGATTGTACAGCCAAGGTCCATAATTTGCAAATACTCTGAGCCACCGTCCTGCAGCCGGTAACAACATTCCTGCGGTTGATTACATTAAATAAATAAATATAACAACATACAATCATTAATATGGGATACTTACGCCTAGCTTATCGCATATGATGGCCTTTTGTTTGTCGGTTAGCGAACCACACCGCACAATGAACTCTACAAATTGATCCATCATCTGACCAACACTGTAAGCTGAGTACCCAATATCTCGAACAAATTGCTCTAGGCGCTCATAGTTCCCAGAGCGACAGACCTCTAGATAGTCTTCCAAATAATGCTCAGGTATGATGCCAGACATCTCGAAGAGATCGTCTGTATTTATGGTGTGATCAGCGCCTTTAAGACGATAGCATGACTGCAACGTTGTTATGGCACGTCGCATGTCGCCGCCAGATATCTTAACAATGGACTTGTATGCATCAGGGTCAATGCCGACACCTTCCAGTTCGCAAATGTGTTTAAGGCGGTTAATAATCTGTGTTTCACCCAGAGCCTTGAAACGGAACTTGGAACAACGCGACGTTATGGGCACAATAATACGTGACACATAGTTACAGATGAGACAGAAACGAGTGCTGCGACTTTCCTTTTCCATTGTACGACGAAGTGCGGCTTGGGCTGCATGTGTCATTGAGTCCGCCTCGTCCAGCACAATAATCTTGAAAGGGGGACACGGGCGGCCATCGGGACGCACACTACTTGCCGTTAGCTGGGCAAAATTCTTGATTTTAGTTCGCACTACATTAATGCCGCGTTCGTCGGATGCATTCAACTCCAAGATACGTTCACGATACATATCACCGAAAATCTGGCGAGCTGCAGCCAGGATTGTACTTGTTTTGCCGGTACCAGGTGGGCCATATAGCAACATATTGGGCAAATCGGCACCTTCAACGCACTTACGCAGAACGGCGACCACCTCCGATTGTTCCACAACATCATCGACACTTCGAGGCCGGCTAAACACAAAGATCAAACATCAAAATAATGTAGATATAAAGTTTAATTTAACTTTTTGCATGCTTACTATTTCTCCACCCACGGGGCGGGAGGTTTGCGACGTTCTACTGGCGCATTTGCCTGTTTATCTGTGGCATTATTGTTAACACTAGACTTTCCAGTTTTTAAAAATGCTTGCATTTTGTTCACAATTCAATTAATTGCTACAAATTTGGCGCGAATTGGACAGCTGAGCACAGACGCAACTGTTAACAATAACATTAAAGCACTAAGCATCTATGTGCTCGATGCTTAGTGATTACAGAGCGCCAACTTAGCAGTGCTGCAAAGCAAGTCAAAAGTGCTGTAAACTTGATAATTTCCATTTTCAACAGTAATCATTCATTTTATTACTTATATTATTCTTAACACCAGCTCTTTAAATTAATATAAAAGAAAAAAGGCCAAATAAATGAATCAACAACAATACAAATTTAATAATTTTTACGATAATGAAATAACAGTCAAATACAGGAGCCAAATAGATATGAAATCCACAAGTGTCAATTTTCAGTGTCTACTAACTTAAATTTAAAATAATTCTCTATGAAATAAAATTATTGTTGGAATCGGATTAAATTAAATAAAAGTAAATTAAATTAAATAAATATATAGTAATAAATCTTATATGCATATAATTGTGAAGGCTATTCAATTTCTAAATGCAATCCACAAATAGTAAGTTGACTGGCAATCGATAAGCGTTTTAGTTGGTACATACTCGTTCTTGTATTGGGGGAGGTTTATCGATATTGTGGATTCATAAAAGCCAGAGGCCATCTCTAACCATAGAGAGCTGATTTTTGCATCAAAATATAAAACGAAAAACGCCAAGTCCTGCTGAAATTTGCAAGGACTTGGAGCTATTTAGAAAGCAAGAACCAGTGCTTGAGGAATGGATCTAGAACCAATCGATATAGGGCGCCTTGAGGAGGCAGTGGTTATCTTTTACCGCTCAACATCCCAGGAACAGGCACTTACACACGAATGGCTAACGAAGGCCGAGACCAGCCCACAGGCCTGGCAGTTTGCATGGCAGCTCATGCAGTTGGAAAAGGTAAAGTAACGAATTTTTTTTTTGTTTAATGTATACATACAAAATATGTTTTCCTTGCAGAGCCAAGAGGTGCAATTTTTTGGCGCAATAACTTTGCACTCGAAGCTAATGAAGCATTGGCATGAAGTGCCGCACGGAAGCCGAGACGAGCTGAAACAGAAGATATTGGAAACAATTGTGCAATTCGCTTCAGGACCCAAACTGGTTCTAAATCGACTCTGTCTTGCGGTAAGCACATAGTTTGCTCTGCCTAAAAACAAGCTGAACTGATGAAACTTTTAGCTGAGCGCGTACATTGTGCATATGCTGGATGATTGGCCCTCTGCGATTGAGGAAGTCATCGAGACATTCCAGATGCAGCGCATACCCAACGTTAGTGCCGATGTGCAAATGTGGATCATGCTAGAGATTCTCTCGGGTATACCCGAGGAGATGCAGGTTATTCATACATCCGTCAAGCGCGTTGTTTTGCGAAATGAGATCAGTAAGCGTACGCCTCTCGTGCTTCGCACTGTGGAGGGTTATCTGCAGAAGCAAATGGACAGCGGCGATCAATGGGACACCGAAGCATATAACAACATGGAACGTTCCATTAAATGTGTCAGCGTGTGGGTTAGAAATGTTGGCTATTGTATTGAAGGTTGCGTGAACATATGTAGGGTTCTGCTAGCAATAGTCAATAGATGCTACTGGCCCTGCATTCGCTCCGGAGCTGGATGTATGTCCGCCGAAGAGAACGATCTGGCTGAGACTTGTCTCAAGGCAATGGTCAGCGTAATAGTCCAACCGGATTGCCACAAGTTTCCCAAGACGGCTGCAATTTTGGTGAAAATGTTTTTAGACTCGTTGTGTGACATTACACAATTGGAATGGAAGCGAGATAACAATAACGAGGACATTATTGTTCATATCTATATGCTATTTGTTTCCGCTGTAGAACGACATTCAGGACTGTTTCTTAGTGGCATTACGGCCACTGATCCAGAACTAAGTGCTATTTGGAGTCGCATGGTGCATGAAATCTTACAATGCACCGATAAGCCGGGAATTTATCCTGTCGAAGAATCCTGCAGCACCATGTCTTTGGCTTTCTGGTATATGCTGCAGGGAGATGTCTTTGCCATGCCCAACGAGGAAGACAAGCGCAAGTGTTGGGAGCATATTAAACCACTCTATGCCCACTTGACTACCATCCTTGTCCGCAAGTCCGAGCAGCCCGATGAGAAGTCTCTTGACAAGTGGAACTCTGATGATTTGGAATGCTTTCGGTGCTACCGTCAGGATATTTCCGATACCTTTGTAAGTATTTAAACTCTTTAAAATGTTAATAATTAATAAACTTCTTGCTTGTTTCAGATGTATTGCTACGATGTCCTTCATGACTATATTTTGGATATACTTGCCTCTATGCTTGACGAGGCTATTGCCGAGCTGCAGACAAATCCCACGCATTGGACTAAACTAGAGGCATGCATCTATTCATTCCAATCGGTGGCCGAACATTTCAGTGGCGAGGAGTCGCGTCAAATACCCAAACTAATGCGAGTACTCTCCGATATCCCTTATGACAAGCTGAATGAGAAACTTCTTGGCACAGCTCTTGAGACTGTGGGCTCGTATTGCTCCTGGTTGATGGATAACCCCAGTTATATACCACCAGCTATAGACCTGCTGGTGCGCGGTCTTAATTCTACCATGTCGGCCCAGGCAACATTGGGGTTGAAAGAGCTTTGCCGGGATTGCCAAATTCAGTTAAGGCCATACGCAGCTCCGCTGCTTGATGCTTGTCAGGCGACTCTGTTGGCTGATCGCATGAAGAACTCTGATTCGGTGCGCCTAATGTTTAGCATTGGAAAACTGATGAGTTTGCTGCCTTTCGAGCAGATACCCAACTACTTGGACATTATAGTCAGTCCTTGCTTTGAGGAGTTGCAAACTATTTGCCAGGCGGGACAGACAACTCCATCCGCTCGCATACGCACCATATTCAGGCTCAATATGATCTCGACGCTGTTCTCATCGCTCAACACAGATCTGGACGACGAGCCCAGGAACGAAGATGCTGTACAACCCGTTCTGCTAGTCATGGAGAAAACAATGCCCATTTTCCGGAGCATTGCTGAACTTTGGGTTGAGGAAATCGATGTTTTGGAGGTGGGTTGGAAATATTTATTTATATATTTTGGTATAACTCTTAATACATCTTCTACAGGCTGCTTGTAGCTCCTTGAAGCATGCTATTGTGAACTTGCGGAGCAGTTTCCGACCCATGCTACAGGATTTGTGTTATTTTATTGTGGCCAGCTTTCAGACACGCTGCTGTGCCCCTACCCTAGAGATATCAAAGACGGTAAATAGTCGGTTCCAGAATGAATATGATCTTATAGAATTCTCTACTTTCAGGCTATTGTCATATTCTACAAGGAAGAGACCTGCAGGCCACTAATGCAGCAGCTACTCTCAGAATTTATTAGCCACAGCTTCAAGCTGTTCGAGAATACACCGCAGCAAAACTTTTCGAATATTTCAGATACTATGGAAATGTTTTTCGCCTGCCTTACGCAAATCATCAAAAAGGTTCCGCAGGTGTTGGAGGATTCAACAATTGCATACGATCGACTTATCTATTATGCACAGCACTCTATGACATTACCAGAAAATGGACCTATCCGCAACAGCATACAGTTTGTCTCACATTTCGTGATGCAATCGCAAAATCATCGACACATGACGGAGATTGTGTTCGCCAATGGCGAGCATATTATGCATACCGTTATGGTTTGTGTGGGATACCTGACACCGCGGCAGCAGGTCGATAAATTCGCCGATGTATTCCTCGCTTTCAACAAAAAGTACCCAGCAGAACTGGCTGTATGGCTTAAGAACGTAATGGTTCAGCCCAATTTCCCAACCCAGCTGGTTAGTGAAGAGGAAAAATTACGTTTCGTCTCACAGATTATCAAGTAAGTGTGGGTGACACTTAAAACTTATAATTTACTAATCTATTGGTCCTCAGGACAAAGGTCAACAAACGATTGTTGCAACAGCATCTCACCGAGCTGGCCATCAAGACACGTGGACTCGTCCCGCTACAGGTGCCAGTAAATTAAATGGATTCAATCCAAGGAGTTACATTCATCTTGATTGCCAAATCTCTAAATTAATTAAAGTCCTGTATTGTTATTAAGTGACTCTGTAAATGTTCCCTTCTATTAAGTTTTCCCCGCCCTAAATTTTAATTGTAAGATCGGACTGGAGGAATAACTACCGATCCTAACCTACCGGTTGGTTAAGTTGTCTGGATGTAGAATGTATGGGATAAGTACGATGTGTTAAAAAGGCTGTTTCTTTACATGATTTAACTTTTATTCATAGTTTTACAAAAATTACACGATTTTGTTTAGTTTTTATATACTTTTAATTACAATCATTTAGTTTTTTTTATATTATTTAACTCAAATTTTATTTCAAAAAATTTATGATTTCACCGTGTTCCTCCAACATTGAGAAACTAGCTTTCTCTTAAATGGTCTTGCTACTTTCCATATGTGTCTATTATGCCGAAAATATGTAAATACATGTCTATATATCATATAATATATATGTATACATATATTTATATATCTACAAATATATATATAAATATAAATACATATATATTTGAGTGTCTAAAACTAAATGAAGCCTTTCATTTCCTTGGCTTGTACAGCACTTGGTAGTGGTAGCAAAAATTTGATCAGCTTTTGCAGTACGAATATTTGTCCAGGTCTTATTACGTGTATGGTACGTATATGTAAATAATGACTTTTGTGCCTGGCAACGCGGCGTCATTTCGCAATTGGCCGACACGGAGCAGTTATATATATTTGTATACATTATCATATATATATTTAATATTTGAGGAAATAGTAGCTACGACCAGCAACAGTCCAAGTCTGTGTTTTCTACCCCGTTTCCAGAGAGGATGATGATTATTTGGTGATCGAACGATTATACATACAATACGATGTGATGTGACGTGATGCGATGTGATTAGTTAGGAGTACTCCTCGGGGATATTGTCTCCATTAAGTGGCATTGCCAGAAAATTACACAAAAAATAAGATTTGTAATTATGAAGCTCCTCTTAAGGAACGTTTGCTTAAAAATACCGTTTGGAACCCACATCAAATAACTTCTAAGCGCTCTTCTCTTACAATGGTGTTCTGCATAAATATGTAATACATACAACAGATACATACATACAATAAACACACACATAGATATACATACCGAATTTGTTTGCAACAAATTAACATTTAAAACATACATATATCGCGAATACAATTACACATAAGCTGCGGTAATCTAGTTGCATATTGTAATAATTATAATATTTGTATAACACATACATACATATTGCGACTCGACGGTTTAGGAAGTCAAGATATTGCACTTATACGAGCCTGGTGCAAAAATGATCAGCCCTATCAAAATTGCGCATTACTCACCGGTCTTTACCCCTTAGAAGGAATTTATAAAAAAAGGATGAATCTCCAACAAGTATTCCAGTTGCAATTTCGTATTCGCATTAAATTCAGTTATCAATGTCTATATTTCATAAATATTCAAACCATTAAGCAGACAAAACACAACCTATCTGAGAAGGTATACCGACTATCAATTGTTTTGTTGATTGAATGATCGTCCATTTCTAAATTCATAATTTTGTGAATTATTTTAATAGCGCGCTCGATCTTTATTTCCTCTTCAGTAAGCTCAAAGTAGCCGTAAAGCCACAATTCTATTTCTGTTTCCACATCTATTGTAACGTCCGAAATCAAAGTTTTAAGAAGTAAGACAATGACGAACGCCGGGTAGGACGAATAACTACAGTAACCCAGACCATCCCTTACCGTTTATCGCTGGATATTTCGTTTTCTTGAGTATTTCAATTATGTATGTGTAACGAAATAGTTGCGTACGTATACGTAATTTGTATAATTTGCATATACATACAAAAGATACTGTCTGTATATCGGATTTATCTTATATGTTATGTGGTAGGTATATGTGTACGTGTATTTATGCTTAATCAATCGAAAGGTGGTAGATTTGTTTACGCCTTAAGTGTACTCAAAGGCAATTGAAAAACTGTACAAATTTTGACGTTTTCACTGAAATGGTAAGAACATAACGGAATTCATATTATTCAGAGATAATGCGGCAGCAAATCGGAACTATTATAGCGGCATGCAAAAACAACAAGGGCGGGGCGGCATGCAAGTATTTATAGTAAGCGTATTCAACTTGATTTTGATTGGGAATTTAGCTCTTTATTTATATTGGTTTATATTTATGTAGGTATTATTGTATATATTTCTCGTTCATCATCTTTTTTATATGTATGTGTATTTGTGTATATTCCTATAGAAATCGCACAACAATAATGGGCGTCATTATTGTTATCATCATCAAAATCATATTATTCCCAGCATCATCCACCTCTCCTATCATTAAAATCGTCGTTAGACATACATTATTATTGGTTTCGTGTTTGCATTTGTGTCTCTAAGAACCTTTTCTGGACCAGCCCGATGAGAGTGTGGATGGGGGGATACATATTGTTTAATGGATAGGCCTAACAGTTGTTTACATCCGGAGGCGGGGTTGTCAGATATTCGTCGGGACGCTTGTGTTCGATGAGGGCACGCACTGTGCCGCTGTCCGAGGGCAGATCGGATTTCCGTCGCATCAGCGGCTTGTCCTTGTTCCGTTCCCCGCGTATCTGTGAGTAAGCGGAGCGTTATGCAAACTTAAAGCCATTCAATGTTAAAGGGCAAAATGCCCTGCAGCCCACATAGACAGATTATCGGGAACAATTACGATTACAAAGGTGTGCAACACTTGACGTTTGATAGAATATTATTTGTTGGTGTTGTGGCTTGCGAATGGGGTGTTCAGTTAGTTGCCAATATGATAGTCGATACAGTGTATGTACAAAATTGTTTTCTTATTATAGAAGTAGAGAAAATGTAAGCCTATTAGTTATCGATTTAAAATCTTATTCAGTCTGTTGTAAATCATTATGATATTTTTATCAAAGCTATAAATGGTTTCCCTGGGGTCAAAATAAAAACGAAAGGTTAAAAGGGCAACGACTGTATTAAAGAATGAATGAATACTTAGATTTTTAGTTTGTATTTGAAGAGTTATTATAATTCTTTTAACGAAACATGGCTAATATTCCTAACGATGCTGTTATATCCTCATACGATTCAGTAATGTTAGTTAATGAATGAGTTGGTTACGTCGTCTCACTTAATAATATTAATATATTTGAGTGAAGTGGGGTAAAGACGACTGCGCAGGGCAGTGGGAGTTGTGTGTATTGTGGAGCAAGTAAATAAGTACACATACATCATACATATATAAAGTATATATTAATAGAATACAAATACAGAAACATATATGGTATTTATAAGTAAGCTGAGTGCGATTGTTATTGTTTGCAACAGACATTCTCATTCGTTCGTTCGATTAGACAATTAATAGAAAGGTGGATCAGGAGTTGGCTAGTTGTACCACACACGCTCACACATACAGTCTGTGTACAGTTAGTAATTGTGTAGTGTGGTTAGTGTGGCTAGAGCTTGTCTCACCTCTCTGGGCTCCTGGTTAGGCTGCTGCTTTAGCTGCCCCGCCTGCGCCCTCGACTGCTGCTGTTGCTGCGTTTGTGGTTGCTGCTCCAGCTTATCGTAGGTAAGGTCGCAATTCTCATTGTATTGTTCATAGATTTTACTATCTGTGGACCCCAAACTATCGTCAAAGCGTCGCGTCTTCGTCCACTCGGGATTGGTTTTGGCCAGACTCTCGACTTGTTGCCAGAGCTCTTCCCGCTGCGTAAGCTTCTCTCGTTCCCTATAAAAAAATAACATGTCATATTTCACTTCTAACTGTGAACTGCTTGAGTTAGGCTTTACATTTGCTTTTCTTGTTTGGAGTTTTTGCTGCACTCATCGAAAAGACGCTGATTCATCTCCATAAAAAGCTTGAGTGCATTGTAGATAAGACCGTGTATAGTCTTGTTCCAGTGTGTCTTTGAGTTGCGATTCAGCGCTGGAAACATGATAGGCAGTATGACCTGCGAGTTGTCGGCTATCAGCGACATTATGTACTCATTGTTCCAGTAGTAGAGCGCCCGCTCGGCCACCTGGAAGTGCGGTGAAGAGACGCACTTGGATATTTGGCGGAAGAGTGGTACCATCACCTTCTGAAACTCAGCTGGCTCAATTACATCAAGCAACTCTTCCAGCTCATTCAAAAACATCACCTCCTTGGGACTGTGTGTTTTGGGCCAAAACTTCAATAGACTTCTACAATAAACATACGAACAGTTATATCTTTGATTAATGCCCTAAGGATTGGCGGGGACTTACTTGATGACCGCCTCCGACAAACTGGGATCCTTCTCAAGGAATTGCACCACACAATAAGTTAACTGTGGATGGTAAACGGAGAGGCTCTTGGCTTTGTGCAATGGCAGCAATACCTTAAGTAAAAATTGCTTGTGCTCTTCCTTAAGCGGCAAGGCAAAGCCATTAATAATGCTTCCCAAGATCTCAAGCAATTCTGCAATGCCATTATGATGTTCTGTTTCATAAATGAATCTGCGGATGAGTGATAAAATTTGTCACAACACAATACAACGTTGGGGTTTAGATTATTATACAAACCTGTAAAACACATTGTTAATTTGCTTCCTAATAAATGCCCTCAAGCCCAAAAATTTGCCGTAGATGCGATGTAAAACAGTCTTAAGGAAATCACGTTCACGCGGATCCTCTGAATCGAATAGATCCAAGAGTTGTAATACAAATTGATGATCAATATAGCGTTTTGCAATATTTGGCTGAAAATCGGGCGACTCTAAGAAACGCAGAATTAGCTCATAGACAAGCTGCAAATGCGGCCAAGATGATTCCAATGTTGGTTCATCCTCTTCTGGATCAAACTCAGCTCCATTGGGATTTGACGAGGGCGGCAAAGTCCGAAATAGATTTACAGAAAACTAAGCATACATAACAGGAGATGAGTTTGATTTGTTATTACCAGTTTAACACTTTGGTACTCACCATATTGATGGCCTCCGGGTAGATAATCTCTGTGATGACACCGTTCTGGTTGGATAGATACTCGACCATCTCGTGCAGGGCGGCACGCTTGACCTCCTTCCATTTGAGATCGCTTAGCGGTTCCGAGAAATCGAAAAGAGTACAGCATTGCCGGATCTTCTGCACCAGCAGCTCCTCGCGTTCGGTAGCCGGTGTTTCTAAATAGACCCAAACAAAAGATTTAATCGTTTAATTATTGTTGTTAATAGATCAAATAAATATAAATAAAAAGCGCAACAGGAACAATATAAGAACGTCAAAAACTGATAAAAAACCGAAAAGGTCTAAAATCTATAAGAAGCTAAAAAAAAGAAGAGGAGCATAACCAATAGCAACCTCGCAGTAGCGGCAATGCCAGAGCACTTGATGCATTTGGTGGCAAATGAAATAGATTCCGATCACGAGCGCGTCCTGGACTGCCGGTCAGCTGCTGCAGCGTCTGCGATAGCGGCGATGATAGACTGTCGCCGTTCTGGCGTGCCACAGTCATTGCTGCATTGCCATTACGCTGGCCAATACCCAGGGAAATGCTAATGCCTCCGACTACTGTCGAACGCAGTTGCTGTTGTTGATCCTGCTCGTTGGTTACTACATTATTGCTGCTTCCGACGGTGCTGCTGTTGTTCGCGCTGCTGTTGGTGCTGCTGTTGGTGGTGCTGCTTGTGGAGGCTGTGCTGCCCACACTTTTAGTAGCATTCAATATGCTTTTTATTGCCGCTGCGGCACTCACGGGTGACTATGTTGTTGTTTTTGTAGTTGTTGTTGGAGGAGGATGATGATTTGTTGCGTGATTTGATTTATGAAATGAGTAGAGCAGAGAATTTCATTCATTATGTGTACAACTCTTCGTGTTTGACGGTGTTTGTGTGTATGTGTGCTTGTCTGTCTGTGGGTATGTCTGCAAACCTTGCTGCTGGACGAACTGGCCGACGCTGTAGAGGACGAAACCACTCCGCCGGACGGGTTTAATAGTGAGCTGGCCGTGCTTGCTGATGCCGAGAAATGCTGCGCCAATGTGGATACCAGAGAAGTGTTGCCAACAACCACAGACCCAGTTGCTGCTGCTGGTCCTGCTGTCACTGCGTTGGGCTTCGACAGGGCTACTCCGGCCGCTGCTGCAACGGTTCCAGCTGCAGCTCCATTTGTTGTGCCGGACGAAAGGGACAACGAAGAAGTCGAAGATTGAGAGCCAAATGGCGAAGAGGAAGCTATCAGCGCTGCAGCAGCTGAATTCGCTCCGCCGCCGTATGTTGCCGCCGATGAGGAGCTCGACGCTGAATTAGCCGCTGCTGAGGCAGTTTGCGATAACGACGATAGCGCTGATGCTGATGAATTTGAGCTAGTAGATGAGGATGATGGCGACGATGATGATGCTGTTGTGGTTGTTTGATTCCCAGCATTTGCTTCCGGCGGCGATAGTGGCATTTTCCGCGAATGTGACTCAAATTTAGCCTTTAATTCCTCAACACTACTGAACTTGAACTTTGTGTTATCGCGGTCTTCAACCGCTTGGCCTTCCTCGTCGTCTGCCAGTTGATCTAGACCACTGTGAAAAGATGGCGACTTGGGTATGCGTATGCCACCCAGGGCATAGTAACCACCAGGATTAGGTCCACCAACTGCAGCTCCTGTTGACTGCTGTTGTTGTTTCTTTTCCTTTCCGGTGTTGTTATTGCCAGTCGATGACTGTTGCTGCTGATGTGCCTGTTGCTGCGGCTGCTGCTGTTGTGTCTGCTGTTTATTGGGGCCGTTTTTTTGGTTACCCGTCAACAACATTACACTGCTGACCATTTCATTAGTGCCGCACTTTGTTTAATGGCGGCGCAATCGCTATACATCCCTTCTACGCCGTGCTAACACTATTTTAATGTTTCTGTCTACCGCCCAACACTTTTCTAACAACGATTAACAAGAACAGCGGGTGGAAAAATTACAGCACAATTAACGTTAATTTTTCTTTGGTATTTTTTTGGGGAATTCTTATCTTATATTATGTATATATGTACATAGCATCTGTAATGGGAATATTAATATTTCAATTTTCTTTTATTTAATGTAGTATGCATGTATATGAAAACGAAATGAAAATGGCAATGAAGTTATTTTTATTGCAAGCGAAATCAAACTGATATATCTAACTTCTACAATTGGTATTTCAATTCCGTTCTATGCAAAATCACTTACAAATTTCTAACAAGCGCTCAACCGGTTTTTTGTAACTGTTTTTTGTAATTTGGGACTGTTGGATTGTGTTATGGCGTTAGAGAGAGTCTCAACTTGTTGCTGTGCAAATTAAATTTATATTTAAATAATTTATTTATTTATTTAATGTTCTTCTTGAAGCTTCCGCTGAGTACTGCTGACTGAATTGCGATTTAAATGAGAGCAGTCAACAGGAAAAATCGATAACATTTTACGTGGGTGAGCGCAGGAAGAAATACGAGAGAGAGAAACCTTGCCGTACCGCAAAAAGAGAGCGGGTGCCCATGTGTCGTGACGAAACCAAGCCAACAGCAACAACAAATAAATGCCGAAAGGCGACGATTTGAATGCCAATGGCAAAACAATTTAATAATTAGCAAGTAGATAAGCTAGAAACATAAAAAACACGAGAAAGAACTGATGCGCTTGGCCGGCAAAGTAACCATGTGAGTAACAACACAGCGATGGGCAAAGAGAGTAACGCAATTTTATGGAAGAGCGCAAGTGTCGAAAATGGGGAGGCAGGCGAAACTAGTAAATGAGTATGTATTAATGTATGTGTGCGTGTCTGTGTGTATTGTATACATGGAAGCCATGTTTTCATTGTAATAGTGTTGAACAACCCTGCGAGAAAAACAGTTATCTGAGTGCGATGATAACTTGACCTTTGCGAACTTGGTTAATAGATAAATAACAACAAATAACAATAACATCTAGTAAGGGAACTTCAATTCGATTGGACTGAGCGGCACACACGCAAATCATATATCAACAAACATACGAGAGAAAATTATCAGCCATGCGTACAAACATAACTGTGTGTACCATGTGCATATGCATCATTTTCTTACTCACTTTCATTAAGAGGACTGAGAGCCGTTAATTCACAGTTCTTGGGTACATTGTAACGGGAACTGCTCTGTCGCTTCTCCTTGCGCACCACCGGTGTAGTGGTGAGATTTAGTCCCTTGGTAATCGCTGTAGGTGGCGGTGCATCGCGCGGTGGTGTGCTGTCCTTGTCTGTCTTGTTAGCCTGCAATTATTGATAAGCGCAATCAGATGTCAATGTAAAGAACGCCCACTCCCTTTCTTCTGCAGCGAGTAAAGGGAACAAATGTCTGCAACAAGCGCACAAAAAAATCAAAACAAACTGCGAGACTTGCGAAAAACTCATTTCAACTTGCTTTTTAACAATATTCTTGGCGTGGCACCTTTTGTTACCTTAGTTTGTGCATATCCTTGCCGCCTAAGTCGAGCTGCCGCCTGTGGGGTGTTAGTCTCGATTTTAGAAATGCCAATATTAAGATGTGAACACTTTCTAAAGGCGTAAAAGAACCCCAAAGCTATGCGTAGTACTATTAAGGATAATAAAAAGCATTGAATACGATCTATTTAATTCACATAGAAATTAATATATATTAAATATACAAATAATATATTTTGTAACTGAATATATATTCGAGAAGGGTATAGCGCATTATTTTTCACTTCAACGATAGTACTATCGATAACTTTGCAGCTCTTCTTTAACATGCTTTGGCAACCGGTTTGCTTGATAGGTTTTCTATTTTGATGTAAGGAACCTATTGGAATCGATCATTTTGCGTATGAAAATACGAATACATGTGGGAAAGCATTGGCAATGATAAGATTAGATAAACAGTTTGGTGCATTTATGTTGTAGCCGCTAGAAAGTGTGCCATACAAATGGAAGTAGGAGGAAACTAGCACATAAATCGTTCATTAATTAACGACAATTAGTTAACATGCTCTAAAGGGTCGGGGTCGTTCGCACGGACAATAAGTTTTCAAATAAAACTATATTGGGTGTATGTAGTTATATTTTTTTTTATCAATATCTAGACACAGTCGGGCTCACAAAACTATGTCAGTCGGTTTTTATTTTTAAAAATTAATTAAACTCATTTTGTAGGTTTTTTATAAGTATACAACTGACTTAATTAAGTTATCTCGAGTGTAGGTAGGTAACTGCGTGCTAATAGTCGATAGATAGGTATGAAACACTTATTACTCACCTCGCTTTTGTTGGGAGTAACAACAATGCCGGTTGTCACAACGATGGGTGTTGTTGTTGTTACTGTTGCTTGTGTTGTTGTACTAAAGTTACTGTTACTGTTCTCTTTGATACCGTTAGTGGCTGTTGTGACTTTGTTATTATTGTTATTTGTGGCTGCCGGCTCGTTCTTGGTGGACGTTGCTGCTGCTTCTGCCGCTAACTCTACTGATGACCCAGCCGTTGATGCGACTGTTGCTGTCGGGCTTTTTGTTGCTGTTTCTAACGCGTCGTTATCCATAATATGCTTTCAGCTTTATCTTTATCTGCAGCTTTATCTAGTACTGCCTTGTTTTCTCTCTCACGCTTACCAACCCAACAACAG
Organism: Zaprionus africanus; assembly: GCA_018151435.1. Lineage (NCBI taxonomy): Eukaryota > Metazoa > Arthropoda > Insecta > Diptera > Drosophilidae > Zaprionus > Zaprionus africanus. The sequence goes on from JAECXB010001625.1 coordinate 525,918, forward strand.
CTGAACAATAAATAAGAGAGTATGCAAAATTCTGTGTTTTCGATCGCTCTCTTTTTATTCAGTGTATCTGACAATTACGGGCACAATTCTATAACCACCGCTACAGGAGCGTTGAAAAGAAAATTAACGTAGCAAAAACAAAACAAATTAGAAAAAAATAATAACAACATGCAGCAATTTCATCGATCAGGCTACAAATACACAATATATCACAAACACGCAGAGTCATACATACGCACACATACGAGACAAGTACACTTTTGCACAGAAAAGGGGGTAAAGAAAATGAAAAACCGTTAAAAGAGCGCACTTGGCCTGAACTGAAGTCGAAGTTGTCACATACTATTGTATGCCATCGAATCCGGTTATAAACGGTTCTAAAAAACACATCCCAAGAGGTTGCACTTGATCAGGCGTTTGACACAACTACATACAAACATTTATATATGTTTAACTTGTGTACACTGCTGGTATAGTAGGTTGGGATCAGATGACCCTTCAAACGAGTTAGAATATGTATTTTCATATCATTTATTGCATCTTCATGATTAAAACGCAGAAATATGACAATTCCAAAACACACATACGCGGAAAGACAACGAGCAACAAGTTGCGAAGCAATGGCCGTCGATCAGAGTTGCCAGACTAAGAATTCATCTTTTTCCCATGCAATCGACAGTTCTGCTATTCCGGGGGAGGTGGTGGGGTTGTGAAAAAATGTTGCGATTTTTACATTCCGTAGTACAAAAATTGTTTATAGTAACTTGTACATATGTATGCATGTATATGTATACACATATAAAACGATATGAGCAATATTTTTAAACACTCATATACCTAATATGTCACCTTAGAGAGCACGGAGGGCGACAGCTCTGTTTGCTAACAAGGGAAACAGAGAGCAAGAGAATAAAAATAAAATGAATGTGTACTATGCATAATTAATAGTTGCAGAATAAGGCAGAACAAACAATAATATATATTTATATATATTCAAAATAGAATATATTAAACTTTGAATGCGAATGTCGAAGGGGGCGCTTGGTGGGAGTGTTCGATGGTGGGAAGGGGTCCTCTTATTTACCGCCAGAAGCTGCAAGAACTTATTCAATTTGCCTCTGCTGCGATTTAACATCAAATATTTTGCGGATTAAAGATTTTTTTCTCGTTTTCTTTGTTACTATTTTGTTTTACGTAAAATGCGAATTCTAACACACGCACACACGAAACACTCGTACTCGCACTGTTTTCTCGTTAATTCACCCGAGTCTCGAGCTCTCGAGGCTGTGTGAATTATTTGCGCTTCACTTTTTGCGCTGCAATTCTCTACTTTGATTGCGAATTTCACGAACTTTTCGCGCAAATCATGATGTGCTACCCGAGCAAGAGATTTTTGTTCACCTTTTTATCGACAGCACTTAACATCAAGGGCTAGTTTAAATATAAATAATTATTTATGTAAAATATTTTGTTCACGCAACGTCGCTGCCAAGTAGAAATAGAGTTGCCAGACGTAGTAAGAGTAGCTAAAAGGCCAGATTATCGATGGCTTGCTATCGAGCTATTATTCGCATACGCCTAACAATCGTATACACCAATTGGAAAATGGCAAAATATTTTATAAATATTTTCATTCTTTATTGTTTTTTATTACATATTTTTGAAATAGAATTCTTATAATATGCCATTTTTTCCTAGAGATATTCTGTAAGTGCAAAGATTTTGGTACATAGACTTTTAGCTTGATTTAAGTTTGACAGAAACATTTGTTGAAAATATTAACAGTTAAAACAACACAGATCTTTGAAAATACTTTGTTATTAATGAATGTATATATTAAATTGTATCCAATCATATATTTGTGTATCGATGCTTTTTATTTCAAATATCGCAAAAAATATATCGAAATGAGCTTGCATCCCTACGGTGCAAATGGCAACACGACAGCCAGTTTTTGTTTATGTATAAAATAAATAAGTTTTAATAACGCTCGCGCGTAAATTGCAATGCAAATAACTATAAAGGTGCTCAAGGGCAAAGATTGCACACTCGAGGTAGGCCTTTTTCCAGTAATCCTTTGTAACTGTCATCTTAATTCTAATTTGCCTGTCAGGTGTCACCGACGTCCACTATTCAGGAGGTGAAAGAGAAAATAGATGCAGCACTCCAAATACCCGCCACAAATCAAAAGCTCCTTTTACTTGGCCGACCGCTAAATAATGAGCAGACAATAGCCTCATATCCAAACATAAAAGATGGCACCAAGCTCAATCTGGTGGTGATGAAACCTGGGCTGCGAGATTGTATCTACCGTGCTTTCCGCAAGTACTATACGGAAGCCCAATCCGAAAAACTAGCCGGTGAATTTATGATTGATTTTGAAGCTAAACTCAAGGAACAGAGCCTAGACGACTTGGAACGTTTTGCAGATAATTCACTTTAGATCCCCTTGATTGTTTCTCCCACATAAAAATGTATTAAATAAAATTTCTCATCGAAAACATGTCAACTATTTGCATCGGCCTGGCAACCCTAAATTTGTCATCGGCCATTGGTAGTGTGAGAGTGTCATTGTCAGAAATGCAGGCGTGCAATTTGCTTAAACGAGTTGTTAACTCTACGAAACCCTTAGCACGATCTTTTTCCAGAACACTCGGCGCCATGGTGAAGGTATGTTTTTTTGCAGAACTAAGTAGGAAAGTGTATGTGTGCGGACAAGAATTACATGTAATTACATAAGCCGGAGCAATGTTATGCATCCAAATATCGATTAAGGCACAATAGACTGAGCAAACGGCAAGGTCAGCATAAAGATTACATCCGTGATTGCTCTTGTGAACTATTTTAGGTTGGAGACAAAGTACCCTCTGTGGACCTTTTTGAGGACTCTCCTGCCAATAAAATAAACACAGGCGAGTTGACAAATGGCAAGAAAGTTATATTCTTTGGTGTGCCCGGCGCCTTTACCCCGGGATGCTCGAAGGTACGTTCAAATACGTAAATAACATATATATGTACGCCACAAATATTAATATTAATTTATTAAATCACAGACTCACTTGCCGGGCTACATCGACTCAGCAGACTCGCTTAAATCCGAACAAGGCGTGGATGAAATCGTTTGCGTGTCTGTAAATGATCCGTTTGTGATGTCAGCCTGGGGCAAACAGCATGGTGCAGCTGGTAAAGTGCGCTTGCTGGCCGATCCAGCTGGCGCCTTTGCCAGCGCTTTAGATGTCACCATTGATCTTCCACCGCTGGGCGGTGTCCGCTCCAAGCGCTATTCTATGGTGGTGCAGAACGGCGAGGTGAAGGAACTGAACGTTGAACCCGATGGCACCGGTCTTAGCTGCTCGCTGGCCAACAACATTGGAAAGAAGTAGACGATAGACGGACTATATCCTATGCGCTTCAATTACTAACAATTGCTTCTAGAAAGAGGAACTCAACTAATTAGTGCCCAGACTGAAAAGTCAAATATCATATTTTCAATTATACTTATATTGGAAAAGAACTATGCAGTAAATACACAATATGCAATTAGAACTATGCGTAATGTTTACTTTCACATCCATTTGATATTAGATGTATCTTCTTTATAGTTAACGGTTGTCGGTATTGGGCGCAATCTTCTGGGAGAGTAATTTTCCATAGCCACCTCGACCCGCGTCATAATCTGTTCTGTATTCGTCGCGAACCTGGCCGCCGGTTTTCCCGCGCCCGTATTGACGGCCCTCAATGAATCCCGCGTCCCAGTCTACACGAATAAGGCGATCGTCTAGTCGTGTTCCATTCACAAATCTTGAATCAAACATAGATGCAATTAAGTTATTTTTCTGTTTATAAATGGTCTATGATTTACCTCATGGCAGCCTCGGCCTCAGCACGGGTATAATATTCGACAAAGCAAAAACCACACGGAGTCTTCTTGTATTTGTCCAGGCCCATCACAATAACGCGTACATCTCCACAGCGTGAGAAGAGCTCGTGTATTTGCTCCTCGGTTGTGTAGAAAGAGAGATTACCCACGTAAAGCGTGGATGAATCGCGCAAGGAGCGTTCTTGTTCCGAACGTGAACCCTTTGGAAAACAGTATTTAAAATATGTATACATTAATACAAACAGTGTTCTACTTACTTTGAAATGCTGATCGCGATATGAGCTCAAATCTATGGACGCAGTCATAGTTTTTCAACAGCTACTAAAAAAAACAATTGAAACAGACAAAATCTGTATATTTCTCTTAAATATAATGTCAGTGCGTACACACCCTGTGATTGATTAAATACTAACCAGGGTTGCATTGGGACAAGTGAATAGTGAATTGGGTACACACTGTCACTAGTAGAGAATCAGCGTAGCAAAACAAAATGTACAATTAGCTACAATTGTGGCAAACCAACACCGCAAAAATTTGACTAAACTTTTTAAATGCACAATTTACAAAATATCAGCGCCAATAAAAGGCAGCTGCGATTTCGAGGTGACGTCAGCGCCACTACGAATCGAATTGAGGAACTTCAAGGAGATGAAATACCTAAAACTCCAAAGGCCAAACAGCCATCACCTCAGGATGACGTTGGCGTTCCGGCTGCGGCCCCAACTGAAGCACAACAGCGCCAACAAAGCGGTAAACGATTGAAAGTGTATTTTAAATTATAAAAGATTAACTTATCCGAATCCAAACATTTAACCCAACAGCCGGCTCCGAAACCAACACATTTTACGATTTCTTTAAAGTGGAAATGACACGCGGGTACATGTTGGAGCACGACGAGGAACGTTATTCGGCTCGCCGTCAAAAGATCTATAGTTTCATGCGCATACCACGCGATCTGGAGCGCTTTATGGTGTATGGCATAATGCAATGTGCCGACTCATTCCTCTACATACACACCTTTCTGCCTGTGCGATTCTTACTGGCTGTCTGGGCATTGCTCTCTCGCACTGTAGTACGCATTTTTCGCCTTCGTGGCAGCGGTCAGCGCCTGCTTTCGCCGGCAGAGATATGTGACCTTCTGAAGGGTGCCATCTGGATCGCAGTTACGCTAATAATGCTGCTGGTGGACACCAATCGCGTGTATCACATCATCAAATCGCAATCAATAATCAAGCTTTACATTTTCTACAACATGCTGGAGGTGGGCGATCGTTTACTCTCCGCCTTTGGTCAGGATACCATTGATGCACTCTTTTGGACGGCTACAGAGCCTAAGCATTCCAAGCGAGAGCATTTTGGGGTCCTGACCCACATACTCTTCACGCTTATCTATGTGCTGCTCCACAGTGGACTCATCATGTTTCAGGTAGGTAGCACTGATAAAAGAATTCCAACACCGCTATTTAACCTCCCCAATTCCAGGCCACCTGTCTGAACGTCGCTGTGAATTCGAATAACAAGGGTCTGCTAACGATAATGATATCAAACAATTTCGTTGAGCTAAAGGGATCCGTATTTAAGAAATTCGACAAGAACAATCTCTTTCAACTGACTTGTAGCGACGTCCGGGAACGCTTCCATTTGTCGGTGCTGCTATTTATTGTGATGATTCAGACGATGAAAGAATTTGACTGGAGCATCACGCAGTTCTGTGTCATGCTGCCCGACTGTTTTGCGGTGCTGTTTACAGAGATTCTCATTGATTGGGTGAAACATGCTTTCATTACGAGATTCAACGAGCTGCCCGAGAGCATATACCGCGAATATACCACAAGCCTGGCCTACGATATGACGCAGACACGCCAGAAGCACGCTTTCTCTGACCACTCGGATCTGGTTGCTAGGCGTATGGGTTTTATTCCATTCCCTCTGGCAGTGGTGCTCATCAAGGCCATCTACACGGCGGTGTCTTTCCATAATCTTGCAGCCTGGCTTCTTTTCCTACTGGCTTATCTGTTTGCCTTGGGACTGCGCTGCTGTCTTACCATTTGTGCATTGGGCAAGGCGTGCAAACTGATGAAGGAGCATCAGACTGAGAGGAACAGTTCTACGCCCAGCAGCATGACCAATGTGCCTGTGATTGGCGCAACCGGCACCACAAGCAGTTGCCAAGTGGCGAATGTGCAGCAACTAATCAACAAAAACCAGACCACCAACCACGCTAACAGCAGTACCAACCACAGCACTACAGGAGCCAAGCAACTGAATGCCCCAATGGGTGCCTCTTCTCTGGATCAGAGTATCAACTTTTCGCGTGCCACAGTCACATCGTCTTCTACTCCAAAGAAGGCGTCCAGCGAACAGGAGCTAGACGTGACCAATTCCCTAGAGCTGGGAGCCACAGCATTGTTTTCGAACAGCGATGTCGATCTGGACGACGTGTGCCTCAACGAGCAAGTGACCAACATCAACCCGACCGGTGGCACCCAGGATGTCTACCAGGAGGAAGAGTTGGCACGAAGCGAGCCAGACTTTCTGCAGCTAAGCGATGCAGGAAGCGGCGAGGCCAGTGCGAGTGCTCAGCAAGAACGCTCCAAGCGATTGACCCACAGGCGCACCCACCGTCGCTCCGAGTCAGAGCCGTCAATAGGAATGCAGGCTTTCCCCGAGAAGTCTATTGTGCCCTCTGCCAATGGCAATGTAGCGTAGCGGAGTTGTTTTATTAACCTTTCTACATTTTTTATTTATATTTTGCTTGCGCCGGAAAAGATCTGTATAATGGTTACACCTAAGTAAAACTGAGTTTTGTGTATTGTTTAGCTAAGAAGACCTACGACGATAATTTAATGTGCATATAAAGTTGATTTTACCAAAATCGTGAAATTCTTAAAAATTTAAGCAATATCTGTCGTAAAAGGGGAGAGATGAGATGAACAAATGTAGAAGAAGAAACCTGCAAATTTATAATCTGCCGGCATTTAAACAGATGTGCCTGTCGTGCAAATCGTGAGACAACAAAAAACAAGACGGATCTGTTCGCAGCCCTGGCTACTAAAAGTGCAGCCCAGCTGTTGCTGTTAGATTACAGCAATCACATTGATATACTGAAACATGTTGCATACTTTTGAGCGTGATTAGGTATAGCTTACAGAAAAATGTTAAACGGTAGTTTCGCCGCATTTTTAAAAGGAAGACAAAATTGAAAACTACCGCCATCTTTCCGTTGACAGAGCTCATTTCCCAAGACACGACCCCATTTGCGTCCCGGATGACTGCATCGCAAATTGGTTGCGTGGGTGTACCGACCAGAGTTGCCAGAATAGACTTTTCCGGAGAAATCTGTGCTTTTATTTCTTCGTCCTCTGACCTCAGCTGGCAGATCGGTAACGACTATGACGAAGATTTGACGTTGTTCAAAACAACAGCTTCGGTAGAAGCGGAGATACTTCACATTTTATTTATTTTACTTTTATTATGTCCTCGTAAATAAAAAACAATGGTGTCGACTTAGACATATCATATATCTGTACTCTGTATCGATAATTTAAAATTTTTTAAATACAAAATTATTCATAAATTATTTTATTATTTTTATTCCGTTACTCTCGTTCAAATTTTGTATAGTGTATAGGGTATCTTACTGTCGGGTGAGATCAACTATTTGGTTTTTTTTTTTTTTATTAGATGATTTCAAGCCTACTCGCTCCGATTTCCATGCATGTTATAAATCAAACTGGCAGAAAGTGGCGTCGGGTTTCCTCCTCGACCGCCTCTGCATGATGACCTTTATAGGGCAACGTGTGTTAACTGCATCCTACTTTATCTGGCAAGGACCACCTCGTATTTTTGCCATTGATCGATTTGGCTTCGTGGTTGCTGTCGAGGAGTCCTTCATGACTGGTCGATGGAAATTGCGTTCATCGCTGTCTTCGTGTTTACACGCGTAGAAAAATCAACAAGCCGCAAATGGGCCGCCCATAACCCTCATCCGCGGGCCCAGGAAGCAAACCCGTGCCCCCGGGCACCACTCCCCCACAATCTCGTTCATTGTAAAAGCACGCGCGTGTGCACACACAAACAAACACACACACACACGCACACATGTACTGCAGCACACGCATCGGTCCCTTAGGGCGTATCAGTTTTATGAATGAAATTCTACGCTGACCTTGAGCGTAATTACGTCAGCGCTTGTCGAGGGGAAATCACTCTGCACTTGCCTTGGTGCGCATGCCTGCCAACCAAGAGTTCTCCTCTCTTCGAACTCGAATAGTTCAAGCTTTCATTCATAAAACCGCCCTTTGTGGCATCAATGAAATGCTTCGGACCAAATCTCTCTACTTTTCAAGGACACGCTTGGCCGTTCGCTGATTTGGCGTCCTTATTGATTTTCCTTCTTTCGGATGCCTACGTTTACGCCATTTCCAACTGAAAATGCCTTGCACAGGTAACATACTTTGCAGGCAGATTAAAGCTATTCAAGGAAATGTACAAAACCCGTAAATGAATCATTCTATAGGCCCTTGTTGAGGTTACGTTAGGTAAGCCTAAGCATACATGTACTAAGATAGTTATTTATTTATATCCGAATCTTACGTAATCGGTAGTGCAGCACTTTAAAAAACAAGTTACGCACATAGTTATCCTCTTCCAATATAGTACAATCATTTATTAAGTAAATTAACAGCACCTCCCTAGGGTTCTTCATGTATTGCCCAAATTGCAGCGCCTGGTTGAAGTTTTCCTTCCGAACGATGTTCGTTAAAAATAGCCTTGAGTACCATATGAAAAAATGGAAAGTGAACGCGCAGTTTTATGAATGAAAAAAGGCCACACAGTGTTCCCGTAAATGAAACCGAACCGCCGTACCCCGTGCCCTGCCCCCCTGCAGCACGCTAAAGTTGCGTGGAAAACTTTGCAAACGAAGCCGGTCCAAGCCGGTGCAGGGCCAACGTTTCGCCTTGCTCTTGACTGGCCTTAGCCCATAATTTATCGATTTTCGCACACTCGGGCGCCGGCACATGCGCCCTGCGCGTGGCCGATGGACGTGTCGGCTTGTTATCTCTACATAAGTTTGGCAGGCACATTGTCGTCACATTTAGCTTTAGCTTCAGCTTCAGCTGCAGCTGCAGGTTCAGCAGGGAGTTGGGACGCTGGTGGTGTGGTATAACTGTTGCGCCTGACTGACGTCACAGAACTTCATATTCGGCGTACCTGAACTCTTTGAACCATTGAAACTGTTCCAGATACTTGTCGATTTGTTTGCCCAGAAAATAGACACGAACGGGTTTAAAGTCGATTTCCGGCTCGTCTTTGCCTTGCTTTTTCTTATCGGCGTGCGATTCGCGTTTGGCTATGCCAGCGAGCACCACATCGACAACGATTATGCAATGCAAGAGGTATATCAAACCGTTGATCATCGTAATGATCGCCTGAAAACGCATGTATTTGACAAACGGATGCACTGCTGTCGTATCGTCCTTTATACCTCTCTGTGTGTACATCAGGTGAAAGTCCGTTTCGGCATCGTTCAGCGCACACAGAGATATAAAAATGTACAATAGAAATCCCACAAAGTTACGAACGATTTCCTCGCCATTCCGGTACCGTTGTCCAAGACTGAGGTTAACGCTTGCCCACATTGTGAGTGAATTGAATAGATAGTACGATAACGTGTAGATCCCGTATCTGATTCTGATGCTCAGTGGCATATAATCAACCGGCTGTTTGATAATGCCTTCCACGTGAAACGTGAGCAGCAATACGTTAAGAAAAATCTCCACGGTATAAAAGAGGAAGAGCACGGGTCGCATTGTGGCCCGTATTTACACATGCAGTGTGGTGTTGCTCGTGGTGGCGCGACTTCTTATTTCGTGTGTTGTGTTTGTCGGACGGGTGTAAGTCCGAGACAGATTTCGGACAGTATTTTTTTGACACGCTTTTGTTGTGTATACGAAAGCGTCTGGTCTACTCTCTCGGAGTCCGGATTGCTGCGTCAGTTGAAAGTGCTTCGCTCATCATAAAAAACACTTCACATTTGCCCCGTTGCCAATGTGGTGGTTGCTTTTGTTGGTGGTTTTGCTGCCGTTGCTGCTGCTGCTGCTGCCGGTGGAAACAGTAGCAACATTCTGTTGGCAGTTTGATGTTGTTGTTGACGGCCTGTTGACGGTGATTATGTTGATGACGCGCGCAAGAGCCAAAACCGCAACGAATTTACGCGCAACTCTCCTCCATTTTGCTCCATCTGCTCCTCCATTTCAAGTGGCAAGCAGTAAGCATTTGTATTTAAATGCACGCAGCAAGCTTTTGCGAAAATGTTGGAATAACTAAGAAATTGCCACTTCATTAATATATCAGAGTACGGCAGGGTTGCTGCAGCTGCACAAATTACTTCGATACAAACATTGATGCATTAATGTCTAATCGATTTTTCTTTCAACATGTTACTAACATTTTGGCACTGGTGTTGCCTTTGTCCAAAAAACGCAACAATATATTTACCAGTGTTGTGCAGTCTATAAAACTGTCACACCGATAACAGTTTTCTTTGAGCGCAACAGTGTACCAACATTTTAGCACTGGTGTCACCGATGCCCGAAAAAGCACAGAACCCACACTTGCAGCAACAACAGTAGCTGGCAGGAATATAACAAATCAGTTGCCTCCGCTGTTGTTGTTGCTGCTATTCTCGCTGTGTTTGTTATGGCTGCCTGCCGCTGTGCGCAAAGTAAAAGGGTTAATTCATTTGGCCACAGCACTGAGGAGCTATTCTGACTGCGTCATCTTGCCAAGAGACGTGCCTTGTGGCTTTTGCTGCTACCGTTGCCGTTGAGATGATGCCGGTGTTGCTGTTATTGTTGTTGTTATTTGCGGTGGTGGTGCTGGTGGTAGTAGCGGCTGCGGCGGCGGCGGCGGCTGCAATTTTGACAAGCAAACAGCGCTTAAGCAAGTTAAGTGGTTGCGCGAAGCACAAAAGCCGCTTGCCGTTTTGCTTTTGCTCAAGTCAAAATTCCAGGGAACAGGCTGCAACACAGTAGTCGCCGTCGCAGTCGCAGTCGCCATCGCCATCGCGTCGTCACCGTCATCATCTTCAGCCAGAGCCTCAGCCTCATCATCATCTTAGAGCTTAAGTTGAACTTAAGCGCGTGTGCTTGCCTAGCTAAGAAGACCAAGCTGCCGATGGCACCCACGGCGATACCCTGTAAATGTACAGGTGACATTCTTAAATCCCATTTTGAAACTCCTTTAATCTTTTGCAAGTCTGACAATCAATGTTGCAGAGCATCGCCAAGCCGAGCATTGTCCGCAATTGATTTCTGACTTATGTAGGATTTTCTGGGTTCGTCTTGGTTTTTGTGTACACAGTGTGGATAACACTGCTCGCCCCCGAAAAGGGGCGTGTATAGTATTAGCAAGGAATGCTATACTTACACACAGGCACAGGCACATTCCCTCGCATAGGTGCACTGCCACAATTAGGAGTGCTAAACTCTTGTGTAATCGCACAGTCTACCAAAACGCTCCAGTTACGCCCACCCCAAGGGGCATGGCGGGCCACATGCTATTACAGTTAAATGCAAGTGCATAAATAACAATTACAGCTGCACCAGCCGCGGCAGCGGTAGCCACAACGCTCAGGTGTCAATTGGGGGCCGCATTGACCGGCGGCCATTTTGCAAGAGCGCATTTGCTGATCGCCATATAAACACATACATATGTACATACATATCTATGTATATATGTATACATATATCGATGTATAATGCGCGTTGATTATTATGTTTACACGTAGATAGCAATTTCTTGGCTGAGACTCCTTTCCAACCGATTCGCTGCTCGCCAACAAAGAACTCGGCCCCAGAAATCTCAATGCAAATCAACGGCAATTAATAATTCATCGCCCGCTGGTCTAGTAGAAGCAATTATAACCAGAAAGAAAGGCTACCTTCGGCAGGTCGAAGGCTTTATACACTTGCAAATAAATATTTACTTCGATCGTTCATATACTTATGGAGCAGAATTGAATGACAATATGTTGGTTTCTTTTCAATTCTGGTTGATACTAAAAAAGTTAGGTTAATTCCAAAAATTATACTGGTCTTTATAAAAAACCGCACATTTCGTCCCACTGTTCCTATGATAGGCGATATGATATAGTGGTAAAATTAAATGAAGTATTATTTACATATTAAATTAAGTAAATTTAATACCAATGTAAAGGTTAATGCCCTTATCACCGATTTTCTTTAAATTTTAATTTATTTGGCGGTAGGGCTATATTTATGATGAATTTTGGTGAAAGAATTAAGTCTCGGAATTTCGAAAATAATTAAAAATACAAAATAAAAAAAATAAAATAAATAAAACTTAAGAACGGACAGACAAACAAGCTAGTTCGATTCCTCTGTTGATGCTGTTAATGAATACATACATTATAGGGTCAAAAATTAATATACCCTCTGTAAGGGTATAAAAACAGCCTGACCTAAAAGAGAAACTGAGGAAGAGAGCGGGTAAATACGATCGAGCCGTATTACAATGAGCCAGTAATCCAAATGCCTGAGGGCCGATAAATAGATAGGATAGGAGAAGGCTTCGCTTCAGCAGCAGTGGCTTAACTCTTAGTCCGAATATTTAGGTCATGACGTCACTAAGATTGCGATTCAATTATTTGACTCAGCGCTAATTCAATTTATTCTTATCGATAACAGTTGATTTAACTATCGATTGGCAGACTGGCCTCTTTGCAGCTTTTCTCTGTTGTGCATATCTTTGTCTTCATTCAATATAATAAATTTAATATGCAAAACAACCCGCGAACTGCAGCACTGGCCGCCTGTCGTCCAATATCAGGAAATTTGCAATAAAATATTTGTCTAGCTGCAGCCGCAACTCCATGGCTCCACCAGTGGTTCGTCTATTGTGGGTCGTTGCGGCAGCTACTGAAAATTATTTATTCGCACCTTTCGCCGCCATAGACGTCGCGCTGGCCATGTGCTCCCGTACTCCACCCTCCCTGATTTGCTGCACTCATCGGCTGCATAGATGCATTTCCATTCGCGTATCAAGTCGCTTGCATCGACTGAAAGAAATGCAGGGCAAATATAAATATTACGGAGCTGGCACAACTGCTGTAGGCAATAAGACAAAAATGGTGGACAAGGTGTGAAGGGCGAGAGAAGGCACGGGAATGGGGTGGAGACAGGCAGTCCGATTGTAAGATCGGCGTACGAAATTAGGCGCTTAGCAGCCTTCGGCTATTGCAGGCTGTCTGCAGTATGAAAAGTGTGAAAACGAATTAGTGCAACGCAATTGAGAAACCATCGTTACCACAGGTCAGGTGGAGGCAGTAGTAACGAAATGCAAGGGGCAAAATGCTTATTTGTAGCTCTGCTAATAGCAGTCTTTCCAAAATTTTTGAATGAAGAAAACCTAGATTATTTAAATAGTTTAAAATTAAATAAAACACTTTTCTTCAAAAAAACTGACCAATATTGCAATAAATTATTTAAGTTTTTTGAATTCTCATTTTGCAAACCATTCTAACATTTTCACGGTGCAAAAATTAAATAAATATCGTTAAGCACAACCAATAATTATGAAAGAGTGACAGCACTAAGCACTGCTTAGTGGTGGCAGTTTATCCCGCTGTAGGACTTTTAAAAGGCCAGATTTTATGGGAAAAAAGTTGACCTGGCAGCCCTGGTTGAGATCGAACGCGAAGCTAAGTCTCCATTTGATCTGTTATTGGTACAAACTTAATTACTTCCTACGGTATATCAACAAAGATATGTAGATCGAAGGGTATCCTACAATCTGGTCCGCTCGTCTATTGGTTAACGATATTTAATTAGCAACAATAATATGATTCAGAGTCCCCCGTTCATCTGCTATAACTTCGAAAACTAACTTGCAACATACATATTCTTTCTAATCGAACTACCTGTCGATACCGTCTCGGCTTTTGGCATGACAAGCACATGTGCTGGAGCACATGTTGCAGCCACAAACCATGTTGCAGTGCTCCACAAACGCCAGTCAAAGTTGAATTGTCACTTGTGCATGGGCGCCCAATAATTATAACAATGGGTGGGCATAATACACACACACACACACACACACACTCACACACACATACGTTAAGTTTGGAGTTGCGAACTGCGGCATGTTCGCAAATTTGTTAGCATTCCTCAACGTTGGCCACACGACGGCCGCCAGCCAGTGGCCACACTGACAAAACGGCCTCCCAAAACGATGAAGTTGCCATGACAAATTTTGTTGCCACAAATCGTGTTGCGTGTTGCTTGGGGCAGATCGGAGCGGTTTTGTGAGTATTAGCGCTACATTGCGTGGCGCATGCGTCGCGTATGCCGCATTGACAAATCGCCACATGGCGGGCGGCCAATTAGCAACAAGTCCGAAGGAAAGTCTACCCCGCCGCAATGGATGAAAGAAGCAAACTTGGTACACTGCTTCAAAACAGTTTTCGTACTGTTTTGACAGTCTGTATGCAATTAATATCTCTGTAGAGTGTGGCATTTATTACTTGTGGAAATAGAACTGTATGTGCTGTATGCAAGCGTCTTCTGGGGGCTCCTGCAGTAACTGCAGCGTGGGCTGCAGGACAAACTGTAGGAGAAAGCAATTAGCTGGCGAAGGTTCCAGGCACATTTATCTGTTACTCACATGCTCACTCAACTCCTCCTTTAGGTTTCCGCAATCCTCTAGATACAGTCCAAGGGTAGGCACAATCGGCTTCCCCATGCAGCGCCACTCGCAGAGGGCGTAAAGAAATGTATCCGTAAGCAGCCCGCAGCTGAGCAAGTTCAACCTTGCGAGCTGCGGAGACGCCTTGACGAAGTCGAGCAGCTGCTCGTTTGAGAGATCACAGCACTGGTTGAACGTTAAGTATTTTAGCAGTGGAATTGTTCCCACCTTACTGATCTCTAAATCGCCGAAGAGGCAATCGATCAGCGAGAGACTTGTTAGGCTAGTACAAGTATGCAGGTTCACCACAAGCGGGAAGTGGCTGCCCAAGCCCTTGCCATTGATGCATATCTTGTCAATGTCGTATGAGCGTTGCTGGACTACCAGAAAGATAGCACCGTTGATCTGTGTAGCCGACTCTTCCTGTTTCTGGAGCTCAAGGAACCGCAGATTCGTTGTCTGGAGGATTTCGAAGGCACCGCTGGTATTGAATGAGCTCACTGGCAACGTCAGTTCGATCAGCTTCAAACACTGCGAAATGCCGATCGTATTGGGAGTGCCGCTTCCTAACAATTCTAAGCGCTGCAAATCCTTGCAGCTTTTCCAAATGGCGGTGAGCGCCTCTCTTGACACATCGTCATACAATTTTAGGGACTCCAGCTTGGCAAAATGCTCGATGAAACCCACTTCAACGGGCATGTGCACCGTCAGGTGACTTAGATTGCACAGCAGTTTGGGCAAGGCGTGCAACGGCCACTGGCTGGTAGCAGTGCTTGCGCTGCTATCTTTGGACTCCCAGGTAATCTCGCAGTCGCGGACCGCGATAAGCTCTGTTATCCTACTGCGATCCAGAATATTGAGCTCCTCCTGCAGCTGTTCGCTTGTGAAGCGCACACTGGTGAAGTGACGTCGCATCTTGTGCAGGAATGTATGCAGTGCCTCGCCAAGCAGATGCTGTTGAAATTCATGAAAGTCCAGAAGCTGATAGTGTTCCCGCCATAGCGACATTATGAGATTGGGCATTTGCTTGTAGTTTTGCCTGATGTCCACCTGCTCGGAGACATCAAACTTCTTGAGGACCGCCTGTAGATCCATGGCAGCGGCTGGGTCCTGTTCTCGTTTCGGTCTCAAATGCTTCGCTTGACCACCCTCCCTGGACGAGCTTGTACTCATATTTTGTTCGTGTGTTTCTCGTTGTTGTTGAAATACAATAATTTACAAAATTAAGTTTGTCTGTTTGAGCTGGAAATCTTATCGGGTTAGGGGCTTGTGTATGTTTCCTACTCTGTTTCTAGGCTAGTTTTGTACTGCTGGCTGTGTTTGCAGGTGTTGCCTCTGTGTTTTTACGCCGCCTACTTGGGTTTTGATGTGGAATGCCAAAGCAATATTCCATTGATCCTGAGCTGAAAACCATTAAATTTAGTGTGGTTTCATTCATCACAAGACGCATCAAATTCGGAAGCACTGGCAGCCGCAATTACCAGTTGCAAATCATCGGGACAGTAGCTCGCCGGGAATACAACAAGGCCTGGTTCTGCTGCATGCCCTCGGGGCATCAAATTACCAGCTGGTCCGATTGACTGGTGGACAGACAACCTGTTGTTGGCTCGGCTCTCTGTTGCTAATAAAGCCGTAAAATTAAACGCCTGTTGGCTGTCCCCGGCTGCGCCGTCAGCTGTGGCCAGTGATAAACGCCCAGAGATCTCTGGAATTGTTTATTCGCGTGCAAATAATTGCAGCGTTTGCGCTGGCCTAAAGATTGGGTGCGTAATCAGCGGCTCCTCTAACGAGCTGCCACTCGGATCGGCTTGCGTGTTGCCAATCCATTTGATGGGCGTGTTACCACACAGAGGCGTCAATTGGCCGCACTAATGAGCCGCAAATGAGAAAGCGCGCGTCATCAAAGCGCAGCCAGTGTTGCCAGCTCATTGACAGGATTTGTTAATGCTGCACAACAAATGGCAGCACTATTGGTCTCTATCAGCGGACGATCTGGCAAATGGGGCATCGTGAAAATAATTAAAATATTTACAAAACGTCAGAAAAGACGAAGCCAGCAGCAGAAATTGTACTCAAAAAAAAAAATAAAAAATAAAATTAAACTGCAATATATTCCGAAACGGGTTTGAGTCGGAAAGTTAACGCCCCAAATGCTGGCTGGCTGAATGGCAACTTTAACTGTACCTGCAGACGAGTGTGCATGTGATTGTGTGAGTGTGTGTGCCTCTGCTCGTTACTATTTGGCCCACCCGACAAGGCAATAAATGTTTGAATGGGCAAAATGTGAGACAAAAAGGAAAACAAAACAAAACAAAACGCGTTCTTTTAAAACAATAGTATTGGTGTCGGCGTCGGCGAGTGAAATACCCAACTAATGGACATAATACTGTTAAAGGTTGTAGAATGAAAGACAAATACAAAATATAATTATTCAGTTTCTAATATTCTGTCTAACTAGGTAAATAAATTGCTTTTGACGCCTTTGTCGACTCTTCTTGTGGCCCGTGTGGCTGTTACCCAATGCCGAAAATGTTCCAACTGATTAAGTAAACTAAAAAAAAAATCAAAATTAAATTTGTAATAAACTTACGTCAGAGCTGTTGAAAAATATAAATATTATTTAAACATTTCAATTTTCATGTTTCGGCTCTTGCACAAAGCCATTTTTCTAGCTACCATTTAACGAGTTAGGAAACTAGTTTCCTACCAAGGTAGCAACAGAGTCACATTGGGCATGGCGCGCAGTGTCTAATCGATGGCGCGGCACAATGTTTTGAAAACAAAGCACAGAAATGGCCAGCAGAGTGGCATTAATAAGTGCCGAAAGCTGCCAACCAGCATGCGACTCATTAGCGGATGCGCCGCTTGAAGAAAGCTGAGAAAAAGCTGAATTCCTAGATGACAAAGTCACATTCACAGCTTGCCCGTATGGGCACACGTGTTGGCCTCCTGCTTGGAGGGTATAAAACACTTCTCTGGTGCCAGTGGACCTTGGAATGAGTTCATTTCGATCGGCTCATTACTAAGGTTGCTCAGCAGGGCGGGATTCGCCTATAAATGTAAAAATTTGAATCTGGAATTATAGCTTGTATTGAAGATACAGAAAAGTCACAGCAAATCATACAAAGTTTGTTATCCCATTTTCCCATTATCCTATTTTCCAAGTTTGACAGTTGCAAATTTAAAGATATTAGTCCTTTTGCAGATATCCAAGATGTAAATCTATTCTAACCTAAAGTGACATGGTGGAACACCAATATCTTATGTACATCACATTGATCAATGGATATATTCTAATTAAAAGCAAGAATATTTAAAAAATAGTGGTTGATCTGACAACAAATAATAATTAATAATAAAAGATCCTCTATAATTTTACATTTTAAAACACTGCGGTATTTTGACTTTTACTTTCGTAGCTTTTACAATCGTGACTTGAGTTGATAGTGTGTGATGCCGAAGCCGAGTAGACGTAATGCTTCAGGATCACTTAGGACGGAGTGATCGTTTTATCAATCACGTAAAATCTCTGGCATTTTTCCTTGAGAATTAAACGGACTTTTTTGGGGTTTGGTCGGTAGCGTTACGTGTGCGTTGTTCGGCTCGTTAGCATTGATTTATGGGCTCAATTTGCGGAGTGTAAAACACGTATTACGCGAACTGGAAAAGTAAAGCTTGGCTTTGGACGGTCTGATCCAGGATGATGGTCGCAAATTGAATTGAAAACATGAATCGCTGGCATTTTGTTGCATCCTAATGATCGACCATTTACTTGCTTACTTTATGCCAACAACAACAACAGCAACAGCTTTAACCAATAACAAGCTATAACAACAACAACAACTACTACTACTACTCGGACAACAACTGCAAGCGCATCGCTCTGTGATTTTACGACTCCGCGTGTTAAACAGGACAGCCAGAGACGCCAATGGAGAAGCGTGTGTGGCATTTGTGTCGCCTGTCATGTCGCGGGACAGGCCCGCGCTCTAAGCCCCTGAAAAACTTGCGACGACAGCGCGTTCGACGTGGACATCGGAATTGGAATCGGCAACGCCTGCCCTCTCTTTCTGTTGCTGTCTCTTTCCATCAATCGCCTACACGTCTCTCTCGCTCTCGTTCGTTCGCTCGTCATACTAATTGCCATTTACACCTGAAGCCCGCAATAAAACTGAAACAAATTCCGTAAGACACATACATTTCAAATTTATACTATAGTGAGTCTTACTGAATCGGCATATACCCTGTAATTTACGCATTACGGAAGACTTAGATTGATAGCTTCAGTTTCGCATACTAAGTATTAAATATGTACGTACGTATTCGAATGAGGCTGAAACAACTTGTACCCTTTAATCAATTAATCACTATAGGCTAGAGGTACCTTCGATTTTCTTTCAGTGATCGTAAGGTAGTTATATTTTCGATGATAGTCGCGCATTTTATGAGGTCTGTCAGACCTTTGTCAGCGGGCAATCGTAAACCGAGTAGAAACGAAATATCATGCAACCGGGAGATGATACAAAATACCAGAAAAATACCAAGCTATCAATAAAATCGATTTTAATATGTAAATGATGGACTAAAGCAAGTCACAGACAAAAGAAAACACTTTGGAAGTTCTTCAAAAGACAAAGAAAAAAGACCCATTGCCTGGCCCGGTCTATGGCAATTAATAACAATTTTGCGATAATATCGATCAACGATAGTAAATTTTATCGTTCGATTGTAAAAATCAACGGCACGCTGTGTTATTGGATCAATTATTCAAAAAGAGAGAGGGAGAGCGAAAGAGTGGAGGAAAGAAAGAGGAGTAGAAAGAGAGAGGCTGACTGCAGCTCTGTCTGCGACATCCACTTCGCCTTTGAGTTTCGAGTTCGACTTTGACTTGACCAAGCAACTCTAATGAACACATTACATAAAATCTTGGTTTTATGCCCCACTTGGAGTTTCTGGCTCGCATTTTTCATACCCTGCAGCTAAAGGAAGGCTGTTATAAAATGTTAACAAATTTAATATACGTAGCTAGAAGTCTGTGTAAGGAAGAAGATCTTTAGTTAAGAGTAAACCCATGAAAATGAGCAGGGAATGGAAGTTAGGAGGGAGTATTGATGTTCAATTAATCGAAGAGTATCTGCTCTTCGAACAATTTCAGCTTGATGGTTCATGCCTGTGCTAGAGTTGAGTATTTCAGTGGATGCGCCAATTAGAAGGGTCTCTAAGATGCGGCTGCGTTTTAATGGCAACGGGCCAAGCTTCGTCTGGCTGGAGTCTTTGACTCTTTAACTCTGACTGGGTCTGGCTTAGGTTTTATTGTCTAGCTACTGATCTGTATCTGTATTACTCATGTTACCACTTCGCTGGCCTAAAGAAATGTGACCGAGGCACATCAACCTGGTCATTACTTGATTAAGTTCATTTGCGTTGCCCAGTTGGACAGCAGCGCAACCCGTTGGAAACCGATACTCATACAAGACTTAGCCATGAGGTCGGGCCCCTTGGTATGCAGTTAGTCGGTTACTGGGCTGGTAGATATCATAAATCGACGTGACTTACATTCCACCTGTTTTTAGGATGGTCAGGGGGAATAATCGCTCATAACTAACATTTTAATTGTACCCCAGTTCTCGTGACAGGCATTGAAAGTGAGTGAGAGGAAATTATACGGGAGTTATTCGTGTCAGAGCTTCAAGTTTCATTTGAGATTTGTCGTTTTGTGAAGTCGTTTACATCGAAGTGATGTGACTGATCACTGTGAGACATAAACATTAAAATAAATAAGAGTTTACATATGACTGGCTAATTTTTTTAGATCACTCATTGATATACTCAGAGCATCATTCAATTCTATTCTATTAAGTGATCTCGCTTGATCTAGAGATTAGCAGAATTGCAATCAACTGTCCTGCATATTGGCTTAATGATTTCTAGAGCGTCAAAACTGATCTACACCCTCCCATTAAAAACGTTTCGTAGATATTCCATAGATTTTGCTCGTCGCATATCAAGACCGATCGCAGCTTTAGCTACTGTCGTATAGCTAAGTATGCGTTTCTCTGTCTATTCACTTTGCACCCACACAACTTGATCGGCGATCTCCGATTCTGTCGCTTGTAACTGTTTCGTAAACCTTCGTTCACACAAGCCATGACGATCACGATGTTGTTTGTCTGATTTGAACCTCATCGATCATTCAAAGCGCCCCCAAAATCAAATCTATTTTCGCTAATATCGCATAATCTTGATTACTCATTTCCGGCGCTCATCTTACCAACAAATTGTCAAAGGGAGAGCAACAACAACAAACACAAGCATAACAACAGCGGCATCAAGGGTTACAACAACAACAGCAGCAACAACAACAGCAATTGCGGAAGGTAATCAACTTGTGAATACCCTATAAACACACTTGAAAAACGTAAGTTGAGTCCCGAGTAGCTAAAGCGCACTATTAGGTACTTTAGTCAAACCTTTGCCCTGTCTATCTGTCAATCGGTGCATCCGTCTTTCCTCGTATTCGTTAGATACTTTCTAAAACAATGGCATCTCAAGTAATACGCTAAGTACCACAATTGAGCGAAAAGAAATTGCGAAGTCATTACAACCAGAGGAACGGAATCGACCGGGCCCGTCTGTCCTGCTGTCAAGTACTCAATAATTCACAAAATAAAGAAGTAAAGAAAAAAGGCAAAAACAGAAAAAAACGATGAAAATAAAATGATCAATACGAACGACAAGGGGCAACAGCGGACAACACGAGAAATTGAAAAGCCACAAGTCATCTCAGCTGGTGGCTTAAAAGGCGCGTGCTAAGCCATTCATATTCATAAAAGAGCCTCGGAACCGCAGAGAGTCTGAGGCCAGCCGCGCCGCACCAAGTCGGCGAAATGGGAAAAAATAATAAAAATTAAGGATTGTCAGAGCGCAGGGCCGGGCTGGGTCGGGCCGCAACGGGTCGGGATGGCCAGAGCGAAGGGCAGAAAACTGGACTGTGCCAATGGAGCTTGGTGTGCTGTCTGGTCGGGCTTAGAACCCAACGACATCGCAGCAACAGCGACAGAAACTGAACCACCAACAATAACAACAACCACAAGAACAGACCAAGAACGGACGATCAACTATCGCCGGTTCCAGTTCCGCAATGTCGCCGGGCGACAGCATCAACTCAACGTGCCCAGAGTAGAGGAGCGAAAGAAGCAAAAGCAATCAATGGGCTGTTATAGAAAGACGAATTACAGACGCTCTACCAGGAATAGCCTTTATTTCAAAAGACTTTTTTCTTATTTTGTCATTATTAAAATTTTTAAAATTTTGTAATATTTTAAATGATGGAAAATATACAGATTTTATTCCAACTTAACCCAAAAAAATGTTTACTCTAATGTACTCTAAGCAACAGAGCCTATTCAGAACTTTACTCTTCCACTCTTGTCGTGTTATTAATATTTCGTATTGTATACCCTATTATATTGCAGTTATTGCAAATGGGTATGATATGTTAAAATTAAGATAAGTCTTTGAAAAATAAAATAAAAGGTCACACAGTTCTTCAACTTGATCTGTGTAGATACCTAAACTTGCAATATTTTACCAACATATTTTTTTATAACTCCCCTAATCTCTAATTTGGTCTTTAAACTGTTTGAATAATTATTTTGAAATAGAATGGTTACTTGATTATTGCTGTAGAGGAGAACTAACATTTTAGAAATTCTCACAGGGTATTTTCAGTTCAGGTTCTGCGGTTTTCAGATCTGTTCTTCACAGTTTTTTTTTATTTTAAATTTTTAGGGATGGGCATATCCGATTTTTGTTACAGCTAAAACTTTACGTTGGGTTTTTGTGCTGCTGTTGTTGTTGTTGTTGTGGTGTTTGGTATTGTTGCTGTTGATGTTTTTATCTTGTAGTCAGTCAGTCACTGAGCCAGACACACTCCAACTGTTCGGTTGTTGTTGTTGTTGTTAGCGAGGTACCTTTGCATTGGATTTGGCCGGTTTCTATGGGACGCTGTGTGATTTTACAGTTTGATTGATTGGATTAGGTACTTATGTTATTAATTTACGTCTATTTATAAACAAGCAAATGGACAATGGACATTGTTGTTGTTGTTTTGGTTGTGGTGTGCGGTCGTAAAGGCTTTTCGGGGCTTTTCAATTTTCATTGATGCAATCGATGGCGATTCATGAATGAATCGTCGCGTTGCCTTGATACATAAATCTTGTCCCATTGATGCGAAGATTAATGCAGCATTTCCGCTGCCACTGCCTCGGCCTACAAAGTCCGCCGCAAATGCTCTCTGAAACGAGTGTATGACTAATTTTAACTTCGTTTGTTGAAGAGTGTAAACAAATTATTATTTCAACTATTTTGCATGAGCCTATCAAAACGATTTTGACTCATCATGTTCCGTTTGTTGTTATCGCTGCCGTTTATCGAGCCCGTCGACAATCAGCGCATTTTCAACACTTTTCGATAATTGTAAGTTATTCGCCCTCAGCCTAACGCATTTGCATTAATCGCTCTTTTGGCGATAGGCATCAGCGATGCGCGATGTTCGATGCCAGCGACAGATTTTCATTAATTGAGGCAACGGTACCTACTGCGACAGGCCGATAACTGATAAGCATCGCCGACGACGACGACGAAATCTACAAACACTGTCACTCGGCTGGTGGTCTCGACATGCGGCCAAATGTCAAACTCAACTGGCCGCATCATTAGTGCATCGATGCTGCCGACGTAGACGACCGTATCGCTCCAGAGCAGGTGTAAATTTAAATAATCTTGGCCAGGTTAACACTCCACACCTAAGACACACACACACTCTCACATGTACGCCGCATGGGGGCAGTCGGCCAGCATTCGCCTCAATATCTTGTGGTTTTTAATTAATTTCTGAAATGCATTCGACATTTCAGTTTAGCGCATATTTCATTGGCTCATTGTAGGTAATTTCAATTAAAAGTCTAGAAACAAATCAAACGCAAGTTGCCGAATAGCTTCAGAGCGCAGTTGCCAAGCTGTGTTTACGAGGGCAGCTTAAATAGTATTTGGTAAATGAATTCAAACTAATTGAAAGGTAAGAAATTCTCTTACTTATACTTTCTTACTTAAACTTATTTGTGTGTACATATTTATCGAGTTTGAACAGCATTGCAGCGTTGCCAGCTTTCAACTGTGCGTTGGTGTTGCCTATTCTAATGACAATTGGTGAATATTAGCGTGGCAACACTGTCATTGAAATTAAATCTTTACTATAGATAAATTTATAGCTTTGCTTGAACAATTTTATGCCTCTCGTTTAATTTGGTTCTATCTGATTTTATTAAGCAAAAATTAAGCAAAATAAATTTAAAAAGAATAAAATACATAAAAGAAAATTATAAATTTTAAAATGTATGTATGTTAAAACGACAGAAACTGCTCAAGCTTTTGTTTCTATGCTTGCAAGTCAGTTCGCAATGTTCTCCACTTTCGTTCCACAAGACCTCTTTGTGCCTTGCAGTCTACAGTCTTCTGTGCTCAGAATTCAATCAGCAGCGTTCTTCTTCATCTTTATCGTCTTCTCTCTGTGGCGCTTTCGTTGCGCAGACGAAGCGTTGCAAATGCATTTAGCCATTTTGGTGACGTGTCTGACAAAGTTGCTGCAATTGTTGCAGTTGTTCGTGTTGCTGTTGTCGTCATTGGCGACGCGCCCTCGTGCGCAGAAGAACAGCAGCAGCAGAACCATACCATCATTTTGACTGGGAAAAAAGCCGATCCCATTTTCTATTTCCGCTTGGAAATGAACAAAAAAAAATTACATTTCGTATCTGCAGCAGGAAATCTCAGTTGCTGCTGATCTTCATCCTTTATAATGAGGTGAGTCTCCTAGACTCCGCCATAGATAGATAAGCAGGTAAAGGTTAAATAGCTGCCTACATCTCCGATTTTTTTTAAATTTTTTTCACTGATAGGACTATATTTATCATGAATTAAGGTGATCGAATTATTTGGCGGTCGCTTCTAGTTTTTTTTTAATTGAATTTTGAAAATAATTAATTTTACATGTATTTTGTTGTTGCCTTTTTGTGCAAGGCGCCAGTCTGCCTGCAACATTTTGTGACGGTGCAGTGTCCTACAAACCGATTCATTTGAAATGAAAACTAAGTGTTTAGAAAAAGTGCGCTGCAGGCGAAAAATTTTGAAAAATAAAATCGCGCGCGCGATTTTATTTTTTCAAAATTTTTCGCCTGCGACGCTCTTTTCCGGAACTTTACAAAAATTTCTTTGCCTCACACATGTGATTATCTCAAAGTATTTGAGCTATTAAACATCTCCGTTGGCGCCAGTTTTCCGACCAACGACTTCTCGTTGCATGCTACGAACTTCTCACCCAGTAGGGAACTCATAAAATAATATATATTTTGTGTATGAACAACATTTCGTTTGAATTAAATCGCTTGTGGGACACAGTGCGCATCGTTGTGACGTTTTACTCAGAATTAGCCAACAACAAAATACATGTAAAATTAATTATTTTCAAAATTCAATTAAAAAAAAACTAGAAGCGACCGCCAAATAATTCGATCACCTAAATTCATGATAAATATAGTCCTATCAGTGAAAAAAATTTAAAAAAAATCGGAGATGTAGGCAGCTATTTAACCTTTACCGATAAGCATCACTTTGTGGCTTATATAGTTCATGTGTGCTAGTGAATATAAGTGTTAGTCATATCTTTTCAGGTTTTATTTGTTTCTCTGTTTCAAAACAAAGCTTTAAAATGTGCCAAAATGGTACACGGCAGTCGTACTACAAATGAGGAGACTTTGAAGAGGACTTGAACGTGAGCATGCCCCTACTTCATAGCCCCTTCTGAACGGACAACTCAGGTGTTCAGCGCGGGGCAGTGGACCCTTTTTCAAGTTGCGTGTCTTCCATTTGGTGACATTCGACTGGTTAAGTTGTTGTTATGGCCTGTTGCAATGTTGTTGTTGTTTTCTTGTTGCTGCTTGTCATTTTCAAAATTATATGTCACACTTGTGGCGTTAAAACAGGCACACGACTCGGACCAAGACTGAGATGAAGAGTCAGATCGAAAAACAGAACAAAAAAGAAGAAAAGACAAAAACAGAAACGAAGACGCGTACGCGGACACGGACGTGGACGTGGATGGGGATGTGGATGTGGACGACCCGCCAGTCGATCCGATTTTAGAGTCCTGATTTTTATTGTCATGTTTTGATCTTTTTTCGCTGTCATTTCGTGTGTATCAGCGTCACTTAATGTTGTTGTTGTTGTTGCTTTGTTTATTTTTTGCTGTTTCGGGTTGTCTGTTTGCAGTTGCCAAGGAATGCGCATAAAAATTTTAATGCTTGTCAGCGATCAGAGCTTGTCCAACTTGGAGCACACTAAGGATTCTTTCCAGCTCACACCCGCATACACACACATCTCAATTTAAGTATTTATTATTCACACTTTAGGGAACATTCGATCATCTATAGATGAAAATATACGTATTTTCTTACTTGAAATACATTTTAACTTAAATTTCTCACAGGAACTTTTATTTCATAGATTTATATTACTCATCGATGTCTAAATGCTACACAAATTTAATATTTATATATAATATAAACTTTATATATAAAAAAAAAAAAGCTACCTAGGAAGGGTGCTTCTTTCCTTCGGCATGGGGAGAGTAACATTTTTTACTAAGTTACCTTTAGTTAGAGGCATTTTTGGAGATCGCAAGCTCAGTTACCCTACGATTTGTCAATGCCCACTGTATGCCTTCGATCTACCCGTGAGAAATTATACAAACTGCTAAATGGGAATTCAATTGAAAGTCCGAAACAGCCGCATATATTATCCCGCTCCCAAGAATGCTCAGTGAAGCGTTTAAATTGAAAATTTGTCCACAGTTCGTCAAATGTTGCTTGGAAATTTGTCAGCAAGTGCCATGTGGGTTGCGTCGGTCGGCCGTGATGCAGGCGCGACGTGTGGCGGGGGAGTGTGTATGTGTGCATTGGGAGATCTTCTTCTCATCGGCTGTGTCCATTTGACTGACATTTTATGTGCCGCGTCCCGCATCTGTTGCAAGCAGCATACTCCACTTGGTTCGCTTAGTCAAGCAAGGGCGTTAAGACAAAGGAATTTCCCCCAATTTCCAAGTTAATTGACTTGGGCTCTTTTATTTTGTTTTTTTTTTTTTTGTTTTCTTGGATTTCGATACAGAAAACGCATTTATAAACGCTTTGATTTCGGTTTTAGTTTCAGTTTCATCTCTGTTTTCTGGCTTTTGTCGCTGCGAACTCGTTAAAGTTGTCAATAAGTGCACCATTTTCGGCTGCTTATCGGATGGAAACGAAAACTATACGAAATGTGTGGTATATAGAAATATATAACTCAGGCGAACGAACGATTTAAATGCTAATTCCGGCGGGAATCTGCGTTTTGTTTTCCTATGTTGTGATAATTACCTCAAGTTATTTTTCTGCCCATTCGGCGGGGGTATTTGAGTAGTTCCCTTATCGCATCGAGTAGGCCTGCACATTAAATACCGTTGACAGAGGGGGGAAAAGGGGTATGTTTTCGTTGTGGGGGAAATGCTAATTTCGTGAGCCATTGCTGCGTGTGGCCCGCACGACTAACTAATTGGTTTTCCAGCCAAGGCACAAATAAATTTCTGACTAAATGGTAGATAACGTGAGTGCGTCTCTAGTGCAGCTCATCATTGGACATAGGCCGGGAGTGAGGCACGGGAGAAAACTTGGTCTCGATTCGTTTAAGTTGAGACTATTGGGAGATATTTTGGCTTAAGCAGAAGCTCTGCTCCTCTTGATATTATTGTTGCTACCTTGCGTTGTCCGGGTGCTGGGATTAAACAACTTATTACAATTCTTGTCACCTGGCACGGGCAAATTTACAAGGTGCAACAAATAATCGAACAGAAATTTTCCATTTTCGCCACAAATTGCCAAGGACGTGAGTTGTCGCAAAGAACTAGAACCAGAGTACGGTTCGTGGAGAGAGGGGGATGTGGCGGAAGAGGGCAGCAGCAAATCTAAATTGATTTTACACGGCGTAGCTTTTTTTGCCTGCCCCCAGGAGACATACACTCGGGCACACATACAGTCCAGTCGATGCAGATTAGCACGTTGCAACACGTGTTGCTGCTGAATCAGTTGTTGTTGCTGTTGTTTCTGCTCATCAGCAACGAGGCACGCAGGTTGCAGCAACAAGTTGTACCTGAGCCTGGCTGCAGACTGCAACCGAGGGCCCGCCACAGGGTCTGCCACATATTTGGCGCTCAAGGAAATTCTCTGTTCAACTGCATGTTGCAATGTTAATTGTGGCAGCCATTAATTAGTTGCAACACACACCTGAAGCCGTATCTCGCCAACTGCCCAGCAGCAATGAAACTCCAGATAAATCAGGCGCAAGGAGTCAAGAGATCAGTTACTGATAGAGTTCAGTTGCAGATTTGAGATTAGTTTAGAGTAGAAAATATCCATCATGCAAGTTTGGCAAAATGTTTATCAGGACGCTGATTTCTGCTGTGATTCCCTTTGAGTTTTGGGAGAACTTGGTTAAAAATCCACAGCTTGACTTGTGACAGATCAGAACGAATGGCTCTGTTAACTCCTAATCTAACATAGTTGATGTAACTTATTATATGCAATTATGGACTCTAAACTTATTAAATGTAGTAAGAGTATTCCAAGATATTATTAATTAATAAAATTGTACGAGGTATCTCGCAGTCGAGTGCGCTAGACTGTGAGTTTTCCTTTTTTCTATAGTCCTCTCAGTCTCTTGATCTCACTCTCTTGCTCTTACTCGGACTCCCTCAATCTCTCGATCGGTGCTGGCTCAATCGATGCAAATGCTTTGGAAACACGCTAGTCCGATGTGGCGGCAATAATTTCAAGATTGATGATCGCGTAGTTCAGTTAACGGCAACGATCGACAGATCCGCTGATCGCTGGTGGAAGGGGGTGTAGGCTTTGCATAGATAATAATAGACTTGTAGGCCAATTGTGCTAACATGGCTTGGTGGTTAGCGTAATAACTCATTGGCCCCACGAGAGGGGGATCATTAGGCAGTCAAAACGGCTTCTGAATTTGTGATCGAACAGTCAAAAAAGTGGAAGAAAAGCAACAGAGAGATTAGAGAGAGAGAGAGACTGAGAGAGAAATAGCTAGAGGAGAGAGAGGGAGAGTTGTAGAGTTGCACCTGTGCGAATCTTTCGTTTGGCAAATTGGGGCGGTTTCGTTGCAGATCTTGATAATCAACATTAATTGTGAATCAATGAATGCACGCCTCGACCAAAAGGAGGCGGGCCAAGAGCCGTCCGGGGCCGCGTCTGACTCCCAAGCCTACCCCAAGATAATTGGCCCAAATGTGCGCGAAACGCGTTGCTGAGTTTGTTTAAAAGACCATTAATTAGTGCGGATAATTGCTGCAGCGTCCCGAGATTAATTGCAATATGAAAGATATCGGGAACTGCCCGATTTTAACTATATGCAGGCGAGACTGCTGCTGTTGATGCTGCCGCTGCTGTTGCTGTTGCTGATGCTGTGACAACTATTGGAAAGTCGTCGCCGTCGCATCATTTTTCGCGGCTAATTGCAGCGCTCGAGCGCTAGATGGCGCTAGACAGAAGTCGTTAAATCCCAACGGGGCATTCTAATTGATGGCTCAGGCCACGGAGTCTGATGCAGATTTTCCACGAAGTCCGGCTAGAGTTGGGCGCGTGCAGCGGCACGAAATACAATTAGGGATGAACGATATGTCGTTAGGGGCTAAAATAGAACCGTTAAATATGCCACGCCAGCTCAGGGACGCACGTTGCCAGCTCTAATAGAAACAGAGCGAGAGAGAGGGAAAGAGAGCTCACAGAGTCCACAACTTAGACTTCGCGACGCTATCTATTTAATGTTCCAGCTTTAATTTTCAGCCACTTCCTGCAATCACAAAGCCAAGACACGAGAGGGACACGAGTCCAGCCGCAGTCCCAGTTCCCGAACGGAGGCACGGCCTCCACGTATATCGATGTTGGGCTTCTTTATGGGAAATTATTGCTATTTTTAATGCAAATGCGCTAATTACAAACACTGATAAGCGCGACGACTACCTCGGTCGCAGCCGCTGCCTCAGTCTCAGACTCAGCCAAATGCATTTATCAGGCATACCAAAGTAGGCTCTAAGCCCAGAGAGACGACAAGACTTGATCATTTGGCCAGTGCACCATAGAGAATAAGTGAATTTTTTCCAGTAGAAACTGGTAAGTTGCAGGCTCGGCTTTTCTGCCACAGGGAGTGGCATCTAGTTCGGTTTCAAACTTGAACGTATATGTCAGCAGAAGTATAGGATCATCTTTAAAAGATCTCAATATCTTTTGTTTATGGTTTGGGTTTAATAATGTTGTTCAGCTCAGCTATCTCAAACCCTTTCTAACGTTAGATATTGGCTTCAACAAACTCTAACATTTGAGAGATAATGCAAGTGCTCAGCCCACGGTACAGTTTGCCGATCGGTGTCTGTGTCAGCGGCGCCTTTGGTCGCAAACGCCCGCGGCACAATGCCTTGACAAAGTGGCACGCTTCCGCAATGTCGCCAGATCTAATAGCATCTGCCAGTTTCCAGTCTCTTCCCGCTTGCCGCAAGTTTCCTCGACTAAAATAAAACCGAAAACGAATTAAATTGATCTAGTTTCTACATGGCCATGAAATGTAGCTTCTGTGCGATGCCGGAGGAGAAGCAGAGGCAGACGAAGACTATGAAATATGTGGCCATAGATACGCGACTGGACAACAACATCCAGAGAGTTGAATTTGAACCCCAAGCAGAAGCAGAAGCTCCGCTCGGAGCCCATTTGACTGGGCCATGGCTAATGCATTGGCAGCGCGCATGATGAATTTGTTTTGATTAGGCGCCGAGTCCAAGGAAACTGTGTGCTTTTTCAATGTCACATCGTAGATCGCATCCGAGCACTCTTGGCCCAAAGAGTGGCTTCCTCTTGCGGCTTCCTATTGCGGCTTCTTCTTCTGCTTCTTCCCGCCTGCCCGCATGCAGGTCTGCTTACTTTCCCTGATCTGCTAGCACAATATATCAGAGCTATTCAATTAGTCACATGTCATATGACGTGAGATATATTCTCAAATTAATTGCACTAGGCTACCGAGCGAAGAGTCCACCAAATCTTCTAGCTACCTTTCGAACTCATTTGAGAGATATGGAAAAGGTTCAGTTGAAATATGTTTAAGGTTATGAAATTGGAAGATAGATTTTATTTGTTTTATTTAAAATATCTTTTCAAACTTTTGGAATCATGAGGAAATTCTTAATTCAGAAATGTGTTTATATAGTTTCGGATACACACTGGAATGTTTTAAAGGATATTTCCATATATATGATATATAAATGGGAAATATTTTTGTTTGGAATTCAGCTCAACAGATGTATAGAGAATATTGTGAATAACTCTATTTAAGGGAATTTTTGCAAACTTACAAATTTGAAACTCATTAAATTTTATATAAATACATAAAGATGAATTCATGAATATCCAGAGTATCCTTGGCAATTTTTAAAGTATATACTTTATTATATTACTGGAAGATTTCGCAAAAAGAGACTTGAAGTCGAGAAAGTTTTTAACAGAAATTGTTTTCACAGATGGGAGAAGGAAAGTTGGGAATGTCGGGGGAACAGCTCAGTGGATCGTGTTGAGACGCGAAATTGTGTCTCGTGTTGCATGTGGCATGCAAAGCGACTTGTGGCAACTGCCTGCGATTCTATTCATTTGCCAAATAAATCACTAACGGCAACTCATTAGCTGTTAAGCAGAGATATTGAGCCAGGCCTGGGCGAGATTGTCTGCATGACATTTTGGTCGAACGCAGCAGCCGGTTTCCTCAATGTGGACTTGGTGCTGAACTTCGTCTACGTCAGTGATTCAAACTGCAAACGGAATGGTACCTCAACTGCTGCTCAATCTGTGCGGCAGTGACTGCTGACGTAGCTGTAAAGTAGAGTTTCACTTGGCCAGGCCAGTCAGGACCGAATACTTTGGGTCATATATTGCGACTACTGTACGTCAGGCTTATCGAATCGAAATCAATTGCCGAGGCTAGTCGTATCTGTGGCCTGCCATCTAAACACCTAAACAAGTCACATTGGCGACATCCACGTACAGTTCATCAACTCACCTGCCGCTCACCTGCCAGAACATAGATGAAGAGAGGGGGAGGGAGAGGCGCAGCAAGTAGGAGAGGGAGCGCACGCCTCAAATAATTTTGTTTGCGCCTGTCATAAGAGGCAACTAACTGGGTAACTGGCCATTGGTAGCCACAGCTCGCGGCTCAAATTGTACCGCAAGCACACAAATCACAAAACGCTACTCCAGCTGCAGCTCCTCCGCCTTATGCTGCTCTTTCTACTCCTTCTTCTCCCCCGCCTTCGCCTTCGGTTGCCGCCCAGCGATGATTGCTGCGAAGACAAGAATTTCTAGTTTGAAGCCAAGGCGAACTTTAACTGTGGCAACTTGCGCCGTGCCAGGCCATGTTAGGCTTGACCAGGCCGGTAGGAAGCGACCGTGAAAGCATTTTGCATTTCAATGCACTCACTATGGCGGCATGTCTGACTATTGGACTGGAAATGTGACACGCGCTTTGTAGGCAAGAGTACACCAAGATCTGCTTTGCTTATGGGGTCAAGAACCAACTTCTGCCAGATTGACTGAGGATAGGTTCCATCATATCGTTAGAGTATCTGTTGCTGCGTTGTGATCCGCTTTGCTTTCATTTCTCGGGCATTTTTACGATAGAATTGCGCTCATAACTTTGGCCAGCTAACGTCGCCTCGGCCGCGTCGACTTTTCGTCTTTGGGCCGGCTTGGGCAACACTGAAGAATTTCTGGCTCTCGACATGCGCCTGTCGCCTGCTGCCCTGGTCAGTTGGACTCGGTGTGTGGAGCGCGTGTGGCAGCAGTGTGGTAGACGCAAGCCGGCAGCCGCTGGAAGCGTTGCAACTGCTTCAGTTGCAACGTTTTGAGTTTGGGAACATTTCATTAGTTTTGAGTGCCGGCATATATCTTCGATGTGGATCGTCTTTTGCCTCGCTTTGGCTATTATTTTCAATTTTATTGCGCTTTTTATTAGCACTGCATTTCGTTCGTTGCGCCAGCTCCGCCATTCGGCCATAGAGTGCTTTATATGGCATAGATATGGCTGATTGAAATGTACGCTGGGTATAATTTATATGGCCATAATGAAAGACACGGCGAAGTCAGAAGTGTTTCTCTTTTATTTGTTCAAAAAGTTGTTTGCCAAATTTGCATATATTACTTGTAATCAATTAATATACAGGATATTCTATATACTCGTATAATATATAGTACTGTATGCCGACACGAATACAAACTTAGGCTACGGATATAGGGTATAGTTTTAGCTTGCTAGTACAAGAGTCGTTGATAGAAAAGTCGATACAGCTACGAATTCGGGTGATATAGGGTGTGTGTGGGTGTATTTGGGGGTGTGTGTGTGTGTAGTAGGCTAGAAATATAACTAAACACGCACTTAGAGTTCGATTTGAGATTACGGAATAGAAACGCGAATAGAAACGCGAATAGAAACGCGGGGAGAAGTTCTAAAAAAAAAGAGGCGATAGAACGCGGCATGCAAATAGGAATAGAATATCGAGGAAGATTAATACTAATTACTAATTACGTGCTAGATAGGGAAAGAATTAAGGACTTCATAGCAGCGATAGTGTTAGTGCTAGCTATGACGTGTTGGAGCTTATTGTAGTCCGAACATAATACCCTGAAAGGATCATGCAGTGCATAGTTCGATCTACAATAAGGAAGTGTTAGTGGGAGGAAATAGCGAGTACTTCTGCAAGGAACAGAGAAGTGTAGCTGCCTTACCAAGGCCTCACTATCAATGTCCTTGCATAAGGTTGTTAATAAATACGACCCCTAGCATGGTTCTGCGGTTAGTTAGGGAAGGCAGATTTAGTAGCAGAAGTCTACTATTATAGGAAGGCAGTCTCAAATTTTCATCCCAGTTAAGGCCGCGTAAGGCAAAAAGTAAGAAATTCCTCTGTACAGATTCGATGCGTTCCTTATGAATAGTGTACTGGGGACACCATACGCATGAACCGTATTCGAGAATAGGACGAACAAGTGAAACGTAAAGGGTCTTTGTAATATAAGGATCGTCGAACTCCTTAGACCATCTCTTGATAAAGCCTAGGACACCCATGGCTTTATTGACCATATTAGTTATATGACTTGAAAACTTTAGTTTTCGGTCCAACCGGACCCCCAGATCATCAACTAGGGTGATTCTTTCCAAGGCACAACCACAAAGAGTATAAGAAGCAAACTTCGGACTGGCTCGAGAGAATGTCATCAGCTTGCATTTAGAGCTGTTCAGGTTTAAGAAATTGGCACAACACCAAGAATTGAAACTATTTAGGTCGGTTTGTAAGTTTGAGTGACAGTGGTCGTCTTTAAATTGGTAGCAAAGCTTAACATCATCCGCATACATAAGAGTACGGGAGTTACGTATGACCAGGGGGAGGTCATTGATGAAAAGCGTAAAAAGTAGAGGACCAAGATGACTCCTTGAGGAACACCAGATGTGGCATGAATTGGGTTTGAAAGGGTGGTTTTAAAGAGGACTCTTTGAGTTCTGTCAGTCAGATAGCTTTACAATCCAACTAAGTAGTTTTGGTGAAAAACCTAGAAGGTCAAGCTTATGTGCCAAAAGGGAATGATTTACTGAGTCAAAGCTTTACTGAAATCAGTATAAATAACATCAGTCTGAAGATTTTCCTGAAATCCTTTTACCACGAAGGATGTCAGCTCAAGCAAGTTTGTCGTAGTAGAACGACTTTTAATGAATCCGTGTTGAAATGGTGAGATAACGGATCTACAGAAATGTTGCAAGTGAGGAGTTATAACATTCTCGAAAAGTTTGGGTATAGCCGACAATTTAGAGATACCTCTATAATTGCTTGCATCAGAAAAAGCTTGCTGCCCTTTTAAGCAAGGGAATAATGAAAGATGCCTTCCAAATGGAAGGAAAGACTGAAGTTTCTAAAGACAGCGAAAATAGTTTGAGCAATGGCTTACTTAGAGACATAGCACAGAATCTGAAGTATACAAGCAGGAATACCGTCAGGGCCTGGTGAGAAGACTGGCTTTTCAAAGGGGGACCTTTTCCCAAGGAGCTTCTTTCAAGGGGGGGAGGATACCATTTGAACTTGGGATTTGTTGTATGGATAAGAGTGAGTTCTCTGTGTAGAGGGAGAATAAGTCGTTTGAAAAAACTTTGCCAACATATCGGCCATGGCTTGGTCGGTATCAGCACGTAGAATTTTCAAACGTTAATTTAGTTGGAAATGCGGTAGACTTACGCTTCGTGTTAACGAAACTATAAAACTGTTTGGGGGTTCCAACAACTGGAGCCTTACAACGA